>JAIXND010000762.1:9653536-9669032 GCA_023646645.1 Varanus salvator macromaculatus
TCTCTTCTCTTCTCTTCTCTTCTCTTCTCTTCTCTTCTCTTCTCTTCTTGAAGCAAGTATTCTAAAATAATGCATTTTAAGTGTTATTATTTTGCCTAATATATATATACATTTTTGGCTGAGCATTGAGTTGTAAAATCTGGTGAAAGACATATTTTAAATGATAACTGAATTTCAGATTGTATAGTGGATCAAAAGTGTGAAATCAGGTAAGTTTGCACTAAATGAAAAATGGAATGATTTCCCTCCAGTATGAGGAGCATAAGTCTTCTTATTTGATGGTTCCAGGAATGCATAATTCTAGGCATTTCCTACTTGCAGCTGTGGCATCATGGTCAGAACATGAGATGGGGACTCAAGAGACCCTGGTTCTAGTCCCCGCTCAGCCATGGACCTCTGTGGCTGACTTGGGGGATTTGAGGCCCTTGCTCTCAGCCTTATCTGCCTCACAGGGTTGTTGGAGAGTGGAATCAAGAGCAGGAGGAGCACTCTGCCTGCTGCCCTGGGTTCTGTGCAGGACAAAAGGAAATCAGAATAATGGTGGAAGAGGGTTGGGGTAGGGCTACTCCACAACAGCTTTGGAGGTGGTACGGGAGGCTGCCAAAAAAAGAAAGGGTGATGCCCTTAACTGCTTCTTCCCAAGGTTTGTTAGTGGTGGCCTCAAAGACCTTTCTGCAAAAGGGGGTTCACACATGCAGAAGAACAGGGAACCTCTGAATGCGTAATATATCCGGTTCTGGTTAATAGAGTTGTGGCACAGATTGTTCTACATTTGTTGTCTGTTTGATAGACTGCTATACTGGGAGGGCATGAAAGAAATGCAGTCTTTTAGCACTAGATGGTCCTGTGCCTAACTGAGCATGGATATGTTACACAGAAACAGAGCGAGTCAGAAGGGGTCTCCCGGGCCATCTAGTCTGACCTCCGGCTCCAGCCGGCTCCACTCATGACATGCCCAACATGTGTATGTCTAGCCTATCCTTGAACAATGTTCAACACTGTTCTGTAGAGAGGGGAGAAGGGGAGTATTTATTGATTTATTTGATAATAAGTATGAGTTGCCTGATTAAAGACATTTCCGAGCGATGTGCAAAAATGCCCAGAGGGCAAGATTTCCTCCTGGGGGATGCCTGCTAGACAAGATGTCTTTGCTAAGCCCTGGAAATCCAGTAAGGTCAGCCATGCCTAATTTGTAAGGTGTTGCAGGGAGTGCGACCTGCAGGCCTTTTATCTATGCCGTGATGGATGAGGCCTCCAAAACCATGAATACCACTAGGAGGCGTTCTCTGAAGATGGCACAGCCAAACAAACCAGTAGGGGACCCAGTGATCTCTGACTGAAATAACACAGACACAGCTCTGTATTATTGGCTAGAACCCAGAAAACTCTACTTAATGTGTTTGTATACTAACACCATTTTTAAAGATGATTCTTCAACAGGAAAAATAGGGATATTTTTTCCTACAAGCACAAGGTACTGGGTGGGAGGTCCTGGTCTTGATAAACAGTGACAAATTGGAACATCTGATATTTGCATAACCTTTGAAATGTTCTTTTCTGTATATTTCATATCTTTTGTGGAGCTCTAACCTAAACGGCTTCTTGAAGGAAATCTAGGTGCATGGCTTTTCTTTTCCTTGCCAGCAAAACAAGCAGATAAAACGGAAACTTAATTTAGCCTTAACCTTGTTAAAACCCAGTTTGCTGCACATTGTGAAAAGCAGGGGCCAGTCATCCCCACTCCATTCACTTCCGAACGATGCTGTACTCAAGTCTTTGGGTCCTTGAAATGCAAATGTTTTATATCAAAGTAAGGGGCTATCAAACAAACAAATGGGTTTAGATCAATGAACTTTGCCTTTCATGTAAGCAAGTAGAAACTCTTACATCTGCCTGAAGCCCACTTTGTTTTAAGCAGACATTTTTACATCCCTGAAATAGCTTCCCCCACTTCTCAAGAGCATTTCCACACCCTCACACTGTACATATTAAACAAAACAACCAACGGCACAACTTGTCCACTATTGATCCAAACAATATGTTCTTTTTCATTCCATTGTTTAGTCATTTGTTAACATTCAGAAAACTTGCCTTTTTTAATTTAGAGGATTTTTTTTTTCAAACCATCTCTCAGGATAAATTATTCAGCAAAGATTTTGTCAGATATAGCAGGTCAGATGCTAATACAAAAAATAAAAGAAAATAAAGAAAATAAAATTCACACATATTGAGTAGTCAGTAGTCTTCTAAAATTAATTCAAAAGAACTGCTCAAGGAAATGGGTTTGCTCCATGCACCATGATTCTCTGGGTAGGCTGCTGGTCTAGAAATACAGAGGCTTGTTTCCTTTGGGGATCAGTGGGTGATCATGAAGCACTCTCTCTCTCTATTGGTACCATCCTATTACTTCACAGGGTTGTTGTGAGGATACAGTCTTGCAGAGTAACTATCATAGCTGGGGACTTAGCTAGGGCTAAGCTTAACATAGGGCTGGCATGTATCTTTTAAAGAAATTGGCATATAGAATCATAGAATACTAGAGCTGAGAGGGGCAATGAAGTGCAACAGGTCCCACCCCCTGCTCTTGCAGGACACCACATTACACCATCCCACTCGGAGGGCTATCCAGCTTCTTTTTGAATGTCTCCAGTGTGGGAGAGCCCACCACCTCTCTAGGCAGCTGGTTCCACTCTCATATTGCACTGACCATGAGGAAGCTTTTCCTGATGTCCAGCCTGAATCTGGGTTGCCACAACTTGAACTGATTATTCCGTGTCCTACACTCTGGCATCAGCAAGAAGAGATCTTGACCTTCCTCAAGAGCAGGAGGCCACTGAGTGCTTACTGGTGTTTGTAAAGTTTGCATCATTTACATGTACAGGTGGAGTGTAGCTAAAGGCACACAGCTTAAATGTGCCACTGTTCCCTCATCAGATCTCCACAGAGCCAGTCAGTACCCCCAGATCAGGGCCAGCTCTAACACTGAGTAGAGTAAGGCAATGCCAGAGTGGAATCGTAGAACATTAGAACTGGAAGGGGCCAGGGGGCCATTGGGTCCAACCCCTGCTCAGTGCAGGACTCCAAGTTAAGCCACCCCTTTTAAATGGCTGCCCAGTTGCATCACCAGTGTGGGAGAGCCCACCGCCTCCCTAGGCCATTGGCTCCATTGTCATACTGCTCTGACAGTCAGGAAGTTCTTTCTGATGTTCAGCCGGAACCTGGTTTCCTGTAACTTGAGTCTGTGTCCTGCATTCTGGGATGATTGAGAAGACATCCTGGCCTCTTCTTCGTGACAACCCTTCAAGTACTTGCAGCGGGTGGAGGATGGCAGCAAGGAGTGAAGGAGAGCCCTGTGGGCCATGCAACCTGCTCTGTTTCCACTGACCTAGCCTGCCATCTTCAGGTGTGATGGAGAATAGCACCCCACTGGTATCAGTGATCAAGTCAGAGTCATCTGCCAGTTCTGTTGGCTTTTGTACATAGAATTGGAGGTGGGGGCCTCTTGTTCTTCCGCTCAGGCAGCAGAAGGTCTTGGGGACCCTTGCCCAAAATGTTGTCATTTACTTGCTTCCAAAACTCTGCATTCCCAGTGTCCTTCTCACGTACACACATTTTGTTCCTTTCCCCCACCGATGGAGGAACATCTGAATGAGTTCCCCTGCCCCCCAAAGTCACCACCTTGCTTTCTAGTTCCCACGGCAATATATCACCTGTAGCTTATCCAACCAAAGAATAGGTTGGGGCACAAGAACATTCCCTTCCAAATATAACCCTAGATATCCAGCTGGCTCGAAAGTCACTGGAATTTGTCTGTTCTCACATTATAAATGCATGATATGCATGTGTTCATTTCTGAATTATAACATTTTCTTTGTGCAAATATACTCAAGACAGTGTATACAAAAGCATAAAACAGAACCACAGCCAAAACTTAAAACAAATATCAAATCAAGCCAAGTCACAGTAGGGAAAAAGCATATTGTAACTTGATGGTTTTATGCTAAAGCTGGGTTCTCTCTCTCTCTCTCTCTCTCTCTCTCTCTCTCTCTCTCTCTCTCTTTCTCTCTCTTTAATGAGCTATATAGAAATCAACAGTGAGAAGGCCCAAGTGGCAGCTTAAAATACACTGCTCCACATATGTATGTTCCTAATCAAGGAAAATTGGGACAAGGTCACTTCTGGAGCTCTTCATAAACAAGAACATAAGGACAGCTCTGTAGGAGGAGACCAGATGCCTTTTCTGTTTAGCCTTCTGATTCCCATAGGAGCCATCCAGATGCTCACAAAGTGGACATGAGAGTCCTTGTCCTGTCCCACTGTTGAACCCCGGCAATTGCTGCTCAGTGAAGGCACCAAACTGTGGGGGATTGGCCACTCTGTGACCGATCACACCCTATGCACGCCTGTTCTGGGGCCAAGCAGAACCTTTTCTATTTGCTCAGCATTTTAATGTTTAAGCAATAATTAATTAATATCTACAGGCAGGTCTTCATTTTACTTTTGTTCTAGTTCTTGTTTTTGTTTGTTTTTGGTGGGATCCTCAATTTATCAATATGTTTAATTAAGTTGTAAATTGTTTTCCTTAGTTTTACATATTGTTTTATTGATTGTCACTCTGTTTTAATATATTGTATTCTGTTTTGGATTTTATTGAGTGTAAACTGTTCAGAGAGCCAATATGAATAATAAGTGAATGCCCTACGAGTTTCTAAATGAATAAATACATACATGCATACATACCGAAAGTCCTGTGTTGATCCTCAACATCTCTTGTCAGGGTTAGAAGAGATTCACCCTGTAACTCTCAATAGCTGCTGCCCACTGGTGTTGAGAAAGCTGGGTCAAAGGACCAATGGTGTAGCTCAATGGCAGGCAACTTCTTCTGTTCTTATATAGCCATTAAATCTTCATCCCACTGAGCCATCATACTGGATTTCACCCAGCCTTCTGCTTATAAACTACGAGTTTTAAAAGACTAGACATCTGAAATGAATTGAGCTTCCCTTTTCATTTTCCATCTCCATAATCCCTCACTGGTCATGCACGCACTAAATACCCCAGAGCCCTGCAAATGGTGGGTATTTTCCAAGACTAAGCTATGTACACAGAATCTCGGTAATCTCATAAACCTGTGGAAGCGATAACGTTCCTCAGTCATAGCTCTTTTAGTGCTCCTTTCCTCCATCACCTCTTCTCGGGCCATGCTTTAAGGTAAACAGATCCCATGCTGCTGTAGTTCCATAATGCAAGCTTAAGCAAGGGGTAGACAAGGGAAAACAATGCATTACCCAAGTCCTATACATGCATTTACAGTTACTCACTTACCTATTCTTAATACGTCACTGTAAACAAGGTGAATTATACATTCTCTTCCCTAAATGAGTGAACAAAAAGCAGGCACTTAACCAAGCCAAAACACATACAAACAAAAGGTATTCAAATTGGAACTTTTTGTATAAGCGCATAAGTACATATTTACCCAAGAGGCATACGAGGTGTTTTCGATCACTTGATTAAATATGTATGAACAGAGCTCAGAATGTCCTTGTTGGAAAAGGACGAGAAAATAGGCATGATGCCATCAAAGATGGTTAAGCAACGTCTTCCACAAAGGGAGTGTTATGAGCCCCATTCAGCAGGAAGTCAAAAAAAGGTAGGGGATCCTCATCCACTGCAGCCTTTCTTTTGAGCTTCATGAGAGTCATTGTGGTGCTCCATGGCTGTGAAACTCTTTTGGGTGAGCTGTTCAGCAGCAGAGATGGCTCCTATAAAACTCCAAAGTAAAGCTGTAATGGATGAGGCTCTGCATTGGCAAAGACATTACCAACCTCTGCTGAAAGAAGGGGATACAAACCAAACCAAGCTAGAAACATTCCCCCACCCCACTGTCTTTTAAAGGCCATGCAAATGCTGCAATTTATCTTTGTAATTTACTTTTATTTATGGGACTGGTATTTCCCATATTGATCCCTGGGGTGAATCAAAATGCCCCACCTGCAAATTAATTACCCATTTTAGGCTCTTTCAGTTGCATAAGCCTTTCTGCAATTTTGGGGGGTACAAATGGGGGTGGACATTTTACCCCATTTACCAGCAACACAGGCTCTCTCTCCACAGCTGCAAGGTGCCATTTTGTCCAAAGATCCTTCTACTCCTCTCTGAATAGGAACCATGCCATCCTTCCCCGCCTCTTACTCTGATAATGTCCATCCCTTGAAGCCAGACTGGAATGGAAAGTAATGCCTTGGGACCTCAGTGTGGTATTTTCTGCATGGTCAGTGGGAAAGCCTCCCTCCTCTGCCTTTCCAAAAATTCAGTCCCCCAAGAACTTTCAATCACTGTCCCAAAGGTAGCTCAACTGTATCATTATCACTGATTCTGTGCAAATGAGGCTTTAAGGCTGAAGCAGAAAAGAGACGTGTAACATTTGAGAATGCACCAAGGGATGGGTGGAAGAGGGACATGAACTCACTAAGAAAAGGTAGCCAAAGCAAATACAATGAAAGATAATTGGATTGGGGGGATTAAGTATGATGTAGAAAATTGAGTTATTGTTTTTGAGGAAGGCATAGAAAGAAAGCAGGGTGATGGGGGATAATACTACGTAGCTTGTTCTGGAAGAAAGAACTGAGCAAAGAGTATTATTCTTGGTGCTATTTGATGTCATGCATCTAGCATGATAGTCCTTTAGACTTATTCTCCCTCTCTGCACCGTTTTCTTTTACAGTCAGCAGACACCACAGCCTTGAGTCATACAGTTTCGGGCCTTAAGCCAAATACCATGTATGAGTTTTCTGTCATGGTCACCAAAGGTCGACGGTCAAGCACCTGGAGTATGACGGCTCATGCCACCACCTACGAAGCAGGTATGTCTCTGTTTGGTTCCTATTTAGGAAATGTCAGATTTGATTGGGATTTTAATAGCTACTCCCCCACCCAAAAAAGAAAATTGATCATTGATTGAACCTTTCCTATGCTTTGTTTGTTTGTTATTTCTTGCAAATGACATTAAAGGAAAAGACATTTCACAACAAACGTGCCAGTGGGTGGCCAAGAAATGCACACACTTTGCTCAGCATTTCGTATTTAGCTCGAAAGCAGGTTCCTGTGCTTTTATGAACGGAGTAATTACAGGATCGGACCACCTCAGAAGGGCCTTTCCTTCTAAAGATGAGGCATGAGGGAAGGTTGAGGCATGAGACCATCCTTCAAACACTCTCTGTGTGTGGCTTGAGAGGCCGAAACACGGAGAGGTTCCAAACACCCCTGTTCACACAGGCATTCCCTAGCCTATGAGAGACTGGAATATTACCCTTTTTTAATTGTTCCACTGTTGTAAAATTTACAATTATCCCTTACTTGCATCTTGTGGTTACATTGGACTTAAATGTGATCCACTTCAGGTGCAATCCAACCCTCTATCAGCTGATGTGCAGGGGGAATCCACTGGATCCCCTGGCTTTGGCTTCCCAGACTCCAAAACACTTTGCAGAGTCTGAGTTCCCGGGGGGCACACGAGGGCTCTCAGGTCACTCCCCTGGAATCAAGCCCCACATGCCGCACCAAGCGCCACCATGCTTCTGCACCCACCGCTGTCCCCAGCAGCATATCCACTCATACCTTACTCATAAGTTACATCGCTGGGGTAATTTACTTGGCCCAATTGCACTGTGTGCTCCCATATTTCCGAACTCAATTCGAGGTGTTGGCTTTGACTCATAAAGCTCAGAACTGCGATATGTGAGGAAGCAGCTCTGTCAGCAGGAATGATGTGTGCTCTGTGCTTATCATCTCAGGCCCTCCTCCAAGGAAGGTTTAGAAGATAGAAATGAGCAACAGGAGCTTCCAGGTGGTAGCCCCCTCCCCCATTATGGAATGCTCTCCCTCATAAGCCCCTGCTGGTGTCAACACTGTATACTTTTTAGTGCCAGGTTAAAACCTCCTCCTTCTCTTAACAGTGTATTATGAAGGGTTTTATCAGTGAATTTGTTTGCTTTTGACCAGTTATGATTGTTTTTAGAAATAAATACCTCTCTGTGTTTTGCATGCTTATGTTTTCATATATATGGTTTGTATAATGTGCATTTCATGTTTTTCATCTTTGTTAACTGTGCACAGTGCTTTGGCTATTGGAGAAATATAGAGAAATCTAAGAAATGAAATGATAGTGTATGAAAAAAATCATTATTCTAATCCCAAAGTACTGGGCAATGGACACAATTCACTGGGAAGTTCTCTCACTGCAATCCACTGTGACAAGGGCGCTGTGATCTTTTATCCTTTTCAAAGGAACTCACACAGCACTTGGTACTGGATTTTGAGCAGTGTCACTTAATGATTTTCTAATATTATCATCTTTATTATTTTTCTGGGGTTTCGCTCTCTTCTAAGCCCCAACCTCTGCTCCCAAGGATTTGACAGTCATTACTCGAGAAGGCAAGCCTCGAGCTGTCATTGTCAGCTGGCAGCCTCCATTAGAAGCCAATGGGAAAATTACTGGTAAGTTCCTCTTACATTCTGTGACTGTCCGTCTTTTTTGCTCCCATCTGACACTGCAAATTATGTGTTATTGAAGAGCTCCACCACTGCCGATTCCATTTCTACCTAGTTCCTTATTTTATGGCCTGAATTTTATTTGGGCTCATTTCTGCATCAATGCATGAAAGCAGGCCTTTCCTTGCATACTTATCCAAAAAATGCATTTCCTCATTTTTCCTTCCAGCACACACATTTTGTGCACCATTTTTTGAAATAGTTCTGCATTTTGCAAAATGATTTTCCTTTCATAACATATGCACAATGTTCTGTGCCTAATTTTCAGGACTTTTCCCCAATGCACAGGTATGATTTTTTTTTCCTGAGTAAGAACTATATTGCAAAATTTGGGACTTCTTCAGTTTCAGTGTACAAATTTTCCCAATTGCCTTATTGGTTCTGAATACATGAATTATATCAAACTGTGTGGAAATTCAGTTGAAACAAAATTTTTGGTTGCCTGTATATGGGCAGGAGGTTGGCCTGGATGAGCAAAAAAAAAAGGAACAATTCCAATCCATGATGGTTGTGGGACTCCAGGCTCAAGCGTCTCATTAATTTCACTCCACTTAAACTTCTGATCAGATTTCTGACTGTCACAAGTTTCTGCAATATGCTAGACCTGTTTCTCACATGCTTTATTTGAGGGGAAAGCCGTGCTGAAATTCACCTTCATCTGGGAAAGTAGCATTTATGGAGTCATCTGGCTTAGCAATTCCTACACTGTATCAAGTAAACTAGTTGTATCAGGGCTTCAAACAGGGCTTCTCTTAGTCCTACCTGGAGAAGCTAGTAGTTAAACCTGGGACCTGTAGCACTGGCACAATATGCCTTCTGCCACCGAGCTACAATTTTTCCCGAAGGGCACCTTTCACATCTCTCTCCACTGAATTCCAAAAGGTGCGAAAAATAGACTGCACTTTCTGGTTGCAAACAGTTTCTGAATCCCCTATTATGCATTGCATATTACAATTACAAATTGCCACATTTGGGGATATAAATCCTACCAAGGCAACTGATGAGTAACTTAAAATTAACATCACAATAAATTACACAAATTAAAAACTCTACAGGATCCTTTCTACAGTGACATTATGAATAGTGACAAAGGAGAGAAGGCCTTATCCTTTCAATGAAGAATTTAGAAGTTGTTGTATTAAGGTAAAAAATATTCAGCCCTAGGGAATGTATCGGAACTCCATTTCAGTTTGCACATCACTCAAAAATGCCCTGGTTGCACCTTCAATGGTAAACAGGATCCATGTTCTCAGAAAATGTTTACGAATTTGTATTTACAGTCAAAATCATGTACTTAAAAAATTGTACACTTTTAAAAACACATACTTTAAGAAATGTTCATTTTAAAAATGCACATTTTAGGGTAGAACTGGGACAAAACTGAGTGGAATCCACCCTTCCAGCATTCACAAGCTACCTGTAGTGCTCATTCTAGTCCTGGAAAGTGAGATGAGGCAAAAGGAAATACTTGAACCCTTGCAAATTGATGGTTTCACAGGCAGCAACTTTCTTCTACCTCAGGCATAGCAACACAAACAAGGGCACATGGCAGCACAAAGAGGAGAGCTGCTGCTTGTCCAGTGCATAGGACTCAATTCCTGGTGAAAGCCGCGTGAATGCAGGGTGTTTTTACCCACAACTCAGGGCCACAACTAAGTAGACTGGAATCCAGGGAGATGAGCCCAGGGAATCCAATGGATTCCCATCCACAAAACAGATTCCCCCCACAGATATCTTTTTTCAGATGTCTTTTTAAAAGCCATGCACTTTTTAAAATGCACATCTCCACACTTCATTCAATGAAGGTGAAATGTGCAGGACTGAAATCTGTGCACTCCAAGTGCACACTTTTCCCACTTGGATGGACCAAACACACACACACACACACACACACAGAGAGAGAGAGAGAGAGAGAGAGAGAGAGGACAAAACCAAGCTTTGAAGTCAAGAATTTCAGCAAGCGAAGCAACCCGATTCTTCATCTCGAGGTGTGACTCTGCTTTTTAAGAACTCTTGTTGTGCAGTCATTGATTTCCCAAGCATGCATCGCTAATGCTACTAAGCTGATCGAAATGTGAGGTTGGCACAGAAAAGGTTCCGGCATGGCACTGAAATGGTTTCCATGCCAGCAGCATGGATTCTCTGCAAGCTATAGATTACTAGTGTGTGACTGCGACACATATAGGTTGCTATGGAGTTAAAAATAAACCTTTCAGTGTGATGGCAAGTTGTGTAGGTGAACACTTTCCATTCACCCAGCATCTAATTTAAATCATCACTTATTTAGCGCTGGCATTGAGCTAAGGTAGACTTACCTATTTGTGCTCCACCCAGGGACGTGTGTATCAGCAAAACCTGACCTCCACCCCAAGCCCTTTCTGAACTTTATTGCTAGTTTTGCTTTTGTCCACTCACATAAAGAGCCATGCTCAGCTCTGTGCACATTTTCCCCCCAAAATACCCCTCAATCATTTCCCCATCAATTAGGGCATTTTTATGGGCATTTTCCAAAATCATGCACTTTCTCGTGTACATTGTTCAAAGGTACACATTCTGTCAAATGCATTTCTTTGTCCTTTTTTTGGACTGCAAACCATATTGCATGCTCAGAACCATGTCTGAGTCTGTGCCCTGTCTGAAAGGTGCAAACTGGGTAACTCCTGATTTAAAAACAAAAAAGCTGAAACAAATTTCTCATATAGCTATGAATCGAACAAGCCAGTGATTCCTCAGCTATTGGACGGCCCCTCCTATTTCTGCAGTTTGCAAAAGGCAGTGCATGCAGGACGCAGATAAGTCTCTGGAGGGCCAGTATCCACCCATGGATGGTGGGTGGACTTCCGTTTTAAGTTAATGCTATTTTATTTGCTTGTTTAGTTAAATCATGTTAGACTGCCACCAAGCAACGCTTCCCGAACTGGATTGAAATATTTGGAACATAACCAATAAAATATAACCAATACACCAACAAGTATAGCAGCAAAAGCATTAAAAGCCAGGTGAGAATCAGTTGGGGTGAGGGTGAGAGGGTTAGAGTTGGGCATGGCCTAGGTTCTCATCCTCCAGAGACTGAAGTAGTTCAAAACCTCGAGAGAGTTTCAGATTGGGCCAGGCTGGGACACAGCATCATATTCTTGGACCCAAGAATCCAGGACCATGGTCAGTGGTATCAGGATCAAAAGAATAATCTCTATAGATCATTCATTACAGCAAGGATAAGGATCTCTTCTCAGTGAAATGACCAATTCAATTTTGCAAAAGCTTATGAAGTCCATATCTAGTAGTGGGTAGGTGCACAGTGAGGATATCGAATAAATCTGTAATGGATTCAAACATATTCAGATTTTTCTGAATCTAATTTCTGGTTTCTTCAGTAGACCAGGTTTTCCCAAGTCACATTGATTCTACAGATTTTGGGGCTTTTATTAACTGTCCATAATTTTATACAAATGTAGTTGTAAAAAATATGAACATTGTAAAAAACACAAACCTGAAACATGAATCCCTCCCATAAGTTTCAGTATGAAAATACACATCTGGGGAGGAGTTGCTTATTTGGGGGAGCGGATTTGCACATATTTGGAAGCACTAATTTGTGTAAATGCAAAATTGTGCAAGTGAACACAAGCTCAAGAAATGCACCCCTCCCCCATTGCAAGTCTGTGAATGGACAATATCTGTTTGACAATATATGAAATGCAGACGGAATAGTTTTAACAAAATCTATGTATCCCTAGACCAAAGGCAAAGGGGTAGGTCCAATGGCAAAAACGGTGCAGCAAACATTTTAAAAATACCCAATATATAGTAGTTTCCAGCTAACTCAGTCTTAGAATAGGCATTTCAGTCATTAGAATGTCTAAGAAAAGTACAAAAGACAAGAAACCACAAAACAATTTGTAGTTGTGGGTAAGGGAATGGAAACAAGGGGAGTGGGTATGACAACTAGGGAACCCTAAATGGCTGCATTGGGACCCCCCCAAGGGCTGAATTTGATTCCGGGACTGGCAGCTCTCCATCCCAATATTGTTCCAGAGCCAAAACCAGGTTAGCTATAGGCTTGAAATATATCTAGAAAATTAGTATCATCCGAAAGTGCTTGGAATCGCATTTCATACAGACAGCAGTAGTGCCATCATCTTTGGTTAGCATAACCTTAGGTGATAGCATGTCTTTTTCTTCTTTCCTTTCTTTCCCTTGCTTGTTTTCATGCAAGGTGCTGGCAAGAAGTCCTAGCAATTAATTCAGTGCAACAATTGCAGTGAGAACTGATGGGAAAGAAGGAAAGACCTTTATCCCCACCACAACGGAAGAAAGCAGCATGCACTTTAAAAACAATGCCGTTCCTCAGAGCAAAGGTCTTCCACTGTGGTATACTCAGTGGCAATTAGCAGCGGCTCATAATAAGCAGGCTGTTTGGTGATAATGTAAAACATAATGTACATAATGATAGGGTGCCCAGCCTGACACGTTAGGGTGAATTTATTGGTGGATGTTTAACTTTGTAATAATAAGGTAAGGCACAGATGATCTGAAACCCCTTAATACGGACTGACAAAGACTGAACGTAATGAGTGGTATACAGTGACAAATCCTATTCCCCAAAATATTGTTATAACATCACTGCCTAATTAAGATACCCATTAGGAGCCTCTGATGCTAATTTGCTATGAAAAATAGAACATTGCTTCTTTAAAAAAAGATGCAGAGACATTGCATTTAAATGATCCCTTTAGGCGATGAATACACATCTATGAAGCATCTGAGAAATACTGTGCAGCTTATGAAGTGTGCAGGGTAGGGTCATATGAACATGGACAATAGAGGAAGAGGCCTGAAAAGCTTCCTCTCAGAGTTTGTGTATGTCATCACTCAAGCGAGTGTTGCTTTCCCCACCAGGAAAAATGAAAACAAAAATATATGCGAGAGAATCTCATAATGCAATATGAACGCAGAGGTAAGCTCCACTGAGTTCAATGGGATTTGCATGGGAGAGTTCTCTCCCACTCTCTATGTTGAGAAATGCTTCAAGCATACGACATGGATGGCCTGATTCTCTTCTTATTCATAAAACCATTACAGCCAGTCCCCAGGTTACAAACAAGTCCCAAGTGGAAATTCATCTTTAAGTCAAATTTGTATGTAAGTCAGATCATGTATAGTTGGCCTTCCACATTCATGGGGCTTAGGTGCAAGGGCCCATGCAAAAGTAGAAAAAACAAATATCAATAGAAATTCTCCAGTGCCTCCTCTTTGCAGCAAGGAAATGCCAGAGTTTCCCCCCTCCAGATGAAAGGGGCAGGAAGACATGCTTTGAAGGCCTCCCTCTCTACCCTTTTGCTTCCTCTCTCTCTATGGTGGTGCTTTGGATACTTCCCTCTCTACCCTTCTTTTTCCTCTCTCTCTATGGTGCTAACAATTTTTTGCAGTAATTTTTTTTTAAAAAAATAATAGGCTTTATGGCAGTTGGTTCATAAGTACAGGTTGTTCATAACTTGGATGTTCATTACTTGGGAATGCCTATACCTTTAAGCGGGGGGGGGGGGGCAAATGAAGCAGGCATTGAGTGTGCAGAACCCTCCCCCCTTGCATCATGTACCACATGTGCACACCAAAAGCTCAAAAGGTGTGGGTGCAACTGTTGTGGATTTGACCTCTTTATTGCCATGGCTTTTGTGTTACCACCTAAAATCCGTACTTCACAAGCAATGATCTCAAACTACTGGGATGGAAGTTGGCCAAGTGCAGCTGGCAGATGTCACAATTCTCCTTGTCACCCTGCATGGAGAAGGACGGGGCCAGCATTGGGCGTAGGCATGATGGTCACCTCCTAGGGACCATATCCCCACCAAGGGTGCACTGGCAAGAGTCCTCTGGAGATCAGAACCTGCTTGTTCAAGCGTCTCTCTCATTCTCTCTCTCTGTCCAAAAACAACAGTAGTGGCCAAGAGGAAGAGCAGTAGATGCTCCCACCAACTTCCTAACTGCTTTTCCACCTGTCAGGCAGGCAAGTGGAAGCAGTGATGAGGGACAGGATGAGGAGCTGATGACAACTGTGGCGAGAAAGTAGCTCCATTGAAGCATGTGAGGGTGTGGAGATGTCTTGCTTAAAGGTTGTAGAGCAGAGAGCGGCATGACCAGAAGACCCTACAGGAGTCTCTTAGAATGCCTTTCTTCCTTGTCAGGCCATCGTTGTATAAATCCACTCATGCAGTCATTCCACAGGCCACGCAGCCCATCTCTCATGCTTCAAAACGATGCCCCAGCAGCCTGGTTGCAGCAATTTGCATGTCTTGCTACCTGGGCTGTTTCTAATGGGATCATGAAGAGCTCATGTGCTGAGAGCTTGAAAGGGGATGCACCACTGGCTGTAGTGTGATCAGATGTGGAAGGTTTTCTGTGCATAGATGGGTTCCTTATAGTCCATCCTACAGTTGTGTAAAGAAAAATATGGCAAAGGAAGGTGGACTGCTGTGGCATATGACAGGTAATTGTGCACAGGAGGCCACTATGATCCTGGCAAACACACAAAGCTCCCCCATGAACAACCTATATCCAAAGTACATAACATTTGTAATGGGATTTAACCATTAATCTTAACCCATCACTAAGAGGAGCAGTAAGATCAGTGTGTGTTCTTGGAAGTTCCTAGATGCATTGCCATACTCTGCAATAGGCTGCCTGATACATGATAGGGTGCAAGTAGAAATGTCATGAGTGGAGCCGGCTGGAACCGGGGGCCAGACTAGATGGCCCAGGAGACCCCTTCTGACTCGCTCTGTTTCTATATCTCTATGTTCTATGTTTCCACTGATGATGGGATTGCAGGGGACAGCAGGGCTTTCTGACTTGCTCATCTTACTTACAAAATTGTACCAGTGTAGGCCACTTTTGGTTCAATCACTGTTGTGTTCATCTAAGGAACTGTTTGGTTAAGCAGTAC
>JAIXND010000762.1:9674368-9827399 GCA_023646645.1 Varanus salvator macromaculatus
ATGATAGATCTGGTTTTTGGAAACCATGATAAGATAAGAAACAATGTTCTGCACTGTGTTTGAGAGCTATGCCATTCGCTTCAGTGTTATTGCAAGTACTGTAGGAGTCTTGCTGCTGGAGCTCTCCAGAGTGTCTGTCTACCCACCTTATTCTTCATTCAGAGATGTGCTCTGAGGGACCCATTAGGCAGGTGATGGCTATTGCGCTGGAATTCTGTGCCTGACCGTTTCCTAAAGTGGCAGTTACCACAGCAGGACAGCAGTTGGCAGGGCCATCCAGATGGGCCTGCCACCTTAGGCTGCACCTCAGAGTGACAGGAAAAGCCAGTGGGCCTCATGATGGGGTGGTGGGCATGCAATGCACTGCCCTATCAGGTCTCCTGGTTGGTGGCCTTTCCTGTCACAGATAGAATGTTAATCTTACACTTTTGTGGCCCTTCATCTCACCCTTCTTCCAAGAAGACCAGGACAAAGGCTTTCTAACCGGAAGAGACATGTGATGTTAGTCTATGAGCCAGTAATGAAATGAAGCTCAATGATAAGAAGTTGATTTCATATCCTTTCTCCCTTCCAAAAGAGGAAACAAAACCTTCAAAGCCAATCACTTGGAATATCTGGCGCATCTCAACTGTTCTTAACCTGTCTCTGTATTCTTGAATCAACTTTCTTAGGTCTGCTTCCCTCCATATCAGTTTGCTCACTAAGCTTTTTCACAGAATTGGAAATGTCTGAATCTCCCTGACTACCTGCCTTATCTCTAGGTCTGTTGGCCTTGTCACACACCTGAAGATTCTGGCCCTTCTCTTCATCACTGTATCCACAACCTTTAAAAGGTCTTGTATAGGAAGGGTAAACTTCTTTCTATACAATCCATCCATCCACCCATCCACATACCTCATTTCTACATCTTAGATGTGATGGCAATAAATTGCACCAAGTGATTCTGCAGTTAGCAATTATCTTGGGAACATTTGATGTAATTACTTTTTTTACATCAAATAATCAATGCAGCAAATTACATTAAACCCTTTGCTTGTTTTGGCTATCTGTCTGTCTCTCTGTCTGTTTGCTTTAATAAAAGGATTTCCACCTTAGATGTGCATGCTTAGTGGAAAATCGGCCCATTTAATTGTGCTTAGCAATAGGCCGCATGTAGCATCTCTGAATTAGCCAGGTGCACAGGTGATCCTGAAAAACAATTGTTAATGGCATGAAGCCACGGGAAAAAGACAGCTCATCTGAGCTGTACAATGAACAAGTTAGGGCTGATTCAGAGCATTGGAATTAGTCCCAGAAAGTTTACAGCTTCCAATCATGAAAGTACTGAGCTACTCTGGCAGACAGCTGTTCTCTTTGTGTGAGCTGATATTATTGTATATAAGAGAGAGAATACAGAAATCAGTTTTAAAGGGTGCAGACTTCCTCATGTCAAAATTTTTGTGAATTGACAGGAATTGGGGTGCCGGGCAAGACAAGCAGCTGATTATAAGCACTACCCCCATTTCTACTAAGCTTAGCACTAGTGAACTGTGGATGCTAAGAAGTCCAGCTGAATTGGGCTCGGAAAGATGTTCTGCTCACTTCTGATCCAATTATCAAAAGCCGGCTGTGTTCCCCCGTGCCCTGTGGCCTCACACCACTAAGCCAGGACACTTTTTTTTTTAAATGCTGTGCACAAATGTTGCATATATTTGTGCAGTTTGTGTAAGTGTTATGTTATTTGCACAAACCATGCTATTGGAAACTAAATAGTGCTAGCATGATTTTCGCAATCCATGGTAGAGTTACACAACTTTTGGCTTCCAGTTTGTGCCGATAGTACAAATAACATGATTTGCAAAAATTTCCTTGCCAATTGTCTTTTTGTTTGTAATGTGCAAATTGCACGCAGGGAAGTCCACAAGTTGCCTTCACTAACACAACAGTGACTGGGGATAAAGCTGGGAGAGAGAGTAGATGAAGAAAACTCCTGTGGCTTCACCCCTTATCAGATTCTGTATACATCCCTACTTAACACATGCCGGTTGGAATTGCTAGTCCAAGTAAGGTTTTGCTCTGCATAAAATCATCAGTAGAACTCAGGTGATGCTTGCAAACAGATCATGACTTTTTCTAGATTCTTTTCATCTACCAAATTAGATGGACACCAATTTCATTTCGGGCTTGCAGAGTGTGCCAAAGCAGGATGGGGTGGAGCCTGTTTTTAAAAAGAGTTCTTTTTTTTAACTTCGTGGCTTAGTATCAGACTAGAACAACTGCAGTGCAATGAGACATCAAATAGCAAGGAAACCCTGTTATCTAACCATCTCTGAACTAGTTAGTGAATTCAGACCCATCTACTTGGTAACTATATATGCAAAGTATGGTTAATCTCATTGGGGAGATAAATTTTAGATTGGAGTCAGGAAATACATTTCATTTACAGAAGAAAAAAGGAGGAAATTCTCATTTTGTTCTTTCTTATATTAGTCTTTAAGGATTGTGTTTAATGCCCAAACATGAATATTTAAGGATATTCACCCTAAATATGTCATGTTCTATAAAATTCAAACTGTTTTTCTGATACATCTGCCTCTACATACAAGGTGCAAAGAGCTTTGAATGGCTGGCTTACATTCTCAGTTATGCAAATATATTGGATTCTTGCCCTTAACAATGATTAAGAGGATGTGTTTGGTGTCTCATGGAAAGATTTCTTGGAGAGAACTATATTTATACATCCAGAAACACATGCAGATGAGTCATAAGGTATTTGATTCCATATGGAATCCAGTAAACACCGAAGAGCACTTGAATCAACTTCTATTCTATTCATATTAAAATATTTGGGTTTGATTAACAATTTCATTTATGCCACTGTTGAAACAATTGTCAGACCATGGATAACTCAATAATCATTAATCCCTATCAGATGTTTTGGCTTCCAACTTGATCAATGAAAGTTCTTATAAGAGCTGAAATCAAAGCAACCAGCATGACAGTTACAAAATATTGGTGCTGTTCAGGGGATTCCCAAACTACAAGAAAATTCAGGAGGTGGTTTTATGCTCAGAATTCAGGCCATTTGGAGTCAATCTGCTCTATCTAGAAATTCCAAAGTTGTCCTTCATTTCAAGGATTGCATATGGAACCAAGGAAGCATCAAAGAGCAATCTGTCTCTGAAAAGCAAACCAAAATTTGCACATGACACAAAACTGGCTGGAATAGCCAACACCTTGGCAGGCAGAAAGAAGATCCAGGGCAATCGAGATAAGCTGGAATACTGGGCTGAAATCAACAGAAGGAAATTCAATAGGGACAAATGCCAAGTCTGCCACCCAGGAAAAAGAAACCAAATGCATCAATACAAGATGTGGAATATGTGGCTCAACAGCAAAGGAGAAAGACTTTGGCACAGTCATGGACAACAACCTAAATATGAGCCAGGAATGCGATGTACTTGCAGAAAGGTCAACTGATATTTTGGAATGCATTAACAGAAGTATCATTTCCAAATCATGAGAAGTATTAATACTCCTATACCCAGCACTAGTCAGACTTCATCTAGAATATTGTGTCCAGTTCTGAGCACCAAAGTTTAAGAAGGATGCAGAAAAACTGGAAAGGGTTCAGAGGAGAGCAACAATGATCTGGGGGCTGGAAACAAAGATTGAAAGATCTTTGAGGAGATATCGAAAGAACTGGGCATGTTTCTATCGAAAGAACTGGTAACCTCAAGAAGAAAAGACTGGGGGAGAAATGATAGAACACTACAAGTACTTGAAGGGTTGTCACAAAGAGGAAGGCCAGGATCTCTTCATGATCATCCCAGAGTGCAGGACATGGAAGAATGGGCACAAGACACAGGAAGCCAGATTCTGGCTAGATATCTGGGAAAAAATCCTGACTGTTAGAGCAGTGCAACAATGGAAGCAATGACCAAGAGGTGGTTGGCTGACCCACACTAGAGGTATTCAAGAGGCAGCTGGACAGCTTGCAGAAGGATGGTTTAACTTGGAGTCCTGCATTGAGCAGGGGGTTGGCCTCAATGGCCTTCTTGGCTCCTTTCAAATCTACTGTTCTATGATACTATGTTCTGTAGTGTTTTTTGATGCACAAAAATCTTCATAAATATTTGCACTGAGAAATGTTCATTGCTAAAGTTTACAGAAACTATTGCTCTAACTTGAAGGATGTGACCACCAGAATTAAAGTATTGTACCATCAGTAATTCTGTCTCCCTGCTCACAATAGCTGACTGAATCTTGTGCAAAGATCAGTGGTGATTTTTTTCCAATACAACAGATCCAGAGCACTTGTACACATCATTATCTTTTTATTTAATCAGTTTTTCAATTATTGGGAAGGTGCCAAAAGAGTGACCAGACAAGAATGTCCCATGAGCTCACACAGTAGAACAGACAACTCTGTGTGGTTACCATGTTTCATGATATTTTACCATGAACTAACCAACACACATCAAATGTTTTCCATGTTTTCATGGGTCCCACCCTCCCTTAGTCTTCCCACTGTTTACATGTAACCTATCAACCACTGAACCTGAAATTCAACCCCAAGATGCAACACCTGCCACCTATGTTGTCTTTGTCTTCCTTATTGGTCTTCACATAAAGGATGGATGGTTGGAGTCGCTGCTGCAGTTCCTGCTCTTTCCAAGGGGTTCTGCAGTAGTTTCTTCCCAGAACCCTGGAACCATGATCCTGGGTTCAGCCAGCACAACAAGACATGGTGGTACAGAGAAACCAAACTTACCATGGTGAAATATCACGGCTGGGTTCAGACAACATGGCAGATCAACAATGGTAAAAAACTACCATGGCTTGTGATGTTGTTTGAACCCAGCCACTAAAAGGAACAGCCTCACATCTTTCTCTTTCTTCTCTTTCCTGCAAGAGTTGGTAATAGGACAGATGATCTGGAATCATGCACTACATGTTCCCACCTTCCTAAGTGCCCAGCAGGAAAAGATTTTTCTCCATGCATTCATAGGAGTACCTGTGCCGCCATTGCCCACATCTTACTTCCCCACTTTCCCCCAAGCTAAGAGAAGGGAGGGAGGAGACATACTGCCTTGGAGCAGGCAGAAGAATTTCAGAAAGTAGGGGGCAGATGCTCCAGGACCAGTGCTTTTTTTGCAAAAAAAAAAAAAGGCACTGGAACTCACGTCGCCGCCAGCAGTAAGCACTCAGTGCGCGACCGCACACATCAATCCCAAGCCGAGTGGGAGGCACGGACACAAAAGCAGCCCGCAGGCACTACGTTAATGATGTTTGCTGCTGACCTGCTACGCCGACAGGCGATTCAAAATCACTTCGTAAAATCCATTGGAAAAAAAGGTGCCAGAACGCCGTTCCGGTGCGTTCTATGACAAAAAAAGCCCTGTCCAGGACTATACCTGGGAAATAGATGAGCGACAACTCACAGAAGTATTTACGCACCTCCATTGTACTTTAAGAATACAAATGGGCTCACAGAATCGGTACGCGTGTTGAAATGGAGCATGGAGAACTTATCTCAAGATCTCAAGACCAGTTTCCCTTATAGGATTGCTCTAAAGATGGCTGAAGATGTGCGTCAAAGGCTTGGTCATGCAACATGGTCTTAATGGTTGCTGTCCATTCTACTCTAATATCATTTAGATTAATTAAATACAAGCAGACTATAGCTATAAAGGTAAAGGTTTCCCCTTGACGTTACGTCCAGTCATGCCTGACTCGAGGGGGTGGTGCTCATCTCCGTTTCCTAGCCGAGGGAGCCAGCGTTTGTCCGCAGACAGTCTCCGTGGTCATGTGGCCAGCATGACTAAACACCAAAGTGCACGGAACGCTGTTACCTGCCCACCGAAATGGTACCTTTTTATCTACTTGCATTTGCATGCTTTCGAACTACAAGGTTGGCAGGAGCTGACACAGAGCAACGGGAACTCACCCCGTGTGCAGATTCGCACCGGCGACCTTTCGATCAACCAGCCCAGCAGCACAGCGGTTTAAACCACTGCGCCACCTGCAGTCCCAGACTATAGCTATAACCAGTGCTTTTTTTGTAAAAAAAAAAAAAAGGTGCTGGAATTCAAGCTGCCGCCGGCAGTAAGCGCACACACCAATCTCAAGCCAAGCAGCGTCCCAAGCAGCTCTCTCTCACTATCAGATAGCAGACACAATAGCAGCCTGCAGGCACTATGTTAATGATGTTTGCTGTGTGGTTTAACATCACTTCATAAAATCCATTGGAAAAAAAGATGCCGGAATGCTGTTCCGGTGCGTTCTATGACAAAAAAAGCCCTGGCTATAACAGAGTAGTTTGTAGCTGTTTTTGATGCTACCAGTTCTCTTCCAATCCCTGCTTTTTTTCTGCAGATTTTAGTTAGACTTGCCCTATGCAGACCATTGGTGGATTCGATTAAATCCCTCCTATGAAGAAGAAGGAAGGGTGGGATATGAGAAATCATAACACTTTCATCCTGGCACACTTTCATATGCCAACAGAAATTATGCAAGATGGCCCACAAGTTTTGCAGTTAATGGTCCATGCTGAATCATCCAGAAAGCAGAATTGCATTCTCAATGTTTCATTAGGTTTACAGCTGACAGATTAGAATAATAACAGTAATAGTACCCTTTCCGAAGCAAAGTTCCCATGATCCATTTAGCATCCAAAGATGAGTGGCTTGGTTCTAGAATGTACTTAATGATAAAGTGCAGGCAGAGTTAATGAGACGCCAGGAAGGGATTCCCTTGGTCTCTTGAAAAATTCATTAAGAGGCTGCTTATGGTCCCCCTTCACCTGTAGCTGAAATAGGTAACTCAGGAAGAGAGGAATAATGAGAGTTATCCCCCTTAGCTTCAACTGTAGCATAATTTCCATCTAAACTGTCACTCCTGATTTTCACTGAATCTTAATTGTAAAGTGAGCTGCAAGTAGGATGTTGAAGGCACTTGCTTATTAAAGGTCACATCTTTGCCAAGCCACAAATTGGAAATAACTTTCTCCTCCTCTGAGAATGGTTTTCTTCCATATCTGTTCAATGGAAGATGCAGAGTGAATGAAATTGGAGTTCTACTGCTGACAGCAAGTGGTAGGAATCAAATCTCTTTGGAAGAAATCATCGTTTCCTGAATATCAGATGTGGTTAGAAGGCACTACAGCATGCATAGACATGCCCAAAGCCATTTCAGGCTGAGAAACTTTCAAAGATTTGGGGGCCAAATTGCTTCCCCTGGAATCCTTGGAATAGATGTGCACAACTCACTTAACTCTGAGTAGATGTTACATACATATGTGTGTTTTAATGTTTTATGCCTAAATAATGCTTCATTACTGGCCAAGGTTCAAGCATAAAATATTTAAACACCCAGATTTTATCTAGTCTTTCTTCCATTCATAAAATGCAAAGCAAAACTGAGTATTTGGATATTCTGCCCAGGATACAGCTTCGCATTGTGATATAAAGAGTGCAACCATAACAATTCGAAGGATGCATAAATTACATGAACTGCTATGTGTCAGCTGGGTAAGGAGGGAAGGAAGCAGCTCTTTGCTTGTTAATACTGATCGACGTTACCCTTCTACTAACATGGACAAGAAAGCGTTTGTTTGGGGTTTCCCACAGGTCACAGTAGACAATGGTGTTAAATTTGCAATCATCATTTTTCTTTTAGAAAAACTACTCTATAATTGTTGATACTGTCATTGTAGGCTGGTCTTTCCCCCCTTCTGTCCTTTACAAAGACAATATCAGGCAGGATTTCTAGCATTACAGTGCCCTCTAATGCTTTGTTAGGGTGACAAGTGGAAAACAGCCCATGTCCTTGAGACACATAGAAACTGCCATAAACCAATGTTATATGCCAACCCAGGCCTACAAGTTTTCATTGCACTATTTATGTCATGAGTTACATTCCCTTTGTAGCTTCGCCCTGGAAAAACTTGCAACTTTTTACCTGGCTAGATTATCAATGTGATACATGCCTGAGATAAAAGCATTGCAGATCACACAGTACTGTTGGGGGGCGGGGGGAGGATTGTATGTTAATGCCCTAAGTATAGCACTTTTTTCCAAAATCTGCTGCCATGGTTGTTTTTACTTCTCTACCACGCAACAGCCAAAGTTCTCTGGGCAGTTCACAAAGCAAAGTTCATAAATCTATCGTAATATGAGATACTCAAAACTCTTTCAGTATATGAAGCTATCCTAATGATAGAATAATGCACTAGAACAATAAAGCAGAACCTGTGGCCCTCGGGGAAGATGTTGGATGAAAACTCTCATCATTCCTGTCCATTGGCCATGCTGGCTGGGACTTATAGGAGTTGGAGACCAACAGCATCTGGAGGGACACAAGTTTCCCATCCTTGCTCCAGAATTTCTGTGGTTCCATGTGAAAAGAATGAAGTATAAGAACCAATATTCATTGGAGTTCTTTTTTCAAGAACGTTCATTGGATTAATCTCCATCAGTTCAAGGACATAACAAAATTCTCATTTAACTTGGCTGCTTGCATGCACTTAAATAGAGCTGTACTGGATAGGACCAAGGGTCCACTGAATCCTTGCTGTACTGGCCAACCAGTTGCCTTCAGGAAGGCCAAAAGCAGACCATCATCAAAATCAGTATCCCTTGCCCTCCCCCACAAGGGACACACAGACACTAAACCATTGAACTTCCATGTAACCATCCATTAACAAACCTATCTTTTTAGATTAATCTTCTATCCCAGTAGATAATGCATTGGGCTTTGAAAGCTCAGAACAAGAGAGCAGGAATGAACTATCCAAGCAGCAGAGCGGTTGCTGTTGAAAGATGGAGCTGTACCCTTTTTGTATCTCCTGTTCTTTGTAGCCAACAAGCCAAGAACTGGATTACCCAAACCGGCTATTCAAAAAGCAACTCAATAATACACATTATACTTCAGATTTTCACTCTAGGGCCTGCTATGATACATAATGGAGACTTGATTATAGATCTGTGTTGGGTGGGTTAACACGATAACTGTGTCACTCAATAAAGTAGCAAGTATATTTTGTGAGTATGCTTTCCGTATTGGAAAATTGCAATGACTTGATATTTGATTTCTTATATCCACTGCCTTGTTTGTCACTTATCTTTATGACATAAGGATTGAGCTGGATGGTGAATGAATGAAAGAATAGCCATCCATTATTCTTTGTTCTCGTTTATAAAGAACAGGAGTATTTCTCCAGCTCCTTGAGCCAAAACTATTTTGATTATGCTCTTTAAAAGCAGTACACTCATGTTGATACCCAACCTGCAAGAATCATCTAGCTACTCTTGTGGTCAGCTGGCCTGTTGGAACATCATGTGAAACGGTGGCTCCAGGTTTCTGAGGGGCCCTCAGGCAAGTCACCCTTCATGAGCCCTCTTCTCACCACCCTCACCACAAGATGCTATTGCTTCTCATCCTATTTTTCATCAGTTTTACCACTTACTTACTTGAGTGGCCACTCCTCCTATATTGCAGCCTTTAAAGTTTGCTGGCTTGAATTCAGAAGTGGAAGAGAAAAAGATGGGGTTGGATTAACAGCTGAAATGCTTGGCCAATAGACCCAAAGAACAGCCAGGCAGTCTCTAAGAACCGGACAGTTTCAAGTTTGGTGGAAAGTTCTAGTGGGAAACGGATAGAAATGGAGGCAGACTTAATCTCAATGTCAGCTTAGAGCATAGACCAACTGAGAAACACCAGGCATTCCAGATATTTGACTCATGAGTAGCATGAGTCACTTTGAAGGCAAAGCAAGCTCACTTGGTATGGAAACTAAAATAGGTATTCCGTTTGGGATGACCTCCATATCCTTAAGCCACATTGTCCTAGTTGCCAGTATTCTAACATTGTTCATGTCTTTTTTATCGGTTTCTGCTATTCTTTTCTTTTGTACCACAAAACCAAACTAGTGGGTCAGCTTTAACAGAATAAAGGCTTCAGTTAGAAAGCTTTTGGCTGTGCTTTATCTAGAAGGAGATGAAGAAGCCCAGATCATGACAACAGTGGTACCTATTGCTTTTCCTTACTGCCACCATTGTTTGAACCAAAGCAAAAGTCACGTGAATGAGGAGTTTGAAGTGAAGAAGCAGAAGGCCAATTCCCTTAGAATCATAAGTTGTTGTTAGTCGCAAAGTCGTGTCTTACCCATCGCGACCCCATGGACAACATTCCTTCAGGCCTTCCTGTCCTCCACCATCCCCCGGAGTCCACTTAAGCTCACGCCGACTGGCTCAGTGACTCCATCTAGCCACCTCATTCTCTGCCATCTCCTTCTTCTTTTGCCATCCATTGTTCCCAGCATTAGGCTCTTCTCCAGGGAGTCCTTCCTTCTCATTAGGTGGCCAAAGTATTTGAGTTTCATCTTCAGGATCTGGCCTTCTAAAGAGCAGTCAGGGTTGATCTCCTCTAGGACTGACCGGTTTGATCTCCTTGCGGTCCAAGGGACTCACAGGAGTCTTCTCCAGCACCACAATTCAAAGGCCTCAGTTCTTCAGTGCTCAGCTTTCCTTATGGTCCAACTTTCACAGCCATACATTGCAACTGAGAAAACCATAGCCTTGACTATATGCACTTTTGTTGTCAGGGTGATGTCTCTGCTTTTTAGTATGCTGTCTAGATTTGCCATAGCTTTCCTCCCCAGGAGCAAGTGTCTTTTAATTTCTTGACTGCTGTCCCTGTCTGTGGTAATCTTGGAGCCCAGGAAAATAAAATCTGTCACTACCTCCATTTCTTCCCCATCTATTTGCCAGGAAGTGAGAGGACCGAATGCCATGATCTTAGTTTTCTTAATGTTGAGTTTCAAGCCAACTTTTGCACTCTGCTCCTTCATCCACATCAAGAGGCTCTTTAGTTCCTCTTCACTTTCTGCCATGAGAGTGGTATCATCCGCATATCTGAGGTTGTTGATATTTCTCCCAGCAATCTTAATTCCAACTGGTGATTCATCTAGCCCTGCCTTTCTCATTATGTGCTCTGCATACAAGTTAAATAGGCAGGGTGACAGTATACAGCCTTGCCGAACTCCTTTCTCAGTTTTGAACCAATCAGTGGTTCCGTGTCCAGTTCTCACTGTTGCTTCTTGACCCGCATATAGATTTCTCAAGAGACAAATAAGATGGTCTGGTACTCCGATCTCTTTAAGAACTTGCCACAATTGGTTGTGATCCACACAATCAAAGGCTTTAGCGTAGTCAAGAAGTAGATGTTTTTCTGGAACTCCCTAGCTTTCTCCATGATCCAGCGTATGTTGGCAATTTGGTCTCTAGTTCCTCTCCCTCTTCGAAATCCTGCCTGTACTTCTGGTAGTTCTCGGTCCACATACTGCTGGAGCCTAGCTTGTAGGATTTTGAGCATCACTTTGCTAGCATGTGAAATGAGTGCAATGGTGCGGTAGTTTGAACATTCTTTGGCATTGCCCTTCTTGGGGATCGGAATATAAACTGACCTTTTCCAATCCTGTGGCCACTGTTGAGTTTTCCAAGTTTGCTGGCATATTGAGTGTAGCACTTTTACTGCATCATCTTTTAAGATTTTGAATAGCTCAGCTGGAATACTTTCATCTCCACTAGCTTTGTTGTTGCTCAGACTTCCTAAGGCCCACTTGACTTCACATTCTAGGATGTCTGGCTCGAGGTCAGTGACCACCCCGTCGTGGTTATCAGGGACGTTAAGCTCTTTCTTGTATAGTTCTTCTGTGTAATCTTGCCACCTCTTCTTAATCTCTTCTGCATCTGTCAGGTCCCTGCCATTTTTGGTCCTTTATCATGCCCATCTTTGCATGAAATGTTCCCTTCATATCTCCAATTTTCTTGAAGAGATCTCTGGTCCTCCCTATTCTATTGTTTTCTTCTATTTCTTTGCACTGTTCATTTAAGAAGGCATTCTTATCTCTTTCAGCTATTCTCTGGAATTCTGCATTCAATTGTTTGTATCTTTCTCTTTCTTCCTTTCCTTTCGCTTCCCTTCTTTCCTCAGCTATTTGTAAAGCTTCCTCAGACAGCCATTTTGCTTTCTTGCCTTTCTTTTTCTTTGGGATGGTTTTAGTTGCTACCTCTTGTACAATGTTGCGAACCTCCATCCATAGTTCTTCAGGGACTCTGTCTATCAGATAAAATTCCTTAAACCTATTTGTCACCTGTACTGTATATTCATCAGGGATATGATTTAGGTCATACCTGAGTGGCCTAGTGCTTTTCCCTACTTTCTTCAATTTAAGCCTAAATTTTGCAATGAGAAGCTCATGATCTGAGCCACAGTCAGCTCCTGGTCTAGTTTTTACTGACTGTATAGAGCTTCTCCATCTTTGGCTGCAGAGCACGTAGTCAATCTGATTTCTGTGTTGACCGTCTGGTGATGTCTATGTGAAGAGTCATCTCTTGGGTTGTTGGAAAAGAGTGTTTGCTATGACCATCGTATTCTCTTGACCAAATTCTACCAGCCTGTGCCCTGCTTCATTTTGTATTCCAAGGCCAAACTTACCTGTTATTCCAGTTATCTTTTCACTTCCTTCTTTAGCATTCCAGTCCCCCATGATGATAAGGACATCATTTTTTGGAGTTAATTCTAGAAGGTGTTGTAGGCCTTCATAGAACCTGTCAACTTCAGCCTCTTCAGCACCAGTGGTTGGGGCATAGACTTGCACTACTGTGATGTTGTATGGTTTGGCGTTAGTATAATTGAAAGAAGCCAAGAGGGCCATCAGGTCTAACCCCCTGCTCAGTGTAAGACTCCAAGTTAGAACATCCCTCTCAGATGGCTGCCCAGCTGCATCTTGGAAGTCTTTAGTGTGGGCGAGCCCAAAACCTACACAGGTCATTGTTTTTATTGTCATATGGTCTAACAGTTAGGAAGTTCTTCCTGATGTTCAGCCAGAACTTGGCTTTCTGTAACTTGGGCCTGCTGTTCCATGTCCTACACTCTGGGATGATGGAGAACTTCAGGAGGGTCCATGCATTAAGACCCCTGCTGTGATGTCTTCTGCCAGACTATCACTGGTGCCCTTCATATGGGGTTGTATGTGGATATAAGTTGAACTAGAAGATGGTATAAAAACTAGAAATAAGGAGGAAGAGATGCCACTGAAGGACATGGGCTAGCAGTCCATAGCCTCATTGGTGCATAGCTGATAAGAGGTAAAGTGTTCACTCAGGGAAGTTACCAGGGCAACCTTCATGTTATGCTCCTTTAAACCTTCTGAAACAAAAGGCTAATATTCTAGGATTAACTAAATTTAAGCCTGAGTTGGGTTCTGTCTGATGTTTAATAAATAGTTACAGGCTATTGCAGTTGAGGAGATTTGGCAACATCTATAAATCCTAAAGACTTAACTGAAGCTCTTGTAATCCTTTATTTCTTTGGTATGTAATTATTGTATAAAAAGCGTGTAAAATCACATTTTACACAAAGCTCAAAATGATGGCAACTTAAGTCAGAACTAGCTTTCAGCATGCAGAAGGATTTGCCTCTAATTATTCCGAGGAACTTTCTCACATCTCACTTCTGCTCTTAATTAAGCTTTCCAGTTGATACCTCAGATCTGAAAGAAAAACGGTTTGCTTTTTTTCCTTTAAAAAAGTAACATCTGCCTTCATTAGCAATGAGACACAGACGATCCAGCTCACACTTGGGCTTTCAATCTCTCAAAATGCCTCAGAAATTAAGGAGAAAACGTCCTGTCATACTGAGCAATCTGCCGATGAAAAGGCACCCTCTTGATAGCAAACCCAGTTAACAAAATGGTTCATTTGCTACATCAATGCATCTGCTGGAAACTGTCAAAAGTTTGACAATGTTGTCTTTTCCTTGCAGTGGAGCATCCTGACAAAATGGCTAACGACCAAGGTAAGCCCACCTTTCCGTGCCCTGTTTTCTTCTGGAATCACTGCTTTGCCATTGCTGTGATGTCATCCACTCCTTTGTGTTCTCTCTTCACCTGGCCGGCACACCTGATGTGGCAGATACTGGCATGATAATTAATCTTGTTAATGAAGTTCTGCTTGGCTGAGGTTGCTGTTTTGATGGGGGAGATGTAAATTTTCTTGAGAGGAAATTGTTTTGTCTCTTTTCTGAAGAACCAATTAAAATGTCAGGCTCCTTTTTATGAAATAAATTCCCCCCTCCCCCGCATTCTCTCTCTCTGCGCTCCACTTCTGAATAATTCACATTAACTATAATTAAACTTGGCATAATTTCCAAACTGCTCTTCCAATCTTTTGTGGGATATGCATTTAAGTTTGGGGGCTTCCCAGTGAAGCCCACCCTTTCTTAAAAGCAAACTTGGGCAAACTTTTCAAGGTAGCGTGGTTATTCATTTTTTTAACTTCTTTTTTGCCTTTACCCCTTTGATTTTAAGCTTATTGCTTTTGGCCCTTTGTTTCCAATAAGGAAAATAAAAATACATTATATCGTTACAGTTTATGTATTTATTTAAAATATTTATATTCCGTCCTATTCAGAAAAAAGCCTCAGGATGGCTTACAATGTAAAATATAACCTAAATAACATAAATAAATACTTGTTATTTATAGCAGTTCACTTGCTAGTTTAAAAAATAGGAGGATTTGGGGGCACTTGAAAGAAAGAAAGATGCTTCTCTTTAGCCATTTATTCCCATTGTTTTAACCACGGGCTTTCTATGAAGAACTTTTCTACACCATGAGAGTCTTACATTCATTTCGTGTGTTAAATTTTTCAGTCGAACTTACCATCCTTTAGTTGTACCTGCTATTGGAGAGACTCATCAAAAATCTAGAGGTCGCTCACTTAATGTTCAAACAATGTGAAAACTGGGCCATGTCCTTGAAGTGGAAATAACTGCACACTTTTTGGCATTTACAATCTGAAATATTCCTCCAGCAGCTACAGTGAATACCCAGGCCAGGGATGTTCACCACATTTCTTTGAGAAGACACTGGGCTGGCTCAGATGAACTTCTGCACAGGAGCATCTACACATAGCAGGGAAAGAGTGCAGCTTCCACTCTGCTCTCTGTCCTGCCCCTCGGTTTACAGGGTACCCCTGTTTCTTTGCCAGCAGTTGCATTCGCCCTACGGAGACAACACACTGGTGCACCTAAGGCTGAGCCTTGCAATCAGCACATGCAGTCCACAAATACACTGTGTGCCTTTGGCATCTGCTATTCAACTGCAGACCTTCTACAGAGGTTATGTGCTCGGGGTGACTGGAGGCAGGGCAGGAGCCTGTGAGTGATGGGAAAGGGCAAGCACCAACACACTACCATGTAGCCCATGGCCTCTGCTCCTGATGTTAGTCTGAACGAGACGTTTAAGATGCATGTGAATGAAAGGATGTGATGCTCTGGCTTACAAGGAGAGGTGTGCTTCCAGGGTGGATTTGCAGGGTAAGCCCTATGAGGAGAGACTGAGGGAGCTGGGTCTTTTCAGCCCTGAGAGGAGGAGACTCAGAGGGGACCTGTTAGCGGAAATATAGGTATGTGCAGGGGTGCCACACAGAGGTGGGTCATGACTTGTTCCCCTCTGCAGTGGAAGGCAGATGCATTCCAATGGAGCAAAGCTCCAGGATCCAAGATTTAGGGTGGATGCCAGGAAGTATGCTGATGGTTAGGACGCCTAGGGTACAGAATGGGCTTCCACGGGAGGTGGTTGAAACCCCAATGGTGAGGGTGTTTAAAGATAAGCTGGACATGCACATGGTAGGCATGTCATGAATGGAACTGGATGGAGCCAGGGGTCAGACAAGATGGCCCAGGAGGCCCTTTCTGACTCATTCTGTTTCTATGTACTTGCACTTAAATGGGGAGGGGGTGGAATCATGGAAGAGTGCACCTTTTGGCTCATGGGAAGCCTTTCCCTGAAGCAATGAGCCCACACCTTCAAAAAAAGAATCCTTCCATCAATGGAAGGCTATATATAACAGCCCCAAGCAAGACTTCCTCCCACTTCACAATCCTATCGTCCCACATCCTTTGAATGGTGTTTGGAAGCTAGTGCTTTCAGAATGTTGCAACCTACTGCTAACCAGTGCCAGTTATGGGGAGATGGTGACCCTCTTCTTACAACCGCAACCCATCTGTATTTGGGCAATGGCTCTCCAAGAACAATCCAAGCGCTGCATGACCTGGGACCATGCTGTTTGAAAGACCCTCTTCCCGCTTATCAGCCCATCTGCATCTCAAGCCTGAGGGCCTCCTGGCGGCTGATCCCAGGATCCCAAATATTAGCTCCATCTGTGTGATGGTTTCTCAGGCAAAGACATGTTTATTCAGGCAGGCTTTGCAGCAGCAGGCTATTAAAGTTTTTTTCCCTTTTTCACTGCTGAGACTTGATTGACATGGTAATGTTTTAATTAGGTTACTTTTTATCTGCATGTTATTACTGCTAGCTGCTCTGAATGCCATTTTATTGTTATTTATTGTTATTAGTATTACATTGACTTTATAGCCCACCTCTCTCCTCTTGGGGGGATCCCAAGGTGGCTTTGATAGCTCCAGTTCATTCTCACAACAACAACCCTGGGAGGTAAATGGGGCTGAGTGAGTGAGTCCCAAAAGTGAGTGAGTCCCAAAGGGACTCAGTGAGCTCCATGGCTAAGCAGGATTAAAACCTGGATCTCCCAGATCCCTAGTCCAAAACTCTAACCACCACACCACACTGCCTGTCCCATACTGCACTGGGTTTTTTTAAAGATGGGGAATAAATAAGTCAGTGAGCAAACCTGCCAGCCTGGGTTCTGTTCAACTTCCCTTTTCCCAGCTAGTCTGGCCTGAGTCCACACTGGTCTAGGGTGTTTTTTAACATCTGCTCAAAAATACACATGCATTTTTCTGTGTGGTTTTTCCTAAAGCATTCTTTGTGCAAGCTCCTTTCCTTGTAACAATGTGTGTTCTAGTCCTTGTGAGTCTTTTTGTGTGTGCTTTTGTGTGTCTCTTCCCCAGATGTGTGTGTTTATGTGTCTGTTTTCCTGAGCAGACAACTCTAGCCCTCAGGAAACCCAGGAAATTATTGGTAGAGGATATTGGTAGACAACTCTGTTCCAAGTTGCTCGCTGGCTCAGTTTATTTATTTATTTAGAATATTTGTATGCCGTCCTTACACAGAGCCTCAGGACGGCTTACATAAATAAGAAGAATAAAATAAAATGTAATACAAATAAAATCCCAATCCACCCTGACTGCAGATTAAAACCTATATAGCTAATGTTAAAAGTTATTAAAATATTGTTGGAATAAAAAGGTCTTAGCCTGGTGCCAAAAAGCAAATAACGACGGCACCACCGTCGTTCTCTGACGGTGCTCTCTCTGGGGAGCGCATTCCATAGGTGGGGCGCCACCGCAGAGAAGGCCCTCCTCTGGGTACTTTGCCTCCTAATGTCTTTCACGGAGGGTTCCCGGAGGAGGGCCTCTGCTGCCGATCTCAGGGGGCGGGAGGGCAAATACAGAAGAAGGCGTTGCTTCAGGTACCCAGGTCCCAAGCTGTCATAACCACACCTTGGGTCATCTGTCAAATCTGCACCAGAACTGAAATGGAACAATTTTTTAAAAATTTAAATAAATTATTTATTTATTTTAAAATAAATAATTTATTTTTTTATTTTAAAATAAAATAGTTAAAAATTATTTAACTGCTTTTCCCCCCAGATATTTATGACATAGAAGCAATCATTCTATCCTACTCTAGCACCCAGTTCTAAACAGGTGACTCAAACAATCTTTTCTGTTTGATCTTAATAGGCATTCTGGAGCATAAAGCAGATGCCATTTTCGTTACTTACCTTGTAGCAATTTCAAGTAAACACAAATAGAATCAAAGGCAGGATCTTCTTATCGTTTGGGTGACAGTACAGCTAATTTGCCTGCCTGCATGATATCAGCATAATAAATTAAGATTTGAAAATGAAATGTACTTGAAAGTAGAAAAGAGCTTTTCAATGCAAGGACTGTTGCTTTTAAAAGCAATTTTTAAAAGTTTCACTCAGATTTAAAGGGATGGGCGTGTTGCATTCTGCAAGACAATGCCAGGAAAAACAGTTGTCTGCTTCTTTAAAAAAATGTTATAAATAAAATTGATAAGAACGTAAGAAGAGCCCTGCTGGGTCAGATCAAAGATCCATCCAGTCTAGCCTTCTACTCACAATGGTGAACCTGGAGATCCCACCATTATATGAATTCTTAAGCACCCTCCTCCCCATGTTCCCCAGTATCTGGTGCACATAAGCATCTTTCCTGTGATACTAGAGGTACCATGTAGCTATCAGTAGCCCTTGATAGCCTTCTCCACCATGGATTTGTCCAATCCCCTTTTAAAAACATCCCAGTTATTGGCCATCACTGCATCCCATACACAAATGCACACTACACACAGGTATCAAAAGACTGACAAAGAACCTTCAGAGCATACTTAAAATCATTTACATGTTTACTCAGAAGTCCCATTGAGTTAAATGGGAATTATCCCCAGGTAAATAAGTATAGAATAGCATAAGCAGTTATTGGTAAAACTGGGAGAAGACGGATGATGATAGCTCTGATGAATGTGTAGTCTGGTCTACACATACAGAAGAATGTGGGTTGAATGGATAGCCATTCTTAAGGCCACAGGTGGGTGATTTCCTTTTAAAGTTTCCCTGTATGAAAAACTTCCACATGGGGAACCAGCACAGAGAATGCAGATCTGAGAATGCAGATCTTTCTCCCTGATCTTCTACCTTTCTACTTGTAGAGAGTAGTGTACCTGTGTCTGCATGGAAGAACATGGTTCCCTTGTACAGCACCCTGTTAGTGTTTATCATCACTCTGAAAGGAGTCTACACACATGCAAACGCCTTCCATGGGACACAAATGCGGGTCAATCAGCCTTTGGCTCTCCATGGAGGAAGACCTATGTGCAGACATCTTTAAGCATGCAAGAGGCCCTTTGGACTGGCCCAGAGGGGAATGAGCCAGCCAGGTACATTTCTGCAAAGTGCCTTCATGCATTCTGTACACACGGGCACCAGGAGTATCCTACAGATCTCCTTCATAACTTTCAGATATCCCTTTCAGGTATCAAATGACTAAATGAGGGTCAAGGGTAAATACAGTTGAGGCATCCTGAACTAAGGGTGATCTAGGTGCATCCTAACACTCAGCACTGAGCAAGGGAAATCTGATCTTTGTGCAAATCATATCTTGGTATCAGTGAAATGGGTACCTTCTATTATCTTCTCTGGTGATGCATTTTTTGGAGGTGTAAGTGGCCAACCTGACTTTTTATTTCCTGGAGTGGAGAAAAAGACTGTAGGGTTGGGGAAAGCTTTCAACCCTTCCAGAGGGCAGATCAGGTGAGAAGTCTGGTGGGTTTCCCCTGCAACATGCACATTCCTTTGTTCATCTTCGCTCCTGGGAGACTACCACTATTATCTTCCTTGTTTGTAACTTGCAGGAATCATTTTTGTGCCTCTTCCTTTTCTAATTCATAAAATTAGAAACATAGTTAGAATTCTAGTTCATAATTCTGTAGTTCTTTCACCACATTAAGCAAAGAGTCAAATGGATAGGGGAATGTTTGTAATATGCTCACATCATCAAGTCCTCACTGACTTTTTTCCTTGTCAGAATCAACTGAAAGCCACAAATAGCATCCATTGAATAGTCTACCTACAACCTTGATTATGCCCTGGATTTGTTATTAAAAACAACAACAGCGATGGTATGAAGCCCCCTTGCAATACTCCACCTTGCCAATACGATGCTAGGTCTACCGTCTTTGTGAAAGAAAGCCTGTCCTGCTTCAAGGACAGAGCTTGTAGAATTCTATCACATGATTGCATTTTTAAGAGTGCTTGCTGGATTGAAAAGCTGAAGCCTTGAGCAGTTTCTGTTAACTGAATGCCGTACTTTGAAGAATCCAACCTGCTCTCACTTTCCCAGCATTCACCAGCAAATTGATTTTGGGGGGATAATGAGGCTAAGAGAACAGGGACTTGGCTAAGACCCTCCCAGAACTTTCTAGCCACGGCAAGTTGTCAGGCGGTGCAGTGCTAAGCCACAATGGCACATCTCCAGCTCCTGCTATAAAAAATTTAGGGAATATCCTCTTAAAATCCCTGGCCCCTAAAGCTGAAGGAGAAGCTGTAATACTTTCCATTTAGGGATGAGTGGATCCATAAAGTCTGAGCCCACAAAGACTTACCTACCCGCAATTCACTCCATACCAGTCCCATGTTTGTTCATCTTTTTAGATTATGGGAGGAAATCATGCAGAGGAATACAAAGGCCAGGTAAACAAGTTTTTGTGCATTTTCCAGATTGTATGCATTTGTGTATGTTTCCACTAATTGGGTAGCACACATGTGGATGCATTTTTAAATGTACGATTCTTCTTTCTGCATTTTCCAAACATGTTCATGGAAAGGCTGGAATCAGCAGATTCGAGCAAATTTGCCAGTCATAAGGACCAAATTTTCCTAGTCCTACATATCATGGGAGGCAGATCCACCATACAGGTGTGTGTTCACTCACAGGTGAACAGGTGTGTGTTCACTCACTCATTTACAAACACAAAGTGCTTCTGGGGCCATGGCTGTTTCCAGGGAGAAATTCCAGTGGGAAAATTCAAAGGATCACAACAAACCACATTCTTAGCTAGATGAGATGGGCAGAAGCCAAGTACCCTCTACCTGAACCTGCCTAACCAACACTGCAACATAAGGATGTGGAAGGAATCCAGTTTAGGAGTAGGAATCTGTTGGATTCCCCGGGCAAACTTCCCAGATGCCAGCTCACTTTCCCATGGGTATGAGTCCAACTTCCTGGTGAGCATGCTGAGCATGTGTGCAGGTACCCACCAGCAAGCAACCAAGGGAGAATGCTGCACATTCTTCCATGTATGTGACATGTGGCTTTTATTTGTACTGCACATGCTCTGGAAGAAGGTTGCTAGACTACCCCGAGCATTCATTGACTGTCTCTCAGCTCAGTTGGCTTCCTAAGTGAGCAATGAGCATGAGAAGAAGTCCAATGGGCTGAAGTGGGCCAGATTCTAGGGTGGATTGGCTACATGGGCCAGTTCAGAAATTTTACTCGGTGGCACAGGCCTTACCCTAGAAAGGGACAGTTTGGGACCTTTGAGTTTGAATGCCTACCAGCCACCACAATCATGCAAACAATGTCACATGTGAATCCCTTCTTAGAAATGTGGGCACCATTTATCCCACACCCACAATCCTAATACTGGCTTGACAAAAATTATGTATACACCTGCACACAAAAAACTGTGGCTTGTGCATTTGCACAGCTTGTTTGCACAGCTGTGAGTGAACACACACCTGAATGGTGGATCTGCCTCCCATGATATGTAGGACCAGGAAAATTTGGTCCTTACGACTGGCAAATTTGCTCCAAGCAGTCCAATACCTTCAGAGGTTCCTAACTTGCAGTCATTCCGCTTTTTCTCTGAATATATTGGAATCACTTTAGAAAAGAAGAGTGTCCCTACAGAGTGGCCAGAAGCCCAATCTCAGAAGGGACATTCCACTTTATGCCACGGAGCGAAGACAATGAGCGTGCTAGATGGAAGCTAAATTACTTTGTCTATGCAACCATTGTCCTGTTCTGGCCACCAAGGATTCACTCCAGCAATGGGTAATAGGGATTTTTCTTTTCTCTTCCTGTTCCTTGCTTCACTGTCCTCGTCCTTCCATTTCTCCCTTCTGCTTCCAAAGTGAGTGGTGGTAGAGGGTGAAACTACAGAATTAAATGGAGACTGTGGGGGGAAAAGATATAGTAGCAGGGATTACTAATGCCGTTGGTGGGAAACGAGTTTACATTTGTAAAATGTACTGGTAAGAAGTACATTTCAAGAAGACAAAGCATATAAATGAGTCTGGCATGTCTCTACCACCACAATTTGTTAAGAAAGACAGCATGATGTCTCATTGTGATTGATTCTTTGGAGAAATTACCGGGAGACAGAAACCCAGATTCTAATAAGGTGAATGATCACATCAAACAGGGTGAACACTTATGCACTGAACAGAGCTTTATTGGTGGCATCAGTCAGCATTGCAAAAGCCACCCATTTTTAATCAGCTCTACTGGTAATGCACAATAAAACTGATATGGAAAAAGACTTCAAAAGTGCCGAGCAAACAAGAGGCAGGAGAGGACAATAACTGGCCTGATGCCTAGATGATTGCTGGGCACGGTTGCAAAAGTGGACAGTAATTTACAGCTTGGAACAAGAGCAGAGAAGTTCTGATGGGTGGCCCAAATTCAACCCACTGATCTCTCCATGAAACTCTGCTCTTCCCTACCAATTCAAAGCACAGGGTCTTTCCTCACACCTTTCTTAACCAAAATAATGAAGAGGCTGCTCTGCAGGAAAGGTCACAGTATCTGGGGCTTTTCAGGCAAATGATACATGTGAGAAAGGGGAGACATAGTTGAGTTAGGCACAGGCTTATGCCAAATACAAAGCGAGCATGAAGATGTTTTCTGCTCCCTTTCATAATCCTAGAACCTGATGGGATCATCCAACGGAGCTGATAGGTGGCAGATTCTGAGCAGATGGAAGGAAGAACTTCTCTGCAGTATGCATTGTTGGATTATGGAATTCACTACCTCAGTGTGTCCTGGTGGATAGCTTTAAAGGGAGATTAGATGGATTTATGGTAGAGAAGGCAATCATGGCAGTGTGGGAAAGCAAAAGACTCAGGAAACTGGAGCAGCTTGAAGGGCTGCAGTGTAGTCATGTAAGCCCACGAAGGTCCAAGAGACAGGGGAGTGGCCCACCTGAGGATAGTTCACCCTGGGCCCCATCCAACTGGAGCTCGTCTTGTGCATTTTTAAAGGTGGTTTCTTACTAAAAGGGATTTGATTCCTTCATGGAGAATAAAGCTATCAAGAGCTACTACCCCCAATGCCTATATGTTTCCCCTAATAACACATAACATATGTAATATAATGTAACAGCATTGGCAGTAATATGCTTATCAATACTAGTTTGTTGGGAACATGAGCAAGAAGGGAATATTGTTCTCATGCCTTTCTTTGGGTTTTCCATTGGAGATGCTCAACCACCATGAGAACAGAATGTTGCACCAGGCCCAAAGCTGGACTTTGGGCTGATCCAGCATGGCTCTCGCTGCATTCTTCATTTCATTTCATTTCATTTCATTTCATTTCATTTCAGAGTGTTAGATGATCCATGTAAGTCCACGAACACACATTCCATGTGGGATTTGAGTTGGATTTAGCAAACCCCTTTCCTTGCTGTAGTCCTACAGTCTTGGAAGAGATCATGCCGTACTAAGCAGAGTTTTGCCGTGTGACCCCTTGATTGCCATAGGGTACCCCGTCCCCTTCACACAGCACGCAGCACAAGGCCTCCACATGGCCTCCCCTTCCCCTTTCTAGAGTGAGTGTGTGAGTTTACAAATGCTGCTTCCGTGTACTGGGAATTCATCTGGAGACCACAGAACCTATGCAAGGTCATATGCATGAGGCAGAGAAGATGAGGGACACATCAGTTCTTTCCCACACAAAGTCCCTGCAGACCCTCTAGGAAAACCATCCGTTGCTGTGAAGGAGTCTGGGCTTGAACAGAAGGGAGTTAACAGGTCAAGAGGGCTGTAAATTACTTTAAAACCAGAAAACAAGAATATTGGGACATTACAGGTAAATGGCCCAGAATTGGAAGCAAGTAGCTGGAGATGTGAGATGTGATAATATACCTTTCTCTCCTCAATGACCCATCCCAGTTAAGGGTGTCCAGTATAATGTGACTGGAAGTCCTTCCAGCTCCTCCTCTCTGCTGCAGCATCCACCCCTCTGCACCTTCTCAAATGCCACGGGATCAGAAGACTTCAGGAAAGGCCTCAGATGTGTATGGAAAATTGCAGTGGGAGGCACAAATGGCCTGAAATACACAAGATTCACTGTAAGCAAGTGGAAGGTTCTACAGACACAAGCCTTTAGCAGGTTCAGAGAATTTTCCTTACTGCTTCCCCTACAGCTCTCATACCAGATTGGAGACTTTTTCTGAGGGTCTCTTGACTCAAAGTTGACTTCATTCATTCATTCATTCATTCATTCAATTTATTTGCTGCCCCATTAGCCATAGGCTCTCTGGGCAGCTTACATCGTGATAAAATCCATATATGCAACATAATAATACAATAAACTCCACAATTACAGTAAGACCAATAACAATAAGCATCCATAAATAACTACCAAGATTAAATAAGACAACAGAAAAACAATAAAAGAAATAAATAAAATAAATATTATACAAAAGATCAAAAATAAAACATAAATAAATTAAAATTAATTAAGCATAAATTAAAATTGAGTTATCCAGCATTTATATTAAAATCTGGAAGGCAGCAGCATTTAATAGTATAAAATCTTAAAAGCATTGTTAAAAATCAACAACTCACCTATTAAAATAACAATTGACAAAGAAGGTCTTAAGTTGGCATCTAAAAACAAGAAGAGTAGATGCCAACTGGAACTCCAGTGGATTCGAATTCCAGAGTTGGGGGCACTCTGCTTGAAAAAGTTCCCCTTCTTGCAATTGCCCCTCTCACTTCGTTAGGGGGAGCAACACAAAGAAGGGCTTCAGTTGAAGACCCCAGTGAACAGGTTGGTACATTTGGGAAAAGATGCTCCCTCTGATAACCTGGCCCCAAACTGTTCAGGGTTTCATGTGTCACCATGAGCACTTTGAATTGGTCCGGACAGTAATGGGCAGCCTGGGTAGGACTGGCATGATATGCTCACAAACACGGGTCCTAGTCAGCAGGGGTGCTGCCCAATTTTGGACAAGTGGCAAGGTCCAGACCATTTTCAAAGGCAGCCCCCCAGAAAGCGCATTGCAGTAATCCAAGCAGGAGGTTACCAGCGCATGGATGATCGTGGTGAGGCGCCACTTGTCCGAGGAGCGACACAGCTGGTAAATCACCCAAAGCTGATAAAAAAGCACTCCTGGAGACCAAGTCCACCTGAGCAACAAGTGACGTCTCAGGATCCAGGAATACTCCAAGGCTACAAATCTTATGCTTTAGGAGGAGCGCAATCCTGTCCAGGATAGGCTGAAAACTCCCCAGCTGAACAGATGAATTCTCTCCCAGCAGCACCCCCATCTTATCCAGATTGAGTTGTAACTTATTGTCCCAACACCAATCCATTACTGAGCTCAGATGCTGGTTTAACACAGTCGCTGCCTCACCTGGAGATGCTGAAACCGAGAGGTAGAGCTGAGTGCCATCAGCATGTTTAGGAAGGACTGGGGGCTGCAGTGGGGTGGGGGGGGCAGGCAATCCCCCTTGCACGTGTGGGTTCTGTGCAGCCCTGGATGCAGCCACACACCTGCAAATGGACAGGAAATGTGGCCGATGGACCCCTCCGGGCCAAAGCCTAAAATGGTTTGCCTCGAATGCCTGGACACGCAGAGATCTCCACAGTGCTTTTACACTTTCTTTGGAGGCAAGCAGAGAAATCTTCAAACACATCCCATGAAATTCAAAGCGCCAATTCTTCCTGAGCAAGGAACTAATGTGTTGTGTCTGGCAGGACACCTGCTGCTTTACACCTCACTGGCTTCAGTCTCGTGAATAAACAGAGCATTAATTCTTTGAGCTTTCAGAGAAAAAGCATCTGTAAGACAGTTGAAGTCTTGCTGCCTGGTTGTTGTTTTGTTTTAAAAAATACTTTTTTTCTCTTGACAAAAATGTAATTCAGCCGGTGTCATGTTTGCATTACACCAGGCATGTTGCTAGTGAGAAGCATAAACTGTCTCAGCACAGTCTTGTTTGGCTAAAAACCAGAAACTGCCTGGTCTTGCTTGTCGCAATGTTTCCTCACAGCTGGTAGGAAAAACACTGCAAGTTACTTCTATTGTCTAATGCCAGCATCTTGCTCCACGCTGTGATAGCGGGAAGTTGCAATCCTACCTCCCAGCTCCTTTTCCCTGATGCTTCTCTTAGCCTTAGGCTTTCGGTGTGTGAAGGGAAGATTGCAAACTGGAACAAAACTGCCGTACTATAACGAAATGGATTTTCATTGTGGGTTTTTCTTTTCACAAAGCATCAAATTTCCTCTTGACTTTTGTATTTGCAGTAAGGATTAGAGAAAGATTGAGAGAGATGTTTTAACTGAAGCATATTTGCCATTTCCACAGCGGCTCTTTTGCGCACGCATGCACAACTCTGATTTTTATGAAGCGGATGAAAAAGCAACATATTTCAGAACTAAGGAAGTGCCAGGATTTCCCACAGTGAAAATTCTCAGCAGGATCTGGAGATAATCAGCTATAATTTAACATCATTGTTGTTTTTTTCACTGCAGTCCATGACAAGAAGTGTCAGAAATGAGAAAATGTGAAGATGTTCTAGCCATAGGCTGCAATCCTGTACAAATGTATCTAGTGGAAACTTCTGAGCAAACCAGTGTTAGAGTTAGTGCTGTTAGAATAGTTATTTATTGCTTCTCCATATGCCCCCAAAAAGCAAGCAAACAAACAAACTGGTAAAACAAGATAGGTGGGCGACTTGACCACCCTTTACTCATGATACAGACACTGAATTTCCTAATGAATCTGAGGTTTCCAGGACTAACTCTGCTGTACTTAGGACGTGTGTTAAAGCAAACCCTGAATTCATCAAAGTTCTGATTCCACCTCAAAGCTTGTTCTGTCTCCTGTCCAAATGTGATTAGGAGCATTTTTTTTTTCCTTTTCACATGACAATCTCTGAGTCTTCAAAATGGGTGCGTTCTTCTGCCATTGATCACGTTCCTTGTGCATTGTGCTGTCACACCCTTTTTTCTTGACCCACAAATTGCATTGCAAGCTCTGAAGTGTTCAGAGTTTGACCTCAGATTACATTTGAGTCAATGCTCAGTCCAGAAGGAGCCATCTGGGGAAAATCTGATGAAAAAAATGAATTTATCATATAACCCAAGCTGCTATCCAGACTCATCTGTTGTAGATTCTGTCGCTTCTAGCCCGCTAAAATGCTACATTCTGCCACCATTCAAACAGACCTCCAATTCCTGATCAAAATGAAGATCTAAAGGAGAAGAAGTAACAAATCCACAGGTTTGCTATAGTTCTTTAACACTTCCCAAAGCATTTTTTGAAATGACATCCCCATGATCTGGCAGAAGGAATTATTGATTTTCCTCAAATATTTTGCAACATTTTGCTCCATTGTACCAAGGAACCATATTTAAGACAGTATGAACATACTGTTTCAGTTTTTAATATCAGATTCTGGTTTTAGAGAAAAAAGCAATTTCATTTCAGTTTAACTATCCAGAGCAACTGTGCCTTGCTATATTTGCTCTCATGCTTAATATCACAGATTAGTACCCCATTCTTCACAGAAAACAATGTCAACGAAATTTTCCCCAGAACTGGATGGTATGGGGTTTGCTATTTTTTGTTGGTTTGAATGTTTAGTACTTGGCTTTTTGCTAGCAGCAAGTTAAGCCACTATTCCAAACAGGGTCATTGCCAAAGGAATCCAGAGTTTAGTCCCAGAGTCACCTACAGCCAGGTTGGTGAGAACAGCCAAACAGGAACTTTAGTTTCGCTGTCCTTTTTTAAAAATACAAACCCTCAGCCACTTCACTAAAAGATAAGTACACCTCCTACCCCAATATATTGTGCTTTCTGCCTCTCCCAAAAACTTATCTTTTGGGGAGGTTTTTAACTTCCTCCCCTCTTCCCTGTTTTTATTTATTATTTAAAGTTTTTTTTAATGCCTTTTTTTTTTTTTTTTAATGCCATTCCATTACTAAAAAGTCTCTGGACAGCTTACAAAGAGCAAAACAAAGACAAAAAACCAAGAACGAAAAACCATAGCAACAACACACAACACACTGCATGGTGTGGACTTCAAAGTGTATTCCATGGAATGTCCAAAGCCTTCTCCATCACGCATTACCAGTCAATGGGTTGACTTCTCCATGGTTAATCCCATGAGCAATTGGGATGCTGAGCAATTGTTGTTGTTATTCTTGTTTTTGTTCTGGTTTTTTGACTAATCTGTTGTAAACCATCCCAAGACTTTTAAGTATGGGACGGTATAGAAAACTTTTAAATGAATGAATGTATGTTTATAATGTTGGAAGTGGAACCGAAAGGACCTGCCATGTGTATCCCCGGTTCTGCTTTATGTATTGTTTGACTTCATGGGGAACAACTTCTGAAAGGGGCTATTGGCTTCTCCTGCTGATAAGCAAACCATTGACCAAAATAGCAAGTGGGCCTTATCATTTCTGACAGTCCTCTTGACTATTGTCTTCAGAATAATGCAGAGAAACATGTTTCGGCTAGAACTGGGGCAAGTGAGGAACCAGGGCTGTGGGTTCATTCACCCTGCCTTTTCCCCCATGATGAGCACTGAGGCCAGCTTTCTATTTATTCCCCATAACTCACTTCAGAATATTGATTATTTTTGCTACTTTGTTCTCTTTGTGTGTCTAAGCTGAATAGCACTAGTGCATTATCATAATTCCAATGTGAGATATTGGTGGGATTAATTTGAAATGTCATGTATTAGGCTCATTTAAGACTTTCTCATCTTGTGCTCTTCTATCAGTCCAGTTGCCACAAATCAAAAGCTCAGACCTTTTGTTTTCATTTACAAACTTGGAGCTTTGGTTCTGTAAGGAAGATTTCTTCAGAATCTATACTAAAGATAGGATGAGTCTTAATTTATGATGATAGGTGTTTTCTAATAGATCAGAATGGAAGTCAACAACTCGCATATTCACCCATTCAATGCAATATTTTCTAGCATAATTAAAGCTTGCAAGTTAACTTCCTCCTCCTCCTCCTCCACCTTGTTTGTGTAAGCTAAAGGTCGATAATAGCAGCATCTAAGATGGCTGCCCGTAACACTCCAAACTTGGACAAGGCATCCTACTGAGGACAAGAGGATCGTGGAGGCAAAAGTTGCCTCCATGCTTGCCCAACCTGCAAAAATACACATATTAAAAATACACAAAGAAAGAAAACACACCACATTTGGCTGGCGACTATGAAATGTCCCATTTGTTCTCCCTTCTAACAGTTACGACTCAACATTTTATTCTCTTTTTGCAACTTTAGTCTCTTTCTGAGACTCAGCCGCCAGTGTCCCTGCAATTATCTTGATTGAGAAGTTGATTATGCTGAAAGCTCCTGTGATGATAATGACCTTACATTCCTAATTGTGTTTTCCATACCAAAGCACTTCACACATTGATAGGCAAAGCAGTAAAGAGGAACAATTTCAAATGTACCTCAGCCTGTAGGCACCCCTCCTAATGAAATGTAACAACTCAAGTTAACACCAGCCAACTTCAAAGCAGAGGTCAGATTTCCCTATGAAAGTTCGGGCTGACACTGTGCTTCACCTAAACTCAGCCCTGCTTTCAAGATAACAAATCAATGAGCTGCATGCCATTAGCAGGTCAGAGCCTGTGGTGTAGCCTTGATGGTTTTGAAGACAGGATGTTAATACTCTGTTTTCCATGTAACTTAATTAGAGATGTGGGAGGAATCTGGTTTGGGGTTGGGAATCTGTCAGATTTTCACAGCTCAGCTGCCTGAATTCGAGCCCACATTCCTAAGCCCAACTTGCACCAAGCTTTCACACAGATGGGAAGCAAGCCCAGTTACTGCATATTATAGTTTTCCTCATATACTGCCAAAGGACTGCTGCATAAGCAAAGATGGGGGCTTATGAACTTTGTACATGGGGACTACTTACTTACCATTATACAAGTTAGTTAGTCTTCACAAACATTTGTGGATTTGATCTCAGCTCGGCTGGCTTCCTAGGCCAGGACCAAACATGTGGAAGAAGTCTGATGGGTGCAAGGGACCCAGATTCTGAGTGATCATTGCATTGTTGTTGTTCAGTTGTTAGGTCGTCCCAACTCTTTGGTCCCCATGTCCTCCACTGCCTCCTGGAGCTTGCTCAAATTCATGTCCATGGCTTCGATGACACTATCCAACCATCTCATCCTCTGCCATCCCCTTCTCCTTTTGCCTTCAATCCTCCCCAGCATCAGGGTCTTCTCCAGTGTGTCCTCTCTTCACATTAGGTGGCCAAAGTATTTGAGCTTTAGCTTCAGCAACTAAACTTAATACCTAAACTCAAGTCTTTCCACACCAACTGAGATCCCAAAAATGGAAGACCATTTTCCACAAGCTAAGGAGGGATGCTCTTGGGGACAAAAATAGAAGGTACAAAGCACTGTGAGATTTCCCCAAATCCATGCTGTGCCTCAACCCATCCTCCTTATAAAGAGAAAAACATTTGTGAGACCCATATTGGCCATCTTAATGTTTTCTGAGGCAAAGAAAGGGCAGACTACCAGAAGCCCAGAAGCAGAGAACAAGTGCAGCAGCATCCCCCTACCCATTTTCCCCAGCATTTTCCTTTTCTTGTCCATTTTCCTTGCTTTGTGCTCATGTACCCAAGTGCATGCTCATAACCTTCTGAGTTCAGAAGGTTTCAGGAAGCCACACTTAGAGAATGTTTTTTTTCCATTTATTTACATGATTCCATGCCATCTTTTAAGATGGAATCCCAAAGTACTGCAGAAGCAAAGACATCTGCACCTCATCTAGAGGCGAGTGAAGTTGTCAAACAAAATTTCCAGCAGGTTCTCATTTATCCCCGGCTATATTTGTTACATCTCATTTTTACACCCCATATCCTTAGTCCTCACAAAATGGACTGCATTCTAGTCTACAGAAAAAAATGCACATAATTTTCAGGCTGTGCGAGGTTTTGTAAGGTGTTTTCTCCATGTGTATGATTCCCTGTACTCCTCTGAATATACACATTTTTGTACCCCCTGTTACAAATGTGTGTGTGCATGCACGCACTTTTCAAATGTATGTATTTTTGTTTTGGGCAAATGGCTTGCAAAGCTTTAATAAAGTACAGATTTCAGTTTTTAACTATATTTCCGTTACATTCACATTGAATTGAGAACCAAACAAACTCTCACCTAACCATAACTATGATAAAACTAATAGAATAAAATAGTTAGGAACCCAAAAATACAACATTTGAAAGAAAAATAAAAGAAATATTTTTCAAACTACTACAGAAAAGAATGGCCAAAAGAATGTTGGAAAACTAGAAAAGATCAGGACTCTCATTTTTACTAAGATAATGCTTCAACAGAACCTCAGTAGATTTTAGATGTTAGATTAACCCTAAGTTATCATTTGAAATTTGTACATCTCTGAATTTTGCAGTTGTGCTCAAAACCATGTAGGTTATAGGCTAGTGACAGCTGAATATTGGAAACAGAATTGGGTTTTGCAAAGGCATGAATTGGTATAATGAAATATGGAACATGGTAATTAATAATAAACCGATGACAGAAATAAAAATTAAAAGAGGGTTAATGAAAGCAGATAAATATAATGAAATCTGGGAAGATTTTGTAAAAGCAGTACTGATTGAAGGCAAAGGCTGTAAACCCAGTCAAGATTATATGAACTTCTGGAGGGGATATGGAAATAATTGAAGTATATTATATATTATTAATTGTTATAGTATGTGCTAGTATTAGTCTCCAGGGTGGTGGGAGCCCTTTATTATTTACGTTTTTATTGTTGCATTTTTGTTATGCTATATTCTTATTGCTGTGATGCATTGTATTTATGTTCTTTTTTGTCTAAAAATAAAAAATGGGGCGGGGGGAACCATGTAGGTTAGAGAAGATACTGTAAGAAATATATGAGACAAATCACTTTCTAAAAATGTGTATATCGGACAAATTCCATGTAACAACAATGCATGTATTAGAGGAAATGCATGCGAAAACTCACACACATTTTCATGTGAACTTAAACAAAAATCAGATATTGGGATAGACCAGCTTTAAGATTGGAAAAAATGAAAGTCCAAAGGAAATGGAAGTTGACAGATCATCTCAAGTCCATCCATCTCATCTATATTCTATAATCAGCTATGGGCCATAAAAACAAACAAACAAACCTTTTTGGACCTTATTGGACCTTTTTATTTGACCAATTTTTTAAAACTAATTAATTTTAATTGTATATTTATTCATTTAATTTATTTTAACCATGTCATTTTATACTCAGTTGTGGTGTAGCCAATTAATTTTGTTTAGAATTTATAATATATTGTAAGCCGTCCAGAGATGACAGTAATGGATGGCCTATAAATTTCCTAAATAAATAAACAAACAACCAAATGAAACCAAACCAGGTCAAGATTGAGACGGATATTTTCTCAAATTGTACAGTTATATCCATCAACTAGTTTTCCTGGGAAACCTGAAGAAAGGAGACAAAAATTGAGAGGTAACCTCATCTCAAATATACCACTAGCAAATCCCTTTGCTACATCTCCCACCATCTTACCTCTGAACAAGTTCCATTAAGCCCACATGATATACCTTTGAGAACCAGAATTTTTCCTTGGGCCTCCCGGGGCTGATTCCAATTGAGGGTTTGACTTTGCATAAAAGATGACAATTCTGTAGGAAATATCTGCACCATGCAAGAGAGAACCCCCAACTAAATGAGGCATGCTGTCACCTGGTAGAATAATATAATTTACTAGCACTAGAAAGAAATGTCAAAACGGAAGCCAGGAGCAAACATGAGCACTGCAATGTGAGCACGCCCAGTGCTGTGCTTGTCATATGAGGCATGAATAGCTCCTCTGTCAGGGCTGTCATCTTCTGAAAAATAATTGTCTGACTGGTACCACAAGCTTCACCTTATTTTGTCACTTTTAACTAGCAATCCTGAATAGTAAAGAGGTGATGCAGAGTGAGGAGGCAAGTCAGAGTACTCCAAAGGTTTAGTTTAGAAAATCTGCTTTTGTGACAGATTTTCTCATGCAAATAGACAGCTGCTTCCTCTCACAAGATCTAACGGCTTAAACATCAGACAGACGCTCCTTGAAGCACTGGGCAAGCAGCCTCCATCCAGCTCACTCTTCTGCTGCTCTGCTCTAATGCTCATTTTTCTTTTCACAGGTCGTCATGGAGACGGGGCCTACTGGCCGGTGGACACAAATTTGATCGACAGAAGCAGCCTTAATGGTAAATATCAACTGAAGCCAAATTCTTCCAATTGCCCTCATACTTTCACCAGTGACTGCTCTGTGCACTGTGTCCCCAGTTTGGGTTTACCAGGTGCTAAACTGAAAGAACTAGCTCCATCCTTTGGAGATCCCAAATATTTTGACCTCAGGGGGTCCCTTAAAGGTCAGAGCATTAGGGTGACAGCATTGCCAGTGTGGCCAGGTGGAACGTAAAATTCATGAGCGGAGCCAGCTGGAGCCAGGGGTCAGACTAGATGGCCCAGGAGGCCCCTTCTGACTCACTGTGTTTCTATGTTTCCATGTTTCTATCATAGAATAGTAGAGTTGGAAGGGGCCATGAAGGCCAGCAGGTCCACTCCCCTGCTGTTGCAGGACAAATGTATTTCAACAGAGCATGCTCGGAGCACCTTGATTCACAAAGGATTCTGGAATTCCGGATGCAAAGATGGCTAGCACTGAGCCAGGCCATGGAAACCTACAACAGTGTGTCAGCACATGTGCTTGTGTGCAAACATGACTTTTTCAAATACTGTCAAGAATACATTTAAAGTAAAAGAAGGAAAGCGCATAAGCAGTAGGACAAGATACACAAACATATAAAGGGGTCAGAAAAATAAATCTCGCTAGTTCTTGCCTTCAGCTCATCCTGGCTGGGTTTGGGGGAACCTTAGAGTAAAAGATATAAAAGAAAGGGTTGCTGTCTATGCAGAGAGTTGTCCTACTGAAGACAGAAACTTTGATGCCCATTGCATCTTTTTTCAGTGGGAATCAGGGACTAACATGGGTGGGGAGAGGGGCATACAGGAAGGCAGTTTGGCTCAGACCTGACATTCACAGAGGGCCTCTGATTTCAATTTGTCAAATTAGATCAGGAATTGCTACCATTTAACCATGAGACAAGATGGTTGGAATGGTCTGTTGTGCTTAACAGAAACTGTCATTGCAAGGAATCATTTTTTTACCTTGCTATAATGGATGGATTTACTTGTTAGATAAAAAAGGAGCTTTATTGCAAATTACTGCATTATATCTGTTTTTTGTTAAAGGTGTTAACTTGTTAGATGTAAACTTTGAGAATATGACAAGCTTTGAACTACTGTTGGCATTGCTTCATGCTTAATACACCAGGAAGTAGCCTGAGTCTTTCAAAGTCTCTGCGATGGCCCAACTGGGATATTGCGCTTGCCAAACTTATTGAGTGAGCTTTTATATTGTCGCAGTCCTGCAGTTTTTATCACTACTGCTTCTCAGAAAATTATTGGGAGATGCCCAGTGACAACTAACCCTCCATTTCCTACTGTATATTACTACTTTTTCAGGATTGCTGAGTCGGCTGGTTCAAAAATTATATTACTATCATTTCATTTCTATATCATCCATAGCCAAAGCTCTCTGAGTGGTTTACAATAGGTATAAAAACAATAAAATACAATACATTGACAAGAATTTAAAAATATTTTAAAATAAAAGAACATTAAAAGGCAATAAAAAAGACCTGGCTGAGAATAAAAGAAAGGCACCTGGCTAAACAGGCCTGGCCTGTGACTGTCCAGGGAGGTCTTTAATGGCCTCAGCAAAGAGGGGTGCCTTAACCTGGTGTTCAAAGATGGTAAATTCAGCACTAGGTGGGCTGCAACAGAGAGATGGTTCCAAAGATTGGGGCCATCACAGAAAAGGTCCTTCCACTAAGAGCCACCCTCAGATCCTCTCAAGGGGTTATGAAGAAGCTTTGCCTGTGGAGCCCCCAGCCCTTTTTAATAATGCACTTTTTGGAATTGCATTTGGTGTGTGGGAAAGTTCATTTCTTTAGGGCTCCAGGCCAAGGCCACTTGGAACTGCTCAGAGAGCCATCAGATGGGGCAGGGTCCCTGCTCCAACCTGGACAGTGCACTCTCAGGTCAGAGCTGACACGTGGTCTTTGAGGTGCCTTCTGCACCGCAGCAGTTGCAAGACTTTGGAGCCAGTGCCAGGGGCCTTCTGGAGGTGAAGATGGAGCCTCTGCCAAGATACAGGGAACCGCAGCAATCTCAGTCTTTTAGCCTTGTGAGCAGGGGCGAAGGACATTGCTTTGCATAACTGCATTGCCTGGCTGTGTCATGCCATTGATCTTCCACATGGAATTGTGCCCTTTGTATGTTAAGCATCCTGACATCTTAGAAACATAGAAACAGAGCGAGTCAGAAGGGGCCTCCCGGGCCATCTAGTCTAGTCCGACCTCCAGCACCAGCCAGCTCCACTCACGACATGCCCACCATGTGGACGTCCAGCCTATCCTTGAACACCCACACTGATGGGGCCTCATCTTCACTACTCATAGTTTGGTCCTTGCCTACTCAGTTTGTAAACTTTCCTATAATATTTTAATATCTTGGTCAAGCCTCAGGTCCATATGTCCAAACATAAGCAAGCCTTCCAGAGTTAGGGTATGGATATGAATACATACTTAAAAGTATTGGGGTTTGCATTTTATATTTTATTTTCCATTGTCATTTTAAACTTCTCCTTTGTGTTGTACTTCAACAAGTTGAATTGCATGGCCTTAATTGTTAACACCCCAGAATTCTTTGGCAACTGGGCAATGTAAAAATGCAATACATAGGCTGAAAGGACAGAGAACAAGCAGAGGAATCCAGCAGCTGGACTCTGAATCAATGAGATTACTCTTATCACTAGGGCTATGACAATGTTGAGCTGTTCTTGTAGGAAGTTTTCCATGCAGAACTTTTCACTCTGCAAGACAACTGCAAAAGCAAGTTGAAAACTTACCAGTTTCCTTTCTTAGAGCTGGGCTGTGAAATTTACTCACCAGAGACAAAGGAATCAGATATGTTTGTGGTCACTGAAATTTTCTGAACTTCACTTCATGCAAACGACTAGTTGCCCTAAACTCAGCACTAGTCAGACTTCAGCTGGATACTGTGTCCAGTTCTAAGTTTAAAAGAGATGCAGAAAAGCTAGAAAGGGTTCAGAGGATGATCTGGGGACTGGAGACAAAACCCTGTTGGGAAAGATTGTGAGAACTAGGCATGTTCAGCCTCAAGAAGAGAAGCACTCTACAAGTACCAGTAATTGGCTTTCACGAAGAGGAAGGATGAGAGTTCTTCTTTCCAGTGTGCAGGACACGGAAAAATGGACTTAAGTTAAAAGAAACCAGATTTAGACTAGACACTGAGAAGAATTTCTTCACTGCCAGAACAGTATGACAAAAAAATACCTATTACCTGAAAAGTTGTGGACTCTTGCTCACTGGAGACATTCAGAAATTGTCTGGACAGTCACTGGAATGGGATGGTGGTGGAACTTAGCATACTGCAATAGCAGGGGATTAGACCCAGGGGCCTTCCGGCCTCTATTATATGATTCTATGAAATATTAGCTAGGCTCACTTCTGTTCGCTTTTGTGATCTGTTGTTTGTTTTTCAGTTTGTTCAAACAAATGGGGGAAAGTGCTTTTCCTCCTTGACTAAAGCATGAAAGTGTGATTTTTTTTTTAAAAAAAAGCATGTCTTTTAAAAGGCACACTTCAAAGTATATCTTTTTGAAAGTGTGCATTTCTTGAAGTGCACAGTGTTGAAATATGAATGCAACTATGGGTATTTGTCAACACTTTTGGAAAGCATGAACTCACATTGATGGGCAAACACTTCAGTTTCACTTTCTCCTCCAAAAGGAGAAAATGAAATGTTAAGTACTTTCTTAATTGTAAAGTTTGGTAAAATCTTTTTTTTATTTAAACCCTAATATGAAATTCTTACGTAGCTGCACCAGCTGCATTCAATGGATTCTGCTAATCCCAATATAAAAAGAACCAAAATGGACCTCCTTGAATTTTGGTTAGTTTGGAAAGTCTGTCAGGAAAAAAAAGGTAGCAACCTATCTGAACACTCACATGATGAAATACATAGGGATTCTAACCCATCCTGCCAAAAGCTAATCATTCCAAACCCTGCATCTGTCTTTCCTCCTGCTGTCTACATTTTTTTTAAAAATCTCAAATTACTTTTATCTCAAATGTAGACATATTTGCAAATTTTGGAAAATTCATAGCCAAATTGCCCCCCAGCTTTCCATATCCACATCTATCCAGTCCAGCATCAGTCATGGATTGACATGGCCCTGCTAATGGCATCCTACCATGGTCCTGTTTAAGAGTAAGGCCATCAGGGCCAATTCCTGCTGCCAGTATATTGCACCTGGTACTATGGACAGTGTGTCCTTATATTACTGTTGCATGGGAATATGAGGAGGTGCACTTGTTACAGCCTGCTTGTTGCTTTCCCATTGGACATCTGCCTGAGCAGCATGAAGGCATCATACTGGGTTAGATATTTACCATATTTTTTGCTCTATAAGACTCACTCCCCCCCACTCAAAAGTAAGGGGAAATGTCTGTGCGTCTTATACAGCGAATATGTGTGTGCAGTAAGTCTGTCAGATGTGCAGCCCATGGGGAAGTGATGGGGAATGTCCCTGTGATTATGTGTCCATTTGATTCAGAATATTTTTCTTCTTGTTTTCCTCCTCTAAAAACAAGGTGCGTCTTATGGTCAGGTGCGTCTTATAGAGTGAAAAATATGGTATTTTATTTGTACCCTGCCTCTCTACCAAAAATTCAAGGCCATTTACTGAAATGATTACCATCTCTTAAAACAAGAAAACAATGCAATAAAATACAGTAGAAGCAGATCTGTTGTAGGAAAAGATTGGAAGACCAGCTTCTAGGCTAAAGACCTCCTTAAATAAAGGAGGCCATGCTGGCTGATGGCAGAACAGCAAAGAGGGAACCAAGTTGGCCTCCTTTGGGAAGGGATTCCACAGCCCAGAATAATCCTTTGGTCTGATCTAGTAAGGCTCTTCTTTTTTTCTTATTGGTGTAGCTAATTCCAGCAATATGCCACCATGCTACTATAATGTCCTAGCTCAGTTTGGAGTGACAACTCTAGGTTACAGATTGTGACTGTTCAGTGGCAGCACAGTTGCATTTTCTGGGGCAAACCACCTTATAGGATAAGGTAGGTTTTCCAAAATCATAGTTTCCAAGGAGGCAAGCAAGTCATGAGAAAAGCTTTCAAAGAGCTTTGGGCTGATATGCTTAGCTTGGAGACCAGTGCCACTGAGTTGGTGGAAGCCTGTCACAAATTTATAGTTCACTGCCATGTGATGGTTTCACAGGAATCACTAGAGCAAAGTAGGATCTCTGAGGGGGGAAGAAACTGCAGGAGTTTAAAGAGGGAAATGGAAGAGAAAAATTAATAATCCTTCAGCAGCTTCTAACCATGACAAGATACTCATTATGCATCATGTGAGTTTAGCAGAGCTAAGTTGTGGAGCCAGGAAATTGGACTGTAGGCACTCATTTTTGGTACTTCCTCACTCTGTCCAACCCCTCCCCAATCTTGTACTGATATTCTCTAAAGTTAGGAGATGCCAAGTGTAAACCTCATTCCATGCAGTGCTATGGCATTGCCAGAAGTCATGGTTTATTCGATTCTCCAAACCTGATAGGAAACAAGATCTGGAATACACTCCAGGCAAACAGGATGAGGGCTTCATGCCAGTAGTGGATGGGGCCACAACTCCAAATGGGCAAACCCTGATGTACTTGCTCTTTGCCACATTTACTTATAGACACACACACACACAGAGACAGAGACAGAGACAGACAGACAGACAGACAGACAGACAGACAGACAGACAGAGATCGATCTTTTCCTACCCTTGCCTTCTCCAAGCAGGAATCGTGAGGGATAAGTGAAGTCAGCCTTGGCCAGTGCCAAAGCCATGGCAGGAATGGCTTTCCATTATGCACAAATACCAGAAGCATGGTGAAATGTAGCCTGTTTGGTTACTTTGAATCCCCATGGAAAAATGGTGGTCTGTTTTAGGGTTTCCACATTTCAGCATTGTTTGTCGTGAGGTGTAAATTCAGGTAGACTGTTTGCTCATAGATTCCCCATCTCCAGCAGTGAGTTTAGTGGCAAGAGCAGCCACATCTGTAGTCTCTCTAGCTGCTATTTTCCACTGCCCTGTTTGCCTGGCAATGGCTGAGATGCCAGCAGACAGGGCTCTGATTGGCTGCCTCCACACTCTCTGTCCTCTCCCCTGGCACACACCCTCCAGATTGGTTGGCTCCCAGCTGCAGGTCTGATAGGTGCCACCATTTGGAGGAAAGATGGAAATGCATGCCAACTACTCCTTGTGAATGTGTCACTACTGGACACAAGGTAAGAAAGGAAACCAGATGGTAACCATACATGTTATGTGAACTCAGCCAAAATCCAAGACTGGCCCCTCATGAGCCTCTCCATTGCATTCATCATGTTTCCCTGGTGATGTTTTAGTTGGCTATGAAGCTTTTAGCCATGTGTTTGGAAGTAGCAACTCATGGAAGATCAGAGCAATGATTGGCCAATGACTTCCAGGGCAAAATAAGTGCCCTTAAAAAGTTTTTGGTTTGTTCATTTGAAAGACAACTTTATAAGTCCCTATAAAGGAAGCCAGCTGTGTTCTCTTATGAAGACTTTTGCTAGATTTCCAGGTTATATTGGCTGGACAAAATCCATAGGAAGTTTCTCCCCATTGCAAGGAAGCCTATCAAATGAAGAAAATGATTTTCAGATAATTAGAAAAAGACATAATATGCATGTGATGCTGTTCCTTTCTATTTTGTACTTTAAGACTCCTGATGGGAAATGTAATTTTAATTAAGCCTGACCTGATATAGCAAGGCATGGAAGGGAACCCCCTACGGTTTACAAAAGATTAACAGCATCTAATCATTATCAACTTTGGTTTAGACATGCTATCAGCTTCTTCCCTTTACCACTCTACACCTAATGGGGATTTAACATTTTCAAGTTGTTGAATGTATAAGGAGAATTAAATACCTAGAAGTTACATAAAGCCAGGCTTGAACGTACAAAATTAATATAAGGCACATGGCTGATTAAATCAGACAGAATCATTTTTCTGTACATGAGATGAGGAGTGAATGCTTAATCCTGTCATTCCTTAAGAAGAGAGACTATCGCTTGCTGAAAGATAAATGACTTCTCTTTTGTATGTTAGGTGGAAGAGTCAGAGATGTTATCAGTAAATCCTGGCTGTTTAATTAAGTCTCAACATTGTCGGCTACCTGAAAATTTTCTTTATCAGAGCCTCGGTAGACAAGGAAAGTTGCTATCATTCATGATGGAAGCCATGCCATACGCATTGCAGTTTATGGGAAGCCCAAGCTTTCGGCAATGTGCAAATTCTCTCCAAGCCAAAGAGAAGTAATTCAGCAAGATTCGTGAACACCTTTGTTTTCATCTAATGATGGGCAAGCACATAAGCAATGCCATGTAAGAAGACAAGTAGGAAACATACCCGTACACCATGAAAATCATGGTTTGATGAGAATAGATGAAGGCAACATTTAGTATCTGCATCAGCAATCTTGATGGATTAATGTTGTCCTTATATGCAGGTGGCGCAGTGGTTTAAACTGCTGTGCTGCTGGGCTGGTTGATCAAAAGGTCAACAGTTCGAATCTGCAGACAGGGTGAGCTCCCATACACTTTCCCAGCTCCTGCCAACCTTGCAGTTGGAAAGCATGCAAATACAAGTAGATAAAAAGGTACCACTTCGGTGGGAAGGTAACAGCGTTCCGTGCATTTCAGTGTTTAGTCATGCCAGCCACATGACCATGGAACTTGTCTGTGGACAAATGCTGGCTCCCTCAGCTATGAAACAGAGATGAGCACTGCCCCCTAGAGGCAGACATGGCTGGACTTTAATGCCAAGGGTAAACACAGAAACATAGAAACAGAGCAAATCAGAAGGGGTCTCCCGGGCCATCTAGTCTGACCTCCGGCACCAGCCGGCTCCGCTCATGACATGCCCACTCCTGAAAACCCTACCCTTTAACCTTTTACATGTAGAAAAGGTCTTCAACTAACAGTGTGTGTGTGATCTTAATGTTAACAATGAATAGATAAATCAAAATATACAATCTGGAAATGAAATTCTAGCCAGGATGTACTGCTTGAGATTAGACTTCAACCTTTGGTAAACTGCCAGATCGACAGCACATTTCCCCCCATATCTCTAAGGAAGAATTGAAGCTACTGCTCAATGTGGTATCCCACTAGACCAGGGACAAGTGACATCAGCGTGCCCCCAGAACCTCCCCTGGTGTCCACCAAGACAGCAAACTCCTCCCACTTTTTCTTTTAAAATATTTTTGTGTTTTTTTACTGGCAGTTGAGATTGCCTCAAAGTAGAGTTGGAGGCTTCACCAACTGCCATTTTAATTTCCTATGAATACCTCTGGGCAGTTTTGTAAGTATTTATTCCTACTGGTTTTAGAATTGTGCCCATTTCCCAAAAGTTGTCTACCCCTGCCCCAAACCCATGATTGCTGTTGCACTCCTGCCCTGCTAGTGAGTTTTCTGAGGGTAGCTGGTCAGCCACCATACGAGCAGAATGCTGGAGTAGATGGACCCTTCCTCTAATCTAGTAGGGCTCCTCTCATGCATATTCTTGCCTTCTTATTTATTTTGGTTGCAATCCTACAGCCCCTGAACTGCATCTGTGGGGCCATAGGTTGCAGCCGATCTTCCCCTCTGAGATCACAGACAGGAAACCCACCCTAAACCAAGCATCTCCAGGAAGCCACAGAAGGCTCCTGAATTTGGAATTCCACCCTCAGAAAACATGAAAGAAGGAATCCTGGGGAGAGATTCTGGGGATCCTGGGGAAACCCATGGGTCTGGTGTCTTGGATGACCTGAAAGGGCATGTTAGGCAGGATCATGGACCCGGCTAATGCAAATTGCTTCCTGGAGGACGAGAAGAAAATCACTTTCTGTTGATCTTCCTATTTTGCCTGCAAGAACCTGGCAAAACATCCAGCAGGTAGACCAGAGGCCTTCCTTTGAGCGTGGGGGTCTAGCCCATAGGATTGTTCTTGATGAATTAATTTCACTAAGAAATAATGCAGGTGTGGAACGAAAATTTGTTCTTGTCATGCACCATCAAGTCATCTCTGACTTATGGTGGCCCAATGAATGAAAGCCCCCCAAAACGTCTTACCTATGACATTCCTGATTAGCTAAACTCAAGGCTGTGGCTTCTTTTATGAAGCCAGTCCATCTTTTATTTGGCCTTCCTTTTCTTCTTCTGCCTTTAATTTACTCCAGCATGACTGTCTTCTCCAGGGAGCTTCCCTTCCCATGATGTGCCCAAAGTATGACAGCTTCAGTTTTGCTCCTAGGTGCAAATGAAAGGGATGAAATAGAAAGGGATGAAAAGAGAAAACCATAACAGAGAACACCATCTGTAGCTGCAAAGGGTGCAGCCTTTGCAAATTTGCTTAACTGTGATAATACATCCAGGTGTTTATTTGCTGTTTAATTCTTTGACTGGGGATGAGTTCCTTTATGAATTCTCTGAAGTCCGTGGCCAGAATCCAAATGGCTGCCATGTACACACCATGGGTTTCCATCCCCATCTCGCTCCATATTCTTCCCAACCTTCCATCCTCCTCCAAAAGCTGCTCCATTTGACGCAGCTTTTATAAGAAGAGTTGCAACCAGAAGAGGAAATCGGCAGCACCCCAGATACAGATAGAAGTGCCACTTATGGATGCATAATGCAATCTCAGTATCACAGGGCTCTGGATCATGACCTGCAGTGCTGCATTTAATATCTGGCCACAAGCATGCCTTTTGGCCATTGGTCACAAGTCACTTAATCCTGAAGAGGTCTTCATCTCTTCCATCTAGTCAAGACCTAAAGTACTTTATTCCCAGAAGATTTAGGTAGTCCTCCTCACACCACCTCTGCTGTCAGAATCTTCTCTTTGAAAACCCATCTGATAAATTAAATATGGAACCATGAAAGGTGTTTAGAGAATTAAAAGTGAGCACACACACAAAGCACAGCACAAATAGCTTAACACAATTCCTAAAGTGACAGTTGCCTACCTATATTCAATTTGTATCCCATTTCACCTGTTTCTGGGACATTTCTTAAGGTCATCTATTTCAAGTGATTTATCTTAACCTATATCCTCTTTAAAGGCAGAATATAGAATTGCACACTCTTATGTTCTATATTTTAAAGGTAATTGCTGTGACTAAAGACAAACACTGATGCATGAATATATTCATGTCAGTACAGGAAAACATAATTTGGTGCAGAATCCCTTGCTGTGGTTTCATTGACATAAACAGAGAAAGCTCATCAGACCAAGCCTGGCATACATCAATGATTGCTAAGAGAAGAGCAATCACTACTTTGAATCAAGGGTGCTATGTCAGTACCTTAATTTAACATAAGTTGGTGCAGATTGTGAGCTGAGTATTAAAGCAGGCATTCAAATGAGCCAACAGACGTGAGGCACACGATGCTATAAACACCAGTGGGCAGAAGAATAAAAACCCTTCTCTCCTGCTAGCTCATCGTCAAGAAGAACACAAAAATAGGCTGATAAGTACCACCACCCTGTTAGTGTAAAATAAATCTTGAGCACCTCACTTGAAATGGCTTTGACATTTTCCTGCTTGCTCTATTAGTATTATTAATAACAATTTAATTCTTTCCGAAGTGTCTAACTTTTTCCTAGTGTTGTAAGGCATCAAAAGATAAAGTATTCCATGCCTTCAGGCTCAGACTCTAACAGACACAATTTAGAAAGAGAGAAAAAAGGAAGAAGACAAATGCTAGAGGAACTGTACCTTAGTTGGCCAATGAATGGGGCCATGTAGCCTTTCAGCTTGGCATAATATTCTTCGCAGGAGGCAGGAGGTATCTTCATCTTTGATTCCCAGAGGCCATGGAGCACAAGGCCTCTCAACTCTGCAGTCTAAGGGTAACTTGTGCATGTTAGTTGCATCACTGAGATGTGTCAGAGCATAAATTCCCCATGTTTGATGACACTACATTGAACCCAGGCCCATTCCTTAGAGTAGAATTTATATACCCTTGGCAGGTATGAAAGTGTAGCTATTTTTATAGTTCATTTCTAAAGCAACATGGAGGAAACATCCTGTGGAACATCACGTAGTTAGACCTCCTATCCATCTAGTGAGTAGGACTTTTTGCATCAGATTTTGCGTGGCCTTTCATTGCTCATGACAGAGATACGTTCCTACAGCATAAAACAGAGACTTGGCTCCTGGGAAAGCTTACTCTTGAGAGCAGCCTTTACCTTGGTGAGACTCATTCTCCATAGACTTCTTCAAGCAGCATCCACATGCAGTAGGGAGCCTGCAGAATCTCTGACGCGTTGCATAGATGCATGGAGGGGTTGCGGTGCAACCTGGACTACCCCTTCCCATCACTGTCACCACTTGTCACTGTTGCTTGTAACTAAGTGATACTTTTCATGGTTCTGTATAGTAACGTGGATCCTTCCCAGGACCATCTTTTTATGGTATAGCCCTATACCTTTTTAGACAGAAGGAAACCCCACAACTCCTGGACATGCTCTCTTGGGAACCCTGGGAGTGGTGGGGGCTTTATCTCAATGCATTGGATGCTGCCTTCCATCATTTCAAGGACTCAAAGGCGACATCATCACTCATCTAGCAAGGACTCACAGTTCTTTCACGTGCTTCATTTAGCATATTTCATGTGTGACAGAACCTCCCCTCACAGCCTTTCATAGTCATGTATGTTCTTTCAGAACCTCCCATAGGACAGATGCATCCTCCGCATGGAAGCGTAACACCCCAGAAGAACAGCAATCTTCTCGTCATTATTGTTGTCACCGTCGGGGTTGTCACTGTGGTGGTGGTGGTGATTGTGGCCGTGATTTGTACGAGGCGTTCATCAGCACAGCAGAGGAAGTAAGTAATTTGAACATACCTGCATCCATGGACCATTCCGCATTGCCTTGGAGGAAGACTGAGTCCAGTTGAGGTCAGTTCTCTTAGATGGTGGTGTATTGTTATTTATTTTATTTCTATAGTATCCCTAGACAAAGCTCTCTGGCCAGAGCATAAATGTGCAAAAGACTCAAGGTATTTTGCACAATCTCATTGTTCTTTCTTCAACAAAGTAAATACTGAATCTAGACCACAGTGTTGATGGCATTAAGGGCAGAAAACTGACTAGTCTTTCTCAGACTGACACCTCCAAAGGAGGCCCAAATACAGGTAATAATGGGAGGGCCTTATCCATGGTGTCCCCCTAGGTGTGGGATGTTCTCTCCACTGCAGTCTTCCTGGCACCAATATTGTCATCTTCTCCATGACAGGTTAAAACTGCCCTCTATTCCCAGACATTTAATGGCATATGATGGTCTAAGTCTGTTGCATTAATTAAGTCTGGTTTTTAATGGCAATGTCTTAGATGTTAAACTATTTTGTGTGTGTGTGTGTGTGTGTGTTGGAATTTTTAGCTGTTTTAAATTTGCACACTGGAGTTTTATTCTGTGTTTGTATTTGCATTTTAACGTGTCTTTTGTGCTTGATTAATTGATTGTGAACTGCACAAAGAACTTGAGCTATTGCGTGGTATAGAGATGAAACTTTTTAAAATAAACAAATATAGTTTTCTGAATGAGGCAGAAACCAAAAAGGTTGTTCATGGACATGAAGCAGGAGAACCCAACTCGTCCCTGTCCCTTGCAATACAAAGACAATAATAATAAATTAATAGGTGCAACCTACTTGATGCCCTTTTGTGGTGGCACAGGTCAGCTGCTTGATTAACATGGAAACATTGAAAAATAGAAACAGAGCAAGTCAGAAGGGGCCTCCTAGGCCATCTCATCTGACCCCCGGCTCCAACCGGCTCCATTCACGACATGCCTCCCATGTGCATGTCCAGCTTATGCTTGAACACCCTCACTGGTGGGGCCTCAACCAACTCCCTTGGAAGCCCATTCCATGCCCTCAGGGTCCTAACTGTCAGGAAGTCCTTCCTGGCACCCAAATGGAACTTTGGTTCCTTGAAATTGGAGTAATAGTAGTACTGAGTCACAATGGGTGTGTATCAGGATTTGGCTTTGATCAGCTTCGACTAGAATGGCTGCATTTGTGCCCAAACAGAAGTAGATGGTGTTGACCAGGTTCACATATTCCCAAGCTTTGTGAAATGACATCATTTGAAAATTGCGTATGTGTGCATTTTGTGAGGGTGGGGAATGCATATTCACAGGCTTGCGTCCCTTGGTGGGAAATATGCATTCATCTGCACTTGAGTCAGACTGAGCTTTGAGGAAGAGCTTGGAGAACCTTGCCCAACTTTAGCCTCAGATTCCCATTTTAAATTGGGAAGACCTCTAACTGTTCTTTTAACAGATGACTGGCCTTTCTTAAGTAGGGCACCTGACCACCCTACAGGAAAGTGTGCACCATTAATGTGATCACATGTGAGAGTTGTGGCATGACTTGAACCCTGTCAGCACACTCAAGCTAGACCTGACCAACCCAGCTCTCTTGGCCAGCTTTCGGTTCACACGGTGGCCCACTAGCTTCTCGCAGCATCCCAGCAGCTCGACAGGAGTGCATCAGCTCCCCGCTGCCCAAGCTCCCCAGCCACTGGTGCACAGATTCATACCATCATCGTCGTCGTCGTCGTCATCATCATCATCACGGTTGTCCTCATCCTCATCCTCTTGCATTAATATCCCACCTTCTTTCCTCTTGAGAGAAACCCTCAGTCCTGCTCCACTCCTTTTAATTCTCACAACAACAACCCTGTGAGATAGGTTAGGCTGAAAGTAAATAACTGGCCCAACATCACCCAGTAAGCTTCATGGTTAAATGGGGACTCAGATCCTGGTCTTCCAGGACCCCAGTCAAGCTCTCTTGCCACCACACCTCACTGGCTCTGGATCACAACGATGAAGCAGCACGCAGCCCTGGCTTCTGTCCCAGGCTGGCTGGGCAACAGCGACCTGCTGGGTTTCCCTCACATCCTTGTCCCAACGACTTCTGCCTCCACCTCCTCCCCGTCATCTCTTGCGGCTGCCTACCAGCCAGCAGCATAATATCCAGAGACCTCCCCTGTGAAAGAAAAGGGGACAGCATAAATGCAAAGTGGATTCTGCATGCAGAGTAGAGCCAATTTGTTGGATTCAAGAATGTGCTAAGCAACTGTAATAGACTCTCCTGAGGATTAATCATATAACGTGGTATTTGGAGCAGGACAACACAGAGAGAGGGAGCGAGGGAGGGAGAGAGGGAGACGTTCCAAATATGATAGTGCAGCAAAGAATTCAGAAAATGACTTCATTGCTTACAAAGAACCATGCTATTTGTTTAGTGGATGCCGAGTTTTACGTAAGCTCACTCCCAGTGCCATACGGAAAGCCAAAATCCCAATGACAACTTGATCATAGGAAAGGGCTCTTCCCCCCCGCCCTCCGCCCAAAAAACCATCTGCCTGTGACTATTGCATTAGACAGGTAGTTCACACAAAGGAAAACCTCACTAGTGAAGGCGAGAAAACTAAGCATATGTTTAAGAATCCCTTCCAGATCCTGTATAGCCGAACCAGACAAGCATCTCTGGGTTTCAAGGAGGCATTGAAAATGAATTGGTGAAAGTGAGGAAATATCATCCAGGTACTGAGAGGACATTTTAGCTACCGTGTAGCATCCATTAGGATGTGAGCCATTTCCCCTCGGGAATACCTCTGCTTTTAGCTTCACACTGTGCCTCAAATGTGCATTAGCTGCAGTGTTGGGGTTTCAGAACGTGGTTGTTTAGTGCTAAGCTTCTCTGTGTTTGGAGAGAAGCTTCAGTCCTTCTGCAGGCCCTTTGCCGACAGTGTGCAAGCAAGAAGACTCCATAGAGCTAAAACTGTTTCCTGTTTCCAAATGTCATCCCATCCCGTGCCGTGCCGTGCCGTGCCTTCTTTATTACTTCATTCATAAAAGCTGAGGAACTTTACAGAGCCTTGTAAAACCAAGGGTGGGATGATTGCTTCATATATTGGGTGGCATAGAAATAAGCTCTTAACACAGGTGTCATTGGTCATATGCTGCAAGGCTAAATGAGTCAAGTTGAAAGGTATCCCTGTGTGCTTCCTCTGTATCTGTTTATAGTGGTCTGTAAGTAGAATCTCTACCTCTTGGGAGGCTGATACAGTGCTATAACCAGTGGGTTTTTTTGTAAGAAAAAAGGTGCCGGAATTCATGAAATTATTCACCTTTCGCACATAGTCCATCATTTAAGAGCAATATTGTAATATGTGGGATATTCTTATGAGCTGTGTAAACCACCCAGAGAGTGGCACAGAAATGAAATCCATCCATCCATCCATTCAACCATGCATATTCACTGCTGGCTCCACCTGCTGAAAGGGATGCAGGCCCACATAACCTGCCACAGCTCTTGACTGTAGATGGGCATGAGCACCAAAACAGCTCTTTTTTCCAGAAAACAGCCACTCGCCTGCAGCCAAAGTAATACAGCCATCAGTAACTGTGATTTTATGGAACCACTTTAGATGGTTTTGAAGATGGAAACAGGGCATGCCATTTTTACCAGCTACATTTCTTACTCCTTCTCGCAACGCTCTTCTCCTACAAAGAACACCTGCATTTGCACTAAGCAGGCTCTCTTTGCCAATTGGCTTTGCAAAATCTTGCCTGCTCACGTCTCCCAATCTTCTTAAGCCCTTGACATTTCAGCAGCAGTGGTGGGTGGAGACTTGTCTGTGCAGCACATTTGTCCCTAAGTGTGATGCACATTTGGAAGGGTTGCCGTCTCAGCCTATGGGAAGCATAGGCCAAAGTTGACTTTACTGCAAAGACATACCAAGCAGATAGACCCTTTGTTCTTTCTTTTACTCTAGTGTAAGCACATCCATAGGACCCTAGCATGGGGGGAATGTGGGGTTTAAACCTTTTCCCCCATTGTGGTCCTAAACCCACCTGCCATTTATAGTGCCAAACAGTGATTTGTTTGTTTTAATGAAGCATTGTTTGGTAATGAAAGGTTATGTGTGGGGAGATCTAGATTGATACCACAATGGCAGAGAAAGTGTTAAAGGCCCCCTACTCCCATCTTTGCTCCTGGAATGGATCAGAGCCTCTGCATTTACACTAGAGTAAAACAAAAGAAAAGATGTTGCTACTAGCTGTATACTTACATAAATGTCTTTAACTGTTAGAATGCATTCATAAGGAAAGTTTCCTGTATGCTTTGCTGCTTTCACATGCAATAAAAACTTTAAAAGATATTAAAAGAATAAAATCATTGTTAAAAAAGAAGAAAAAGGCGGGGGAATCTGTTTTGCAGAAATTCCTAGTGTTAGCATGATAGGTTGAGGACGTGGAAGCAGAAATAGGGAATCCTTTCTTTTTTCACTGCCTCTTAGCCCCTTTAGCAAGAATAGGAACTATTTTGTTGTACATGAAGCATGGGGGATAATGCAAAGCCTCTGTATTTTATACTGTGCTTTCTGTACCCAAATGAAAAGATTTGGACTCAGACAGCCAGAGTAGCGTTGCTAGTAGAGCTTTGAAGGCTTCTGTCCATGGTGCTAAACTGCTGAGGACCAAGGCAATTCAAACACACTTTGGCATGTGTGTGTACTTCAGAGAAAGGAGTGTGATCAACACATGCCAAACCCCTTACACACACGCACACAACTCTGTAAGGTGCTTGTACACATTTTAATACCATATGAATGCTTTTGCTGACTAAAAAGAGAAATCTAACAAGTCCCATAGTCTGTCAACAAAAACAGCTGGCCAGAAGCCACTGGGAAGTACACAAATAAGCCACAATGGAAATGCCTACCCCCTGCTGCTCCCTCTGCACACACTCATCATCTGGTAGTTAAAAGGAAACATGCAATAAAAGCTCAGTTTTTAGAAATGGTAGATGATCACCATTCTTCTCTGTGAATCTCAAGCCTTAAAAAATGACAACCCCAAGAACAACAACTATGCTGTCCATAAGTAAGGAACTACATGCTTCTTCCATTCAAGGAACTCAAAGCAGCTTACATAGTTCTCCTCTACCTCTCAGTCTTTCTCCCACAACAACACAGTAGGTTGGGCTGAGAGTCTGAGACTGGCCCAAAGTCACAGAGTGAGTCCCATGGATGAGTGGGAATTAGAACCCAGGTCCCCTGAGTCCCAGGCCCACATTTTATACCTAATATGACTAGAATTGCTTGAGGAAAAGCATAGGGCCATGTGTCCTGGGTCCATCCACTCCATTGCATCCTTTTGGCCCAGGTGCCATTCATGAGTCAGAGAAGAAAATCCAAAGATAGCATCTATATGTACAAAGGCTTAGCACATGATTGACAAGAGTTCTAAATTGCACAGAAAGTTTACCTGTTCCTTCCTCCCCTGCCCCCATTGTCAGCTATTGGCAACTAATGTCATTGGATGGACTTGTTCTAGCATTTTGAGAGGGAAGGAGAAGTTACTTTTACACATTACATAATTTTGTAAATGTCTGTTGTCCCTCCTTTAAGTAACTGTATGCAAAAATTTGTATATGTATGCAAAACCCAGAAGTTTGCATATATATATATAGTACATAGCGCTGAAGAAAAGAGCCTCCAAAGTGATATCTCATCTTGGCCCAGATGTTGTAGGTGATGTGCCTTCATGCATCTGCCATACACATTGAGTCCATCCACTGATTAATCACTGTTAAGAATCTGGCAAATTTGCTAGCCAGCAACAGCTTCCCAAGAAGCCATCCCAACATCCTTTCACAGTGCCACCAAGTCTCAGATTTAAATACGTGGATCTTGCATACTGACTCACTCAGAAGAGGGCCAGGTTGTCCTGACTGTTATATTCCAGGAGCTTGTCAGAGCACATTAAAGCAAGTCTAAAGCAAGGAGCTGTTCCTGGAACTTGACATTAATTGAGAACTGGACCCAAAACTGATGTTTATACAAGAAGAACATATTCTAGGTTGACTCGTTCATTTTCATTTATTTTTATTAATGACCTTTCTTTCTATAATCTTGTCTCGCATTTCTGTCACTTCCTATTATCAACAAGACTGTTTGCAATGTGAAGAAATAAACAATGTACCAAATGTTACATTTTCTCTTTTTAAGGTCTTAGATAACATTAGTGCTGCTGTGCTAGGATTGGAGACATGTGTGGAATGGCACTCATTATTTATAGCCCCTTGACTACAGTTTCTGGGAACATTACTGCAATTCCTATTGCATGGCACAGCTAGGTAAAAAAGATATTATCTGAAAAACTGATCAAAATATAAAATCACAAAGAGTTGCTTTCATGTTCTGGATAGATTCTGTGCTCTTTGTCCTATGGAATGAGGGCTAAAGAAGACACTAAGATAACACTGGACATGATCCACTAGCAATGTTCTCTTGCTTGACTTCTGCTAACTTTGAGCTACATGAGAAAGCTTTCGGGTGGATATTGTCCTGTCCTTTGATATCTACCAGACAGAAATACAGTATCTCCCAGCTGAATTGCAGAGGCTAAAGAATGCATGCACAGATCAAAAGTGTATTGGTTTTACTCCTCCACAATACTTTTAAGCAACTAAACTTTCTCCATTAAATATGATACCTGAAAAATTACTTCTCAAATTTCTGAAAGAAATGTGCATGCACGCATTGTCCCCTGTCCTTGGACCTTCTAGAGTGCAGCAAAGAATTCTGATATGGTCCCACCCATGCTATAGCTTGGGGTAGAATAGCTAATGCAGAGGTTACATCACTGATTTTGTTGTTGTTGTTGTTAGTCATGAAGTCGCATCTGACCCACCGTGACCCCATGGACAACATTCCTCCAGGCCTTCCTGTCCTCCACCATCCCCCAGAGTCCACTTAAGCTCACACCAACTGCTTCAGTGACTCCATCTAGCCACCTCATTCTCTGCCGTCCCCTTCTTCTTTTGTCATCTATTGTTCCCAGCATTAGGCTCTTCTCCAGGGAGTCCTTCCTTCTCATTAGGTGGCCAAAGTATTTGAGTTTCATCTTCAGGATCTGGCCTTCTAAAGAGCAGTCAGGGTTGATCTCCTCTAAGACTAACTGGTCTGATCTCCTTGTGGTCCAAGAAACTTGCAGGAGTCTTCTCCATCACCACAATTCAAAGGCCTCAATCCTTCGGTGCTCAGCCTTCCTTATGGTCCAGCTTTCACAGCCATACATTGCAACTGGGAAAACCATAGAAGCTCTATTTCTCCACCCCAGCAGAAATCACAAGTTTACAAAATCAGGTAATAAGCCCTTCAACAATATGGGGCAAATACACTACATGTTTTTTCCAACCTGCTTCAGTTGTATTTCTCCACCTGAAGAGACAAAATCCTCCTGTTATCCTACTAGGAGGATGTTCCAGCCTGAAGAACCTACTTGAAGCCAGGCAAAATTCTACCCTTAATATGCCTTCTTTTCTTTTTCTTACTACCACCATCCCCTCAGAATGGGACAAATCCTAAATAAATGGCATGCCATAATTCTGGACAAATTGGAACCACAGTCTCATGCTTTCCTTAACTCTTGCTGCAACTTCCTCTCAGTATGTGCTCCAGCTTATGTCTGATCAAATATCTACCTCTGACTGATTTCCTTTCCTTTCTCTTCTTACATCTAATGAAATTACCTGAGACTTTTCTCTACTTCTTCCATTTCTAAGGATGGTTGAAATAGGTGGTTGTTTCCATTTCAAAAACAATCAAGGTATACCAAGACCACTTTGCCAGACTCTGCTGATTATTCCAGAATTAGGGTTAAATCACTCAGTTTAGTTCAAAGTTTGGGATAGAAAATTAGACTAGTAGCTTCAAAAGGAAAATGAGAGATAGTAAGGTCAGAGAAGGAGTTCTAGACCCTTTTTATTATTTCTCCAGTCCAGTATATTTCTGAAGCTGTTACAGTTTCCAGGATCTGTCACATCCCCACAACTATAGTTCTTTCTTTTATCTGTATTTTGTTGTTCTAAGACACTTGAAGCACTATTTCAGTGGAAAGATGAGATACACAATCAATTTTGCCAGCGTATCTAACATTTCTTTGGGGTATACTGTGCACACACAAATTAAGAGTAGCTGCATCTTAAGAAATATGGCAGCATCAACATGGGTAATTCCCTACCTAAAGGTAAAAGGTAAAGGTTTCCCCTTGACATTAAGTCCAGTCATGCCTGACTCTCGGGGGCGGTGCTCATCTCCGTTTCCTAGCCGAGGGAGCCAGCGTTTGTCCCTAGACAGTCTCCGTGGTCATGGGGCTGGCATGACTAAACATTAAAGTGCACAGAACGCTGTTACCTGCCCACCAAAGTGGTACCTTTTCCTCTACTTGCATTTGCATGCTTTCGAACTGCAAGGTTGGCAGGAGCTGGGACGGAGCAACGGGAATTCACCCCATTGTGCAGATTCGAACCGGCGACCTTTCGATCAACCAGCCCAGCAGCACAGCGGTTTAAACCACTGCACCACCTGCAGTCCCAATTCCCTACCTACAATGCCAACAAATGGCATCTTCCTTACAGGGAGCAAATGGGCATATAGGCAATATTAGAAGGAAACTTGTGTTGGAAAATGAGGGGAGGGTACCTAGCTTTGCACTTAATCCAAACGTTCATAAAATTGCCACCCATACCAATTATACCCAGATGTGCAACATATGCACTTGAGCCCTATCCAAAGGATTGTTATTTTTATTAAGTACCATCAAGTCATATCTGACTTATGGTGGCCCTGTCCATCAGTGCCCTTCAAAGTGCCTTGCCCGTGACCAATCTGCTCAGCCCTTGCAAACTCAAGGCTGTGCTCCCTCTGTGGAATCGATCCATCTCATGGTTGGTCTTCTGCTGCCTCCGACTTTCCCTAGCAGTCTTCTCTTCTCCACTCATGTTTCCTAGCAACTGGTGTACATAGCCATGTGGATTCTGATACCGAAGGTAGCATACAACTCTCAGTTCTAGCTCCAGCTGAGGCTACTTGCCAGCTCCTTCCAGCTAGACATAAGGCCCCATGCTGGCAGCATATGTTGGGAAGAGGAATGGACAACTCTGCAGAAAGGAAATGTCAATACTGACTGAAGGGCGTGTAGGCCTGCAGCTTAACAGAGAAGCGCATTCATTAGCCAGCTGATGCACCACTCTTCGAAAGATCCCTCCAGAAACAGTGAATTGTGCAGAGTTTTCTATTAGACATTTATTATTTCCAATGTTGTCAGAACCCATTAGTAACATCAGCCCTTTGATTAGGAGAACCAGCTTCTGCTTTTACATGTTGGACTCATTTGCAGAGCATATGTTACATTTTTTCTTAGATATACATTAGCACATGAATTTTTAACTCATTCAAGCATTCTGTGTTATATCCCATCCTTCATTTATTACTGTATGAATCTTTATGATGATATGCTTTTTATATCACTTAAGAGGGATCAACTATCAACATATCTTTCTGCATAATTATTTAAAATGTGTAATGCTTACTTTTTATGTAATGACCATCAAGAGCACTTAAAGGTGCAATCCTATGTAAGCTGCATCAGAAAAAAGTCCCAGCATTCCCTAGCACTGCCCAGTTATAGGAATTTTTGCTTAATAATGCATAGGATTGCACCCTACGTTTACCTATAGGATAGATCACTGAGCGTGTGTTCTATGATATTCTATACAATATGGATTCTATCTCCATAATAAAGATTTGTATACAAAAACAAAAAAATGCAGTGCATGGAAAAACACCAGTCTTAAACTGATGACAAAGTGCTTTCTGTTGTGAGCAAGTCTCTTTCTCCCTTTTTTCCTCTCCGGCAGACTCAGATGAAATTTTTGAAGCACTGTTTTCTCATTAAAACTTAATATTTTTCAGAACAGGTTACATCAAAGTGATGCTCCCTTCAAAATGCAGAACAAGCATCTGCCCATGTAAAGAGTTGAATCCACCCTGAAACAGCCCCTCCTTCCCTCCCTTTTAGAACAACTTCTAATACCACCCTAATAGCCTGATCTTCCACAGAGGCATATAATCCCCATTGAAAGCATTCAAACTTTGATGGCTATCACTACAACTTGTGGTAGTGAATTCCATACCTTAACAATGCACTGTGTGAAACTATACTTCCTGTCCCATTCAGCTCGATGTGTATGTTCAAAAAAATGAGGGATGCTTAACTCACCCAAGTACTTAAGTGTTCATCTTAAATAAAATGTTGTCATTATGTGGTTCTGGAGAAGACTCCTGTGAGTCCCTTGGACTGCAAGGAGATCAACCCTGACTGCTCTTTAGAAGGCCAGATACTGGAGATGTAACTCAAATACTTTGGCCACCTAATGAGAAGGAAGGACTCCCTGGAGAAGAGCATAATGCTGGGAACAATAGATGACAAAAGAAGGAGGGGACGGCAGAGAATGAGGTGGCTAGATGAAGACACAAGCTGTCGGTGTGAGCTTAGGTGAACTCCATCTCAGATTCTCAGCCCAACCTACTGTGTTGTTGTAGGGATAAGACTGAGAGGTAGAGGAGAATTATGTAAGCTGCCTTCAGCTCCTTGAATGGAAAAATGGTGGGATATAAATATAATAAATAAAAGATGACTGTATACTTATTGTATTCATTTCCCCTCTGGCATCTTCTCCATTCCATCTCTGGAATAAGCCACATGACTGAACATGTAAACAGTTTCCACGCTTTTGCCTTACATACCTCAGTGACTAGTGCAAACATGGGATCCCCAGGGCAAGTCCAAAATGGCGCCCTGTAGCAAGGCTGTGTATCATTGGACCAACATGATCCATATATTCAAGGACCTACATGATCCATTCAGTCAAGGATACACAGAAACATTATTTGGAATCATACTCTGGGGAAGAAGCTGCAGCAGCCTTGTGTATGGGAGAGGGAATCTCTATGGTGGGCATATGGGCACAACAGCATGGAGGTGGCATTCCAGGACTCCAAATGCAAGTCTGCTGTGTGTGGGGAATATAACATGTTCAACAGAAAAACTGAAAACAGGGAGGGACTGGAATGCGTTGAAGGAATGGAATCCTTAAATGCTTCCCCAGGAGAGAGGGAAGCCCAATCAGCTTTAGGGTTGGGACGAACTCTTCCGAAATCCATCCCTCCAGCATCTGTGGACTTCCTCTCATGTTCAGCCCAGTCTCAAGCCAAGAAAAAGCATGCAAATGCCAGCAGACTCCCAGTTACACAACCAGCAACCTTCCCCACCTGCTACTGCCAACAGCTGCAGGTGAGAAAGAAGGTCAGTCATTGCAAATTGTGCCTGGGATGAGCACTTGCAGTGCAGCTACTTCATGCCGCCGCCACTGCCAGCACTAGTGGGCAGCAGTGGTGCAAAAGAGTGGCTCAGCAAGCACACACACCAGACGCCATTCGCTATGACCATCTTCTTCTCTGCCTCCTGGAGCCAGTGGACGTGGTGGCACGTGCACCGGGAATTCAGAATCTGGGCCTCTGCAAGGTGGGCCAGAGTCTGGGGAGCCAAGCCCAGGGAATCCAACAGATTCCCACCCACAAGCAGGTTCCTCACACATCCCTTGTCAGCTGCACTCATACAGAGAAGGAGCTAAATCTGAAGAAGTGTGTGTGTGTGTGTGTGTGTGTGTGTGTGTGTGTGTGTGTGGAGGGAAGGGGATGAATCACTCAGAACTGGATAGAAAATGGCACATTTGAAAATTCCTGGGGAACTGAGTTTATTCTCCTACTTTCTCCCTCTCTTCCCACAGAAAGCGTGCTACTCACAGTGCTGGGAAGAGGAAGGGCAGCCAGAAAGACCTGAGACCTCCAGACCTGTGGATACACCATGAAGAGATGGAGATGAAGAATATCGAAAAGCCATCAGGTTCTGATCCATCAGGAAGAGACTCACCAATGCAGAGCTGCCAAGACATCACCCCAGGCGGCCACAGCCAATCGGAAACCCAAATGGGCAGCAAGAGTGCCTCACAGTCTGGTAATGTCACCACTCATCCTGAGTTCCAAGGGCCACAGTACATGTCTTGGCACTCTCAACACTCTGGTTGAGATGGACCTCTTTGGAATTGGTCCCTCCAGAATCAGCAGACTTCCTCTCAAGCTCAGCCCACTCCACACAGCAAGTTGAGCCAAGAGGAAGTCCACAAATGCTTCCAGACCCCCAGTTGTTCCACCATCAACCTTCTCCAGCTGCCACCCCTGGTGGTTACCTTTTTCCCCACTCACTGCTGCTAGCAGCTTCCCCATTCAAGCCAGTGACCCCTCTGATCTTCACTGGGGTTAATTCATGCCAGAAACCATTATATCCTGTATCACAAAGAACACTGTCACACGAAAGGTTTTCTAGAACCTCCATCGAGAACAACCAAATTTTAATCAGCCCTTCAATTTTCTCTGCTGTTTGTTCTTTCTGGGGAGATCAGATTGCAAATTTAGTGAAGGCCCTGAAAACAGGTTTAACTGAAGTCCAGGCCTGCCCTTGAAATTCTGCTTAAAGCCAGATTGGAAATAAATGTAAAGGTTCCTCCTCAGACAAAACATCTGAGGAATTTCAGGGGGGACCAAAAGAGCTTCGTGACTGCTGCAAGGCTTCTCAGGGGAGGACTAGATCATTCGTAATTGTAGTTCAGCAAAATTTAGCCAGTGGTTTGGAATGTAAATTGCTTTGAGTGCAGAAAGTGGCACAACAAAGACATAAGAGTAACACTCACAGTAAGGAGGAAGTAAACTGTGGAAGGGAAAAACTACAGCTCAGTAGCAGAGCATGTGTGTTTCATGCAACAGGGCCCAGATTCAGTTCCCTGGAATCTTCTGGACAATGAACAGGTAGAAGGTAATGGGGAAGATGCTCATTTGTGGACCTCAATTGCTTCTGTCTGTCTGGCATGTCAAATCTGTGTCAAATGGATTCATTATAAGGTCATGTTGCATAATTATCTTTCACAGAAAATAGCACCCATATGCCATGTTAACTTACTGTTAAGCCTGAGAAAGTTATAATACTGCAATGGATAAGGTCATGTGAAGAGTTGAAGATGTGATTCTCAAAGAAGAATCACATTAGTATTGCTTTCAGTTTTTCTTCCTAAACTTGTTTTGGGGGTCGAACCCAATGGCCCCTTCCAGCTGAACAATTCTATGATACTGTTGCTTATACGATGTAGGTCTATTAGCAATAAGGTATGCTTTGAATGCCTTGAATCTCTTAAGCAGGCTTCCCTGACCTGGGAAGGGTTGGGGTTCAGCAACAGAGCCCATCCTTTGCTCAGCTTCCTTCCCAAGCTTCTCCAGAAGGGCTGGGAAGGGATCCTGCTTGACATTTGGAGAACAACCCCCAATCAGTTCTGGCTGTTCTGGCCTAGGTGGACCAGTGGCCTGACTTAGCACAAGGCAGCTTACAGTATCCCCATGGTAGTTTCCAGAAGTATTGGGCAAGTCCTACACATCCAAAGAGTGTCATGCTGAAGAAGGCTGCTCCTGAGTCATCCCAGACAGAAGCATTATGAATATTATGAGAAACAAAGCAGACAGGATCTGTAACCAAATATCATAGGTTTGCTACTACAGTTTTGGTTGGGGCTATCTGCTTTCTATGCATGTCTGATCTGAAGCTCACCTTCGCATATGTGATCTGGTACAAACGGTGAGCATAGGCAGACTTCATTTGCATATCTGTGCAACTTTGCACTCAGACAGTGTCACACCGACATTGGCCCTCAGTCATCACATGAGTAACATTGGAACATAGAAACATAGAAACAGAGCGAGTCAGAAGGGGCCTCCCGGGCCATCTAGTCTGACCTCCGGCACCAGCCAGCTCCACTCACGACATGCCCACCATGTGGACGTCCAGCCTGTCCTTGACCACCCACACTGATAGGGCCTCAACAAGTAGCATTTAGTGTGCCAGCAGTGGGCAAGAGAGAGGGCCCAGTTTGAACAGGATGGATTCTGCTGGTTAGATTCTGCATGAGAAAGCGGTTTTAGCTCCCCCAGCATGAGGTTGGTGGGGAAATCCATAACAGAGGAAAGTGAGCTCAGAGTTCCATGAATCTGATCTGCAGAATCCACAGGAGAGCAGTCGTGTCCGCATTCTGTGACTTCTGCAGACTGGTGCAAAAGTGTTTTAAAAACTTTAGCAGGAAGTTTGCACAAATTCCCACTCACATTAAGAGAGCAGTGCAACAATGGAACCAATGACCTAGGGAGGTTGTGAGCTCTCCCACACTGGAAGCCTTCAAGAGGCAACTCAACAGCCATCTGAGAGGGGTGGTTTAGCTTGGAGTCCTGCACTGAGCAGGGGTTGAACCCAATGGCCCTCTGGTCCCTTCCAACTCTCCCATTCTATGATTCCAATTTGTGCATATATGAACACATGTTCATTAGTGCAAGTAAAAGCTAGTATTAATGTGCATTAATGCAAGTGGAAAGAAATTATTTCTAAAATCCTAAAAATATCTGATTTCATGAACAAGTGCGGGATGGAACAAAATCAAAATGACAATCCATAAAACACGGGTGGAACAGATTTAACAAATTCCAAACATCCCTAACCCAACATCACCTTTCATTTAGGCCTTAGACATTCCAAATATTTCTTCCTATATGCAAGCATTAGCAAAAAGCCAACACAGAAGGGAAAAAATGATGCTTACACAATCCAAAATTCATACAAAACCTTTGGGCAGCTGACAAATGTAAACAGACTTCATTTAGCAAATCTTCCTCTAGTAAATTCTAACCTGCATCTTTTACATCCACATTTAATGTAGTTAATGATGCATGCAGCACAAGGATATCAAACCAGATTCCTAACTCTATCTGTATGTGGAACTAAACTCTCTCATTTTCTTTGTTATTACTCTGCCAACCCTTCAGCCATAGACCTTACAGCTACCTGGGAAAAAAAGCTTGGTACGGCTGTCCTATTAAATAACTTTTTATGTTTGTAACTCAGCTAGACTATTGAAATCTGATATCATTAAACAGATGCTGAGACTTATTTTTGTTCCCAACTCACTGCTGAAATTCTCAAGGTCCATTTATATAGTAAATGGCCCTGCGTTAATGGGTGATTATCTGCTACACTGTGGCCAATCACACAGAAGGTGGAATGCTGATCTGAACAAATAACTCTTGTGTGTGTGTTTGAGGAGGGGGGAATGCCTGTTCTTGTGATGGCGTTTCATAGAACTTAAAGGAAGTCTGGCAGCAAACAACCTTTTAGGAGAGAGAGTGTCATTTCTGCAACGCGTTTTTCATTGCCATTACAAGACATGACCATTAAGCTCTGGCACAATTTCATAGAGAGAAATTAGCATGAGAAAATGAGAAGTGATTCTTCCAGCTCTGAAATGCTCTGCAGTGCTATTAGGAAGCAATGCGTACATGCATCCAACTTTTTCAAAGGGGATCCATTCACTTGTCTTCCACTGAGCATCATAATAGGATGGTGGGTGTGGAGAAGATCAGCTTGGAGGTTGGCATTCCCATTCAACTTGTCTTTCTGTTGTTTTCTCCAGCGCCTGACACAGAGGAGGTGGGAAGCAGCATGTCCACACTGGAACGTTCACTGGCCGCCCGCAGAGCAACCCGGACCAAGCTCATGATTCCAATGGATTCGCAGCCCAGCAACCCTTGTAAGTGATGTTCCTGCAGCTACCGTAACAGGAACACGATTGTCTTATGCCATGTGAAGGAATGATCACCTTTGCTCAGTTTAACAGCTAAATAATTACCGGAACAAATGTTTCACACAGTCGTGCTTGTGTGTTCAGGTCTTCAGTGGGACCCCTCTTCTGTGTCCCACTGAGTGTAGCTCTTGAGAATGTCGGATGGGGATTTTTGGTTGTGGTCTTCAGGCTTTATGTTATGATTCCCCCATTCGTTCATTCATTCATTTATTCATTCACTACATTTCTCGACTGCCTATCAGCCAAAGCTCTCTTGGCCAGTCACAGGACAAAGCATAAAGGTATAAAGGACAGCAATTTTTTAAGAACTTCCCCCAGAAGACCCACTTGACTTTTGTCCTCTTGGTCTTTGGAACTGATAACAATGGAAATTTGTTGACCAAACTGTCTGTGTCCTGATGTGTGTATTCCCAAAATACACAACAGTGGAAGGTTTTCTTTTGAAAGATTTATTCTCAAAAACAACCGGTTGACAATGAATCATTCCTGAGCAGTCCTCAGTTGGCTCTTTTATGTATCGATCATTAAAGAGTTACGTGTAACACAGTGAACACTGTCTAATAGGTTACAGGAGTAAAAAGTTACAATCGCATGATCTTTCCTGCATACCAATGGCCTGCATCCCAAAGCAGAAAGAAGAAGAAGATGGTAGGAAGGATGGTGGGAAGATGGGGCTGGTGGGTGTGAATTGCCCTTTGTTTGTGCTGCTGTTTTCCATCAATTGGCCCTCTCTGGAATGGGGCCTGGTTAAGAGCAGCTACTTTTGAAGGATGCACACATGCTGATTTCTAGAAAAGAGGGTTTTTCTCTGGTCTGGCTATGTGTCAATGATTGCATGATTTAACCAAAGGATGTTATACCTATTGGTCTCTGCATCAAATTTGTTCCCCTCTTCTGAGCTGGCTCTGTTGTTACCTCTTGCTGTCTATCTGTTGCTGCTATTTCCTCCTCCTCCTCCTCCCTTTCCTCCTTTTATGCTTTTAACCCTGACTGTTAGCCTCTTGGATTTCCCACTTTGCTAGGACAAAAAACTTCAGAAAGCATTCAGTGAGCACAAAGCCTTTTACCAGTTCCAGACCGGAAAAGGGCTGCCATCATAGTGCCCTCTGGTGGGTGCCTGTGGATAAGAAGTTATAGTGGTGGCTTCCTGATGCTTTCTGCTTCACTTTGTGAAGAAGAAGGAAGGAGGAGAGGAGGTGGTTTAAGAGGGGTTCTTAGGGGAGGATCTAGCGCTTTTGTTAGTGAGCTGTACCAACCAGTTTCAGTTGGTGCAAGTCAAAAACACTGATGCAAAGTGGCCATGCAAACTTGTCTGATGCTTTGACATGTTCATGTGACCCCTTCTGCACTGGATCTTTGCCCCTTGTGACTTATTAAACAACAACCAGCAGGAAGCAACCAGCTGTTTCTTTGTGAGAAGGCTTGATCTCAGGTCATCTGAAAAGAGAGCATTAGACCATGCTCAAAGAACTCCCTGGACTCAGAAGAGCTCAGACACTTTGGACCAGGGGCTGTCGTGCTGTCTGCATGCTCTATCACAGATGAGGAGCTGGAAAACTTGCATCCAGCAATTCGGCACAACACCCTTGCACTGACGCTTCCTATGGAAGTGCTGAAACCTAGGCAACCGCCTAAGAATGTTGCATGAGGGATATAAGCTCTTGGAATGGCTGAGCAGTTTAAGGCACTGTGTTCAGGTTGAGGTTTCCTCTGGAGGCATGGGATCGAATCCCACTTCTGACAATTAAATTTCGAGAGCCAGTGTGGTGTCGTGATTAAGAGTGCTCAGGTGATCTGGGTTCTAGTTCTCACTCAGCCATGGAGCCAACTGGGTGACTTTGGGCCAGTCACAGACTCTCAGCCCAACCCAACTCACTGGGTTGTTGTGGGAATAAGACTGAGAGCAGCAGGAGGAGAATGATGTCAGCTACTTTGACTTCATAAGGAAAAGGTGGGATAGAAATCTAATAAATCCATAAATAAAGCAAGGCCTAACTGTTGGGTGTTATCTATGCACTCATTGCCCTCAAGTCCTTTTAGATCAGGAAATGGTGGGCTCCTGCCCCCATGTTAAAGTGCAAGGTACCTGAGACAACAAAGTTGTTTTGGCACTGGACACAAAAAGTCCCAAATCATGGCAATAATAACAACAATAGAACAACTAACAATTCTGTGACCTTTTAGGACAATAAAAAATCAGCTACTTGAAGGAGCTGCCTCACTCCACCTACTGGTAGGCCTTGCAACATGCCTAAGCCACCTATAAGGTAAAGGTTAAAGGTTTCCCCTTGACGTTACGTCCAGTCTTGCCTGACTCTAGGGGGCGGAGCTCATCTCCGTTTCCTGGCCAAGGGAGCCAGCATTTGTCCGCAGACAGTCTCCGTGGCCATGTGGCCGGCATGACTAAACACCGAAGTGCACGGAACGCTGTTACCTGCGCACTGAAGTGGTACCGGGAGCTCACCCCGTGTGCAGATTCGAACCGGCGACCTTTCGATCAACCAGCCTAGCAGCACAGCGGTTTAAACCACTGCGCCACCTGCAGTTCCAAGCCACCTATACATCACCCAAAAAAGAGGATACACTCTGAATAAAAATGGCTCATTAATGTTCATAGAATCACAGGTGCCAATTTCAAAATCATTATTATAATTTCAAGGGGAAATTGGGTAAATCTCAGCATGATGTGGAAATTGTGGCCAGAGGACCCACATCCCTTCCAATCGGTCTGCTCTCTGCTGATGGGCAACTTGAAGACCTGCCTCTTCCTATTTATACTTATCTTTCGACTGCACTTGTCCAGGAAAGCCATTCAACAGGGACATGTCTGAGGCAGAGGATGGTTCTCCGGCAGGCTTGCCAATGTCTTCAGTCAAACAGGACACCTACAGTCCCCAGCCCACCCCTTCCACACACACACTGCCAGTTTGAGAACTTGCTGGAGCAGTACCTTGCATGCTCTGAATTTGGGTAAGGAAGTCCATCGGCATGCTGTTGGCTTGGGGGAACTGACCCTGCTTTATATCTGAGCAAAATCTGCCAGCGTACCTTCCAGCTCCATCATGCTAAACCTCTACACCCATTAAGAAAACAATGCTGCAAATGCATCTTACAGCTCACAAGAAAATTCACTCTGCAGTAGCTACCCCAAGAATTTCCTACTACTTACATATAAAAGGAGTTTTCACAAAAATGAATCTAATGGAGAATTCACTGTTTATGCAGGCAAACCCTCCAGCAACAGCTCACACGTGCAAGTCTAATGTAAACTAATCATAGGGCAGTGAATAGAGATAGTAAGATCATGTACCTGAGTAAGCTACAGCAACAATAATTTGGCTTATATGTCAGCAGCAGATCATTTTAATCAGAGTGCAATTACTAGAAGCTAATAAGGATGTAATTGGCTTTTGAACTGCAGGCAGACTGAGAGCAGTTCTACACACTGCATGGGACAAATTTGTAGAATACCGGATGGCACTTCTTCCGGCTACAGGTTAAAGGTGATGTTTTTGTAAAAGAAACTAGCCCTACTCCCTTGAACGTTATTATTCTTGAAAATATTTATATCCAGGCTTTCATAAGAGCATGAAATCCCTCTATAAGTACCTCAAAGGCTGTCACAAAGGGGAAGGTCACGATCTCTTCTTGCTGATGCCAGAGTGTAGGACATGGAATAATCTATTCAAGCTGCAACAACCCAGATTCAGACTCAACATCAGGAAAAGCTTCCTCACTGTCAGAGTAATACAAGAGTGGAACCAGCTGCCTAGAGAGGTGGTGGGCTCTCCCTCACTAGAGACATTCAGAAAGAACCTGGACAGCCATCTGAGTGGGATGGTGTAACATGCTGTCCTACAACAGCAGCAGGGGGTTAGACTCAATGGCCTTCATGGCCCCTTCCAGGTCTACTATTCTGTGATTCTGTGATCACAGGCTGCTGAATTGGACCAAAGTTCCCTTGATCTAGTATCCTTTTCCCCATTGTGGCTGGACAGATCCCCATGGGAAGCACACAATCAGAGTGGCTACTATTTAATGGCACACTGCTTGGGAACTTGAGCTAAGACCACTAGCTAGGGATCGGGGTAAATGCTCACATTGTGATAGGAATTTGCTAAGCCTTCACTTCCCATTTCAATTCACCCTCCAGAATGCAGCTGCCCTTGGACACTCACATTTCAAGAGATCAAGAGAGGTATTACTACCACTCTACATGACTCTGGTGCGCCCACAACTGGAGTATTGTGTTCAGTTTTGGGCCCCTCATTACAGAAAGGATATAGCCAGGTTGGAGTCAGTGCAGCGTAGGGCCACAAGGATGGTGGCTGGTTTGCAGGGGTTGCCGTATGAGGCAAGACTGAGGGAACTGGGTCTCTTTAGCTTGGAGAAGAGGAGACTCAGAGGGGATATGTTGGCAACATACAGGTATGTGAGGGGGTGTCACATGGAGATGGGGAGAGGCCTGTTCTCCCCTGCAGAGGAAGGCAGGACGCGCTCCAATGGAGCAAAGCTCAGGGAGCCAAGGTTCAATTTGGATGCCAGGAAGCACTTCCTGACAGTTAGGACCCCGAGGGCATGGAATGGGCTTCCACGGGAGGTCGTTGAGGCCCCATCGGTGCGGGTGTTCAAAGATAGGCTGGACATGCACATGGTGGGCATGTCATGAGCGGAGCCGGCTGGTGCCGGAGGTCAGACTAGATGGCCCAGGAGGCCCCTTCTGACTCGCTCTGTTTCTATGTTTCTATGTTTCTCCAGAAGCTTGTTTGTTTATTAGATTGGCAACCCTCCCCATTTGCCACACAGTTCCCTGGATGAGTTGCAACAATAAAAACCATATAAGAATAATATAAAAACCATATAAAAACACCACAATCAATGAGAAAACATTAAAACAATAAAAGCACAGCCACCAGAACTCGTGATTCCATAAAAGACATATCCCAGTCAATTAAAATACCATTAAATCCAATTTAACAGCTAGAATACTAGTGGAATAAAAAAGGTCTTCAGCTGGTGCCAAAAAGAGTGTAAAGATGGTGCCAGGAAATCCTCCCTGGGGAGTGCATGCCAAAGTTGGAGAATGTTGTGATGCATGTCTCTGAGCAATAATGAAAGATATACCCAAAAAGTGTATTTATTTATTTATTTAAAACATTTTTATGCTGCCCCATCGCAACAAATCCTTGGGGCGGCTTACAACAAAGCAAAATATACAAATATACAAATAAATAAACAATAGAACAATTAAAAAAAATTCTTAACCCCCCCCCCACAGTGCATCTCGGCTAAAAAAATTAAAATCCAATCAATACAACTAATTTAACAATTAAAATAAGTTTTAAATAAAAAGGTCTTGGCCTGGCTCTGAAAAACAAATAACAATGGTGCCAGGCAGACCTCTCTGGGGAGCACATTCCATAGGTGGGGCGCCACCGCAGAGAAAGCCCTCCTCCGGGTACTCACCCTCCTTACTTCTCTCACAGAGGGTTCCCAGAGGAGGGCATCTGTTGCTGATCTCAAGGGGCGGGAGGGCATATATGGACGCAGGTGTTCCTTTAGATATCCAGGTCCCAAGCCATTTAGGGCTTTATAGGTCATAACCAACACCTTGAATTGGGCCCAGACTTCAATCAGGAGCCAGTGGAGCTGACAGAGAACTGGGGTTATATGAGAACAACGCCCAGTCCCCATCAGCAGCCTGGCAGCTCTATTCGGCACCAACTGAAGTATCCAGACCGTCTTCAAGGGTAGCCCCACGTAGACCGTGTTACAGAAATCTAAATTACAGAAATATTAAGGTAATGTGGACACAAAAATGCATTCAAATGTCTATACAGACTTCTTTTGAAACAAAACCTGAAAACTGATACAGAAAAGCAAGAGAATGCTTCAAAAATGAAAAATGGACAGAAAAGGAAATTGAGAAATCTGTCCATTCCTCTAAATATCCATTGATAGACTGATCCTCTGTGGACAAGTTTTTAAACCATCTAAGCTTCAGACTGAGACCACATCTTGTGACACTGAATTCTGTAAGTTAATTGTGTGTTGTGTTAAGGAATGCACTACACTTCCATATGGAATGGATGAGACTATCCTGGATGTGAGTCCAGTGTCTGTCTATTCTAGTAATGCTTCTAATCAGTTCCATTGTCAAACTATAATTGGAAAGGCAGCTCATAACACAAATTAAAAACTGCAGTGTTGACTTCAATAAAACAGCAGCAACTAGTGCAAGCAAGGCATAGATCAAATCAAACCAATACTTTCTCTAGAAGTAAAAAAAAATGACAAAACTGAGTCTGTCATGCTTTGGACACATCATGGGAAGGCAAGACTCCCTGGAGAAGACAATCATGCTAGGGAAAGTCAAAGGCAGAAGAGGAGGAGGAGGAGGACGAGGAGGAGGACAAGGAGGACAAGGAGGAGGAGGAAGAAGAAGAAGACGAAGAAGATGAAGAAGATGAAGGGTTGATTTCATCTTCCTTCCTTTATGAAGGAAGTCACAGCCTGGAGTTCAGGAAAGCTAAGCAGGAAAGTCATGGATAGGACATCTTGGAGGGCTTTCATTCACACGAACTCCCTAAGTCAGTGATGGCTCGATGGATATGATAACAGCAAGACTAGAAATGCGGAGGGGTATGGGACAATTTCCCGTCCAATCATGCATAGTATTGCACTCCTAATGCCTTTGAAAAACCTTTTTCAAAGAGGACACCTGAGAGTTCCTCAAAAGAAGCACTTCAGCCCAAAAGTCCCCTTTCTTGTTTTTGCCACTTAAGCTTAAGGAGGGTGATCCAAGAGGCTTCTATTATCTCAACCAGAGAAATATGAACTAAACAAGCAAAACACCCCATAGATATATGTGTTTAACTCTGCTGTAATTGCCTCTTATAGCTGGACAATTGGAAATCGTGCCAGTGCAAATCAGTTGCATCACCTCAGAGCCTGTCATAATAGATGGCTTTGGAATTACACAGATGCAGAATTATTTATCCATTTGTGGAGGGGAAGGTGGGGGGGGGGGGCGGGGGGCGGGGGACCGGCAGCTGTCAGTTATTCTACCTGATGGCCTCATCACTACCACCCCCCACACCCGACCAGGCACACTCAAAAAGGATGTTTAATCATCTCATTTAATCTCTGCAGCATTCATGTTCCAGAAATCCAAAGGCTGCCATGTGAAAACTCTTTATCTGCAGGGCTTTGTGCCACCACCTTTCAAATACATCTCAGAAAGTGATGGGTAATTTGTGTTTGAATCCAACAGCAGGGAGAGGCGTCTGTCTTCTTTTTCCTTTGAACACACAGGTGGCATTGAGGACAGAGAAAACAGAGCGTTCAGTCATTTACTCACAGGCTAGTGGTTCATCGTTAAGGATGCCATGCAAGTCTGAGGTTTTCTACTCCTGATACAAAAAGTGCACAATTACTGTTGCAGTTCACTGTCTTGATTTGGCAGCAAATCTGTGAACCTGAACATCAGAGCCATACACATTGCAGAGAGCTGGTTTATGGGGAGCTAAGCCAAGCCTGGATAATGCAGTTCAATCCATTGTAGATCATAAATACTATGTCTGTGATTCTTAAGATCAGTTCAGATTTGTGTAGTTTCATCAAGATTCTGTAATCTTGAATGGAAAACATGAGACCAAGTTAATGTGCCTGAGATGTTGGATGAAACCCTCCTGTTCATCCAACAGGACTTCTGCTCATGCAGTGGGTCTTTCCTGTCCTCTCCTTCCTGTCTCCCACAGCCCTTATGCAACCCACATCTGGCCTGGAAGGTCCCGTCATCCCCTGGATGAGAATTGATGGTGTAGGGAAGACAGCCGAGGGGTGGGGGGAAATGTTTTGCTTGTCATTCCCTTCTGCCACTGGATCCGTGAAGCCCATCCAAAGACCTGTCAGCCAGTAGATTTGAGCATTTTGATTCTTCTGCATTCCCTTAGCATCTAGCAAAAAAATCAAGATAAGTGATTCAGTGCAGCTTTAGATAGCTATACATATGTACAAGATAGGCTAAATAGCTGTTGCCTTTGTTTCCAGAGCTACATGTTTCTCCATTGTGATAATGGGTCACCAGCAAAGGGGACCTTAACCTGTCTTCCCTCCAGCCTCAGAAAAAGGAATGTTTACCCTTTCTTGCCAATGAATCTTGTTCTGATCTTCCAATGTGCTGCTTCAGGAAACATCGAATTGCAAGTGCCATGCCCTTAGAAGCATAAAATACTTAGAAAACTTACCAAGACTTTCCTTTTATTTTGCCTGAATGTTTTACCATCAACTAATGTGTGTTTATTTTGTTCTATGTGTTTTATCCTCTGTGTGTATGTGTGAATATGAGAGAGAGAGAGAGCTGTTGGTGTATTTTAAAATGAATACTTTTAATTCTTTTTTTTATCTTGGAATTGTTAATTAGGTTTCCAAGCCAGTTAGAGAAGTTTTCAAGTTAAAATAGAAGGACAATACAGAACATAGAAAGGAATAAGTAGCATCTGTTAGAAATTCAGCAAAAGCAGTATCCTACATATGTTCTGCTGGTTCTTCCATATCTATCATTATGGATAGATAAAATATAGGTATTAAATCAATCAAAACTTTTTGTTTACAGTGATGATCATGTGAAGATTATACATATCAATAGGAGACCAATTATTAGATTGAATTGGCCACAATTACTGTGCCTGTAAGTTTTAACAATAAATAAGGGTTGCATTAAATTGATGATAACCTTGAAACTCTTGAGTGATCTATATTTATAATAAACTTGCCTACAGTAAGCTTCTTCAAGAAACAGGATGATCAAAATGGATTTGTTTCCCCAGTCATTCTCTTCATTCAGGTGTTTGTGCTGTGGATTAAGGATCTGCTACTCACATTTTGAGAAACCAGTATAAGCAAATCAGGAAAAATAATTAAACATGATAGTCCTTTAAAAAAAAGGAAGACAATTAATTTGATGTTTTAACATGCCTCTGCAATACCAATTGATTTGATGGCATTCAGAATCCTTCAGTTACTCACTGCCATTAAATCATGCCTTGCTCTTAATTTGGAGGTCATTTGCAACTTGAAATAAACACTAATTGATCAGCTTGCATAATAAATACCATCAACTTCATTTGTGATCTAATCCATCACATGTCTGCTTTTTTTAAAACAGTTGATTTTCACTTGATTGATTTGTTTAGCTTTGTTTCCTTCAAGCCAGCAAGCAGTAGCCTGGTCTCCAAGATTATGAATAAGGCTTTGTTAAACCACCCCTCCAAAAACACCTTCCTTTCTCAGAGATCCACAATATTCATTAGTTTCCTTTCTGCTGAATTAATTACAGGCTCTACTGCAACCTTCTCCAAAGTGGATTCTCCAGGTGTGTTGGACTAGAACTCCCATAATTCCTCACTCTGTTTTGCAGTTGGCGTTCCCTATCTTCCAGTAATATCCATGGAACTCAACTTGCTTCTTCCCCTCTTTTATTGCAGCTGTAGTCAGTGCCATCCCGGTGCCAACACTAGAAAGTGCTCAATATCCAGGAATCCTCCCATCTCCGACATGTGGATACCCACATCCTCAGTTCACTCTCCGACCTGTGCCATTCCCCACCCTCTCAGTTGATCGGACTTTTGGAACAGGAAGAAGTAAGTAGAGTGATCTGTCTTCCTTTCCTCTGCATCTGAATGCTGAAATAACCATAAGACGTTATGCAAAATATACACTGAGAAATTATATCCTGGCAACATTGCATAAGATGGATATCAATTGGGTCAAGGGGGAACGAAACTGTCCAGTTCAGTGCTTCATCATGACAACACATGGAAAGGTTATTCCCACTGGGTCTTCTTCACATTCAGCAATCCTCACGACTTTGCATTCCTTCCTTTCAATAGCTCAGATGTGTATTTTGTGGCAAACTCCAAACTGCTACCGCATCCTGTTTTCCTGTCCAGCATGCTGGCAACACCACCAGGGCAGCACTTTGGAAATCCACACTCCCTCATGCTTCTGCCCATAACCAGGGTGCTGCCCATTCTGTCATCGGTTTTGCCGACAGTTTTTCCTGAGCAGTTGTGGCGATTGTGAGCATTCCGTGACATCATTGCACTTCTGCCAAGGGCAAAGAAGGCACATCTCAATGCAGTGATGCCAGAGCTCTTGCAGCTCTGACTGCAAAGCTTCCGTGATTTCACAGCAGCTAAGCTAATGCATTGAAGGCTATGCTCTATATATGCTTTACTCCATGTTTGCCAGTATTTCTCTAAACTCCTGTGTGTTTGGATTTTTGCTTGCTTTTTATGAGGGTAATTGGGGAGAAAGGCCCTGCGTGCTTAGGTCTACTTCCTAATTTTGATATTATAAACCCAGCTTCCCTGGCCCGGTGCTTGAGCACACAGGTGGATATACAGAGATGCACTTTTCAAGCAGTGCACTATGAAAAATTGGGAGCAGAGAAGAAAGCACAGTTCTGTTCATTCTTCCAAGTATAAACTGGGCATGCAGAGACAAGCATAATTAAAGTTTACCATAGCAGAAGGTGTTGGTCAAAGATAGGTTCTCAGCTACATAGTTAACTGTCTTCATCATGTGTTCTCATCTGCCCATGATTAAAGATGCAAACAATTAACCTGGGACATGGCAGAAGGCAACCACACTGGGCACTAATTCCTTCTCAACAACCTTGATTGTTAAGGGACGCTTTCCAGAATGCTACTTTCCTTCTTCCCATGTGGGAGAGACCTCTATGGGACAAACCTCCATGCTTAGTTTTGTTGCTATAACCTTCATAGTTCTCATTGTTGCTGCTGCTGCTGCTGCTGCTATCACAGGTATTTCCCATTTTCCAGCTTTCAGGAATCAAGGTAAGAATGTCGCCTTCTAAAAGATGGCAAATTGAAAGTATTGAGAATGGTTTGAGCCAGAGGAGCTTCAGTGCAACCAAAGTATTTGTATCCACAGTCATAACTGACTGTGGTCCTTGCCTGTTTTATCTTTGCTGCAACCCAAGGCCTTACCTTGGGTAGCCTTACCTCCATCACCTCCCATTTGACAGATGGGAAACTGAGGCTGAGGGAAAGGCTATTCCCAAAATGACATTTTCTGGTTGTAGCGATTGCTGTGCCTGGTATCTGAACTCCTCAAGCTGTCAAAGCAAGATATGTTCATAGGCAACCAAATGAAAACATTGTAGTTGGTGCATATTACGGCTGACATCTAGCAAACCAGCCAAGCAGTCACTTTTCTTTCTGCTCTCCTTATGCTTGGTTAAGTCTTCATTCAGGGGCCTCGGAAGGGCCTGTGCAGAGCGGTGAGCATAATACGTGAACTTTTCACTGAGCCTTTTCCTGCCAGCAGCTAACAAAGAGCACTGTACTTTTCCATCTTCCATTCCTTGCCAATAACAGTAAAAGGCCTGTTCTAAAAATAAGTATCATTATTACCGTGCTCTGTTTACCATATTCGACATCCCTGTAGAGCAAATGGGGATTACATACCACTTTGGCTTAATATCAAAATGGCATTGGACAGGTATGTGCCTATTATTTATAGCATAGCACCACCAGGTGCTATAAGTGCAGGGTCTGCTCTCAGAAGAGGTAGGACACAGCCGTATGCCCTAGTGGTGTGGCTAATGCTGCCTCCTTGGGAACCAGTAGCCCATTTTCAACATGAGGCTGGCTTTATGGAACTACTCATTTAGTCTACCTCTCCCACAGCACATGGTACAGTCATGTTCTTAAGATGAACCTCAGTCCAGAACAGGAAGGAGACTTGATTACGATTGTTAACAGCACTGGGTTGGAACTAGTATGAGAAGTGGGTCTCTGTGGCCCTTGGCTTTTCATCTACATTCTGTGAAAGGGGCATAGCTTACTGCTAGTAGTAGGTTCTTCTTCAAGCAGAGGGTCATAAGATCAATCCCTGGCACTGTTAGATAAAAAGATTCCCAGTAGGGTTAAGTGAATGTTAGTTTTAGAGTCTGTCATATTTTAATTCTTTTAAAGATCAACTTCTTTCTCTTCCAAATAGAAGAAACTGGAAAATTGGGAGGGGGGGGGAATCAGATAAAAATGAAATGAAAATGCCACACTGGCTCAATTCAAGGGGTACACCTATTCCCAAGACAGACAAGACCACTTCCCTGCCATGTAGCTGTTAAAGATGCGGAACCCGTGAGCACAGACAAAAATCAAAAAATTCAAAGGCCTGGATGGAACAATCTATCAATTTTGGTTCCTTCCACCTTTTTTTAGATTTCAAGTTCTTCTAGTTCCAAATATGGAGAACATGGCAAATTTTGGAACATTTGTATCAGAACAAATGGAAAAAGAAGTCACCCTTAATCCTCAGGTAGCCAGTATGGGTCAAAAGAGATAGTCCTGAGCTGGACTCAGCAAAGGTCCAAAGAACACTCCATGGGACACCAGAAAAATGCACCATTTTGAACTGACCTGGGTAGCTCCTTGTCCCTATGTTGATAAGAGCTGTGCATTACACGAACTTGGTTTGAAGTAATTGTCCCCACAGTACAGGACTGAACATACTATTGATTGGAAAAAGGCACCCTTTGAATTCATCATGCACAATTATGCTATGGATAGGCCAGCCTTTCAATTTGCCAAATGGGCCATACTGGAATCCCTTCTTCCCTTCCCTTCCCTTCCCTATGATCTAAAAAGCAGCCACTGCTGCAAAATTATCTTTAGTGAAAATGTTCCCACTCAACAATCTGCTGAAAGAAAGAGAAACTGAAGAAAATCAGAACAGTCAGTGCTTGCCTCTCTCAGATGGCAAACCTGTCTGCCATTTTGACCACTGTCAAAGGGGCCAATCGCAAGAGATGAGAATAATGACTTTGTGCTGACTTCTTTTTTATGTCTTCTCCCAGGAAAAAAAAAGTGCTTATCTTGTCAGAATAATTTCACTGCATAGATCTGTTTGGCCAGGTGATGGTGGTGGGATGGAGACACTTTTGAAGTGCATGTCCCAGGATACTATGTTTGATTCCTTTCTCTTGCCCTTTCTCCATTAATGAGAAACTGGTTGTAGCCTGTGCAGGATGGCTTTGAATTTTCTGAGGAGGGAGAATCAAAGTCAGTCCAGCACCATGGACAGTTGCTGCAGACAAGAAGTGAGTTTTCCTCAGATCAGGGTCCAGCAGCGCATGAACTTAGTGCAACAGCATACGATTCCTCTTATAATATATAAATACAAATAAATAAATAACTCTGGTTGACTCTGGTTGCCCCCTGATTGTTTTATCAGACCGAGCTGCCAATGCAATTGTGCTCTGGGATTCATCTTATGGTGGTGTTTCTTGTTCTTTGAAATGACTAGGCTAGGAAATATAAATTTGCCTAAGGCAGTGAGCTCGTGGTTGAGCTTAGCTTTGTACTAGGGACAAGTTAATCAGAGTCAAATTACATGTTACATTTACTGCGCTGTATGGAGCTACATTTCCTCTTTGTCTTAAATTAATTGCAGGCACGGGGGCAACTGGGGGGTTGTGAATCACAGTCCTTGGGGAAGGAATGATTATCCCTGCCCTCCCCAGCTCTGAGTCACACCAACCTCTCCCCACCCCAAGACGATGAGCATTACCAAGGGCTGGTTTTTTTTTCTTTTTTAACTTTTGTTTGTAGGCAAGCAGGTGGGGCCTGAGTTTTGAGGGGACAGAACTGCGGGGGGAGAGGCTTCAGCCTCCCTTCCCTACCTGCTGAGATCCTAACTGAAGAAACAGAACCCATATAATGACACCTGGTGCCCTCCAACCCATCCTTCCCATATAGCACATCTATAACATGCTGTTTGGGAAGGATGGGGTTTGTAATCCTATACTGGAGGGCATTAAATTCAGGAAGAATGCACTAGCAGTAAGTTTAACATGTAGTTTGGCCCTCAGCCTATTACTGGTGTTGGTTATTTTCACACATGTTCCTTAAGTCTGTTCTGTCCTGTTCCCATATAAAATGCAGTTCTTTATTTTCTTCCTGAAGTGCATATTTCTAAACTCCTTTTGATATGACCTTTGAGTTGCAGACTAAGCTGGAACATTCAGGAAGCCAGAAGGTGAACTGGTGCCTTTCTGGTTCACAGCCTGGCCTCTTAACCACAGGCAATATTGTAGCCACTTCAACAACTCTCCAGGTTCCGGTAAGAACGATGCAGTATTTGGCCATGGGGATTTTTATTTTCAATGCACATACTTGCAATGGCCTTTCAAAATTATCCACCCTATTTGTGGACGGATTCTGCCTGTGGCGGTTGTTGGACAGTTCTGACATCAGAGGCTCCAAATGGGCACACCAGCAGGGTTCAGGAAGAGTGGCAAGCACTGCCCTCGGTTTTGGGCCTGCATTTCTCAGGACCAAGAGAAATGTGGATCCTCTCTGCCCCCATCCACTTCCATTTTTGCTTCTACCAATAGTCCATTTGGGGCTGGATGGGAATAACCAGGGGTTGGACATGTCTCTTGATCCACAAAGTGCAGGGAAGTATCTGAATTATTTCTGTAGTTCATGAAATAAGATTGCAGACCTAGTGAGCTTGTACCTGAGATGAAATTTGAAAAGAGATGCTCCTGACTTTCATATCGTGGAATGGGCTTCCACGAGAGGTCATTGAGGCCCCATCGGTGAAGGTGTTCAAAGACAGGCTGGACATGCACATGGTGGGCATGTCGTGAGCAGAGCCGGCTGGTGCTGGAGGTCAGACTAGATGGCCCAGGAGGCCCCTTCTGACTCGCTCTGTTTCTATGTTTCTATATTGGCCACCTTGTCACAAAAGCTCAAATGATGGATTGGTATGGCTCCATGGCACCCCAGGTGAAGAACATTTTTGGTTCTGCACTTCCTCTTCTTGTTCAACTGTTGAATCTTGCAGTCTAATGCACTGGTAGCCCATCTCCTACTTCGGTGCCCATTTTCCATGCATATTTTTCCATGTGTGGTTCTGTCATATAAGTTTAAAAATGATCCTACATGGATCTGGCTACTGTGATATGTACACGTGCTGTCTTTTGAACAGATTAGGTCAATGTTCCCATATTTGTGTTTAATGGGAAGACAAGTATTACGAGCTTTGCAAGATGAACAGTTCATACTGCTCTAATTTCAACTCTGATTTATTTCAAGTCTGATTTCCACTGCTAATTGAGCAGATATTCTAGATGTCCCCACCAAACTTACTGACCCTCTTAAGCTGGCCACCGCAAGCCTATGACTCATTCCCCTGCCCCAAAAGCTGGTTTTGCTGGTATTTTATCATTATTCTTTCCACATTGCACTTCATCTCCTCTGTTTCTCTTAAATTCTCATTTCCTCCAGCATTTTCATAAACTACCATCCCATAAAGATTTACAAGTCAGGTCTGCTTCCTCAGAATCCTGATAGAATCCTGATGTTTGCTGCTCTTTTCAGTCCCATCTGGAGTGGGGAGACTTGTTTTACCTCACTGGGTCTTCTGGTGGTACATTTGTGTACATGTGTCTGCTTGGAATGGGGACTTCCTTCCAAAGTCAACTTTCATTTTTAATCTTCAGCTTCTGCAATTTTAGCAAACCTTTCCAGAAAGACCATGTATGTCAAACGCTCCGTAAAGTTGATTGCCACCCTGCATAATGAAGCTCTGCTTAAATGTCACTGGAAGTTATCAGCTTCTGATACAGCAGGGGGGAGAGAGTCCATGGTGCTTCATGTGACACTTCTGTTCACTCTTGCCTTGCAAGCTCAGTCAAGCTGTTTCCATCTACAGATGCATGAGAATGTTGTTTCAGTTCACAAGCCATCAAAACTTGCCTTACTTAACAATCTTGAACTGGAGTGGGATTGTGTTCTTTGGAAAAAGCTCCTCCATTCCCAAATTTTCAATTGCATTTCAACAATCTGCATTTTTTAAAAAGTGTGCACTCAAATTTCTCATTAAAATGCACATTTCCATGCTTTAGTCAATGAAGGGAATGTGCACAGTTTTGGAAAATGCACACAAACAAACAAACAAACAAACACAGGTTGTAGACAAAAATGGGAGTCAAGTGATCAGAGGCTCCAGGTAGAATTTGGAACATTTTGGTAAGCTCAAAAAATTCTGACTTCCTATTTCCATGGGGCTAGAAAACTTGGTTCTGAGCTGGAGCACCTGAAACTGCAGGTAGATCTCACTGAATTCTTGGCCTGAACTTAATTAGTTGCTAAAGATCACTAGAAGAGGCCTTTGTCTTCACACTTGACCCTCACGTAGTCAAGGACATTCTTTTCTCTGCCATTCCCAAATTGTGGGCCTCACCCTGTTTGCCTTCACAAGGGGCACATCTTTTTAACTTGGTTCTTGGCATAACTATCAAGCTTTGCAACTTTACTTGGTTTTTTGTTATGGGGGGTTGTTTTTAAATTTTCGTACACTGTATTTCTGTCCAGTTGACATGCTGATCCAGAAATCAGTATAAAATAGGACACCATTTTCCTTTAATTAAGCTGGCATTCGTCTGCAGCACAAGGAACTCAATGGGTCTACAGACAACCCACTGGTATTACTGAGCCTAGGAGGCCAGCCAGAAGGAGACACATCCCATAAATAGTTGAGACTTCTTCCCCAGTGGCATTGCTTGTCACCTGCCATGCACTTCACTTATATTGGTCCCAAGTTCTTCACCTCCAGAAAACATCCAGGGCCTTGCTCCACTGCTGGAAGCTACAGTTGCAGTACCACACATGCACACAGACTCCAACCACACCCTGTACACATGAAGCTGGAACACACACGCACGCACACTGGACCAGGGATGTGCCAAGCCTCTCCAGAACCTGGTTTGCACCTGCCTGCCAAACTTCTCCCAGGGCTTTTTCCTCTCTAAGGAAGAGATTTGAGACTGGAAGAAGTCCATGAGCATTCACAGACTCCCTCCTCCATTGCCACTCCTGACATCCAGTCTCCCTTCCCATTCGTCCCACCACCAGTGGCAGCAGCTCATGGGGAAAGGGGGTTGAGCAAGCAGGTGCACCAGCCGACATTTCTCAGCAGCCAACCATGGTGCTGTTTGCAGTGTGTGAGGCTCAGCTCCTGGTGAGCACCCCACCAACTCCAGGCATGCTCACCAGAAACTCAGACTCTGGGCCATGGTGAAGCAGACCAGATTCTGTAAAGCCGAAAACCAGGGAACGTTTCCTCTTGTAGAAGATTGCTCACACATCCCTGCCCTGGACAGTTCACCACTTAACTAGGTTCTATGACTTAGGCAAAAGTCCTACAGGTATCTACGCAGAAGTTATGTCTCATTGAGTTCAATGGTTCTTACTGGTGTGTAGAAGATGGCCAGGATAAGCTGAACATACATCCTATGTACGTGTGTGCAGAGCCTTCTTTTATTTTCCAAACTGTCCCATAGTGCATCTAAGTCATACAACCCTGGGGAATTTTATTTTGAACTAGGTAATTATGGAGTTCAGCAACGTCACTAACAATGATTTATTTCTGAAGGACTTCAGAGAATAAGCAAGGAAACACAAGGAAATGAACACCAACACACTTATTCTCTTGCTGTTAGTAGAGTAAGAAGAGCTTAAGAATATTAAAAAAAAAAAAAAACCCTTTTGGAAATGGCAGTGACCTCAATTCCCCTTGTAGCTGCTCTCCAGTGCCTCAGTTCATTATCACAAAAATTTCCTTCCTATTCCCAAATCTGATTCTGAAAAGGAACAGAGCCCGTGTCTTTCCAAATGCTGTTTGCTGCTAACTTAGCACCTCATGTGGGGCCGAAAGTGGGATGCAGACACACCCCAATGCATTCATAATTATTTCACCTGGATGTGGACTTTGGACTTTGTGTTTTTCACTCCTGACTCCTCCATGTCATATCAGCTTTTGCAATCAACAGAAATACCAGCCAAAGTTCAACCGCCTGTTCTCATGCTGAAGCCGAGAGAATTATTACCTCCAGAAAACAATGAAGCGTTTGGTTGGGGAGTGGGCCTGCTCTTAGTCTGCATTACATGAGTGATTGCTAATAAATATTCCCAGCAGTATAGATGTTAAGAGGCTTTTTACCTGCAGTGGATTAAAGCACAGCTAGTATTGAGACATGCATCTCATTTATAGAGTTTTGTGAATTCCAGGCCTGTGGAATCATACTAAGCAAGACAGAATTTGGGATCCAGCATGGAATCCCACATCCTGAAAATCTCGTCTTTCTTTAAACACACACACACACATTTTCACACAGGTTTAGCCCTTAATTGCATCATCGTGGTCATTATTTAGGCTCAAATTAGACATACTATTTGAGGATAATGCTATTGTGCATGTGTGCTGTATACAGGCTCCTGTAGCCATTTGGTGGTTGGCCAAGGTGCAAACAGATTGGTTTTGATCTAACCTGGAAGAGCTCTTCTTCTGCTCTTTAAAAAAAAAAAAAAAAGCAAGAAAATCACAGCCTGATCTCCCACTTTTTTTCTTCATTAAAAGCTGCCAAAAGGGGTTCCAATTAAGATCATGGGTCTGCTTTAGGAGGAAGGTGTGCGTTATCCCTTCATCCCATTCTATTTTCACCAAAATTGTTCTGTCCAAGTTTCTATTAACTCCAGAAAGAAAAAACAGGAATCCATGCTGTATTTCTCTCTCCACCCCCTAGTGGAGAAGGAAAGAACTGAACTGGAGGAATAATGCATGGGGAATTGGTTAGAAAAGCCAGATCCAGATGGGGCCTTTTCATATACCATTTCAGGCGATCCAGTCATAGATCTCCAACAACATGACTAGTTTGGGTTTTATTGTTGTAGCACTTACCACTGCTACATGTGATGTGGAAGAAGGTTACTGGTTGAACCTTCCTTCCATGAGGATTCATGGACGTCCTCTCAGCTCAGCTTGCTTTCCAAGACAGGACCAAGCATTGAGAGGAAGTCCAGGAAGACCAAAGGGAGAAACTCTGTGGAGCTTTGTCGCACCCATCGGGGTTATTGATAAGAGTTTTGCCCCAGGACTCAAGCCACTACTCAGTCATGAAGATCTCTGGGCTATGGCAAGTCAATCTATCTCAGAGTTCATGTACTTCACATCCTCCAAATCTGTGAAGATGAATTCAAGTAGCCTGTGAATACTGTCCTGAGGTCTTTGGCAGAAAGATGGAGCATGAACATACCAGTGGCTATTGTAGTTGAACTGCAATTCCCATGCCCTGTGAAATCTCGGAAGCCAGAACAAGCCTGCACAATGGTCCCTGGCATCACCTTACACCAGGGGCAAGATATCAGGTCCACCCTTTTGTAGTGAAGATGGGGTGGGGAGGGGGGGCACGAAGGGACTGGTTCAAGCCAGGAGGGTGCATGACTCACAGGTATCACTGATACTCCAGGGGTGGTTCATGGAACCACTCATTTATTTTATTTATTTAGCTATTTGTTTAAAGCTTTTCTAGATCATCCCATTACTAGTGTCTTGGGGCAGTTTCCAACACGCACATACAAGGAACAGCTCAGGGCTTCTGTGAAGCTTATGCCTTTCCTAATATGTCCCTTTGCTCTGCCACCCACCCACACACCTGGTTGCCCACTGCAAGGAATGGTGCTGGATGAGTTCACCTTACACAGCAAAGGGTGCAGCCATGAGAGAGAGAGAGCACAGTGTTACAATGGCATATGAAAGTCCAAGCCCCCAAGGCCTCCATAAACTCCACACTGAGCTTGGGATGAACCCTTTCAGAATCTGTCCCTCCAGAATCTGTGGACTTCCTCTCATGCTAGGCCCAGTCCTGCAAAGTGAGCCAAGCCAAGAGGAAGTCCAGGAACAGGGACTTGTCATGGATCCATGGAAGTTGTAGATCCTCCGTTGTGCAAAGGGCAACTTTCCCCATCGGGAATGGCTGCAGAACCAAAAGAGGGAGCTGTGCGCAGACGTGCCAGCTTCCCTTCCCAGTGAGCAACCTTCTTTTCCACTCACTGCTGTTGGAAGCAGCACACATGGAAAAGGGGTGCAGCGAGTGGGCCCACAGGCTGCCCGTCCAATTGGCCAACCTTCTTCCCCACAGTGAGCACGGAATAATGGTGCTGCTCACATGGCAAATGTGGCTCAATTCCTGGCAAGTTCCTCATGAGCACTTGGCCTGCTTCCCAGGCACTTGGACCTTGGCCCACCACAAGCAGACAGGAGTCTGGAAAGCCAAAACCAGAGAAGCCAATGGATGTTTCGCACAAAATGTGTCCCTCACACAGTTCTACTCTAATCCCCTTGTTGCAGAATTGCTGCCCCTTAAGTATTGTACAGAAGGAGCAAAGGAAAGGCAGGTTCTTGAAGGCTTGAGTTTCAAGACATCAAGTCCCTAGTGCACGTCTGATACCTTCAAAGGTGGGACGGAAGCGGCATTGTGATGTGAAAGAAGCCAAATTGCTTGTTCCGCTGCCCATTTCATTCATTCAGATCAAGGGACTTTTCCCAATTGTGACACAGTATGTACAAGCGAAGCAGTGAGATTTTTACTATCTTGTGCTTTGCATCCCTCTGCTATCTCTCATAAAAGGTGCAGCCTTTAAAGAGCCTGGCCATATGCAGTGTTCCCTGATTTAAAGCAATTATTCATGATCAGATCGCAGTGTTCCTACTGGGCTGGTACTTCAGGTAAAACCCCCTGCCTTTAACTTTACTCTCTCTGGGCAAATGAAGCACTCACCGGTGTGAATAAATCTAAGGGAGTAATAATTCAACATCCTTCTTGCCCTTGCCAGGCTTGTAACCAAGCAACAAATGGACATGAAAATTGAACCAAACTCTTTCTCCTCTCCAGGTGGCCCAGTGAAGTTACGGTTGCATCACGTTGGCAAAGCAGCTGAAACGAAAGCCATTAGGATGTCCTAAGCTGTAATAATCAGACTGTAATTGCCATCCTGGATCCAAAATAAGTAGTTAAAGGGGAGAGAGGAAAATGGAAATTATGTTGCATACAACAACCTCTTCTCCTTGCATTGTCATTTGTTTGTTTCTCCAGCTTTCACATTCATCCTTAAAATAAGTTGCCTGCAATCCAATGAAGTCTTAGCCTTGCCTGAAAGAGATTAAAAGTGTGTACACTGGCTGTTATCTAGGAGGGAAGGAAGTTGTGCCCATTTCTACTGCTGTTGTCTCTGTGGACTGCTGAATGTATGAGGCAGAGACAGAACTGAGTCCAGGCCCAAGACAGCTCTTGGCAAAGAGCCCTGGGCAGGCCCTTTTCAGTGTCTAAGCATTCCCCCAGAGCTCCGAGGGCAGCGGTGGCAGGCAGGTATGAAGTGCCATTTTGCATTTCCTATGGTGCCCTGCAGTCATGCTATATCTGAGGATGCACAACACCAGAAAACTCATTCCGTTCCAGCAAAAGAGACTTTTGACACATTTCCAGCTCAACAACCCAAAGTGGGCTAAGTTAGGAGGTGTCAGCGTCTGTGAAACGGCTTGAAATATTTGCTCAGATGTAGAACCAGGAACTGCATAATTCAGCACGATTGCGCACATTATGTAAAAGTGCGCGAACTGTAGAGCAGACGCCTGAATTCTGTGCAAATGTCATGGGCTTAAACACATGCACACTACTCATTTGAAAACAGGCATCTGCATGATGGCTCAACTTGCCCTGCACCGGGTCAGCACCAGCACAGGTTGATGGAACATGAGTTCATCACATTTTCATTTTCATCCCCTCATCCCATCACATTCCTCAAAATTCCTAGCTGCATCAGGTGCTTTGAGGCATTTTGACAAGTTTTAAATGGTGATTCACTGCTGCCAACCAGGCCAAGGTGCCCATGGAATGTCCGAGAGTGTTGGATGCTGGAGCTGGCCCTGATGGGTCCAGAGAACCACCGGATCTAGCAAGGGTAGGCAGTGATCCTCCAGATGTTGATGGAATTGAACTCCCTGCAGCCCTAGCCAGCATGGCCAATGCTGAGGATTGATGACAGTTGCAATAGCACTACCGGTGCCAATATTCTAATCTGATATGTGGCATCAGATCGTTTCTCAGTCGCATCATCAGTGGCCAAAAGTCATTTGTCTTTACTTGTGTGAACATCAGTTAGAATCTGTGACTTGAGCCTAAAATATCTTCAAATTCAGAAGCACTACCTGTGCAAGCCCAGATCTTGTTTTCCTCCATGAGATGTGGAACATTTGATTCAAATTGTCCCTGACTATTATGCGTTGGGCAAATTCATATTCTGAGAAAAGGTAGTTAGGAGATGAAGCAAAACACTGGAGGGTCTGTTTCTTAGTGGTTCTCACTAATTTCTGTGGGTGAAAGTAACCAGAGTTCAGTCCAGGATGGAGTGAACTGGCTGCATCATGGGACAAGCTGCCCTTCTGTTGGGACTGGAGTCCATCCAGTCTTCCCTCCATCCTAGTGGTTTCTCCCTGTAAGCCTCGTTATTGCTCCCATTCACTGCTATGGGAACATGACTCCACTGTGGAGTAAAACCTGATCTAATCTCAACTGACAAGGCTCCAGAAGGGAGTACAAATTGCATCAGTGAGTATAGAAATATATCTGAGAAACATGTTGGCCCATCTTTCACATATCCCCACCTGTCACTGTGACAACTACATCACTAGTTTTAAATGAAGATGCCAGCATTTCCTAAGAAGGAATTATTGCCAGGTTTTCTAGGACATCTATATTTTTGTACATGAGTGTGTGTAAGATGGATAGACTAACAACAGAGTAATTTCAAAATATACTTGGTGCTAAACATTTCAGCAGCCACCCTCATCAATAGCTGTGATGTGAAATGGATTTCAAGAGTGACTGTTTGGAACACTGAGACATAACATTCTGGAGACATTAAAAAACAAAGATGTGAATAGCATAAAGCTTGGAATTTGTCCTCCAGATTAAGTCCATACTTATCAGTGTCCTTTATTCAGTCAGAAGCCCTTAGAAGTCTGAAAGACTTAAAATATCTTGCAATTCTAGGGTTTGGTTTGGTTTGGTTCTTCAGTAAGAATTGCACATTTTGTTACAGAATCTTGTTCTTAGCTCCTTTGTTGTTTTTTTCTGATATTTTGCATGTAGCATTCATTTTTTACTTTCAATTGAATCAATTATATTAGTGGAAGTCCACGTTACTGATTCTCTAATGAAATCAATTGTGTTAGAAACTGTTCCCTTCAAAGTAGTGGTTCCTCGATGGTAAATTATGATAATGCAAGGTGGTGACCTGCTGTGAAGCTTGGTTGCCAATAACTTCCATAAGCACTTCTTTAACCAGCTATTTACATAAATGGGGTGGTATTCTGGCTGCAGTGCATGACAGAGAATGCATGGTTTCCATTCAGAGAGCACAACAGGATACCATAATACAATGTAATAATAATAACAGTGTAACTGTCCTTCACAGTCTGGTGAGAATTGTTGTGAATAGTAGTCCACAACAAATAGAATGTGCTTTTCTTTTTAAAAGTAAACTTTTTTTAAGGACAGTATCCCTGGATATTACAGATGTTTGATATTATAGGCAATACTGTGACAAGGGTACCCCAATGCTAGAAAATTTTCTTTAAGTTCATTACATATTTTTGAGCAGTTTTCTTTGTGATTGCAAATATGCTTTCTCTCAAGTACTGTGCATATTATATTCTTCTTTGGATTGGTTGGTTGACATGATTTGGAGATAAATGGGCATCCATATTTTTACAGTATAAGCCAATGAGAATCTGATGGTTGTCAGGATTACAACCAGGAATGATAAAATGCAGCTTTCAATAGTGGGGTTGCTGATAAAAGTTACTGTCAAGTGGATAGTATTGATAAACGTAATAAAATTCTCCAAGTTATCACCTGGATGCCCTGGGATTAGGCAAGAGAGCTGTATAAGAACTGGCTCTTCCCTCCAGAAGCTGCCTTAGCAATGAAGCTCTTCAGGCTTGCTATGGTTTGCCTTATTTGTTGCAATTGGACTCTTGAACCTTGCTCCTGTTCCTGCTCCAGCCCTCAGGTACCCATTCCCACCTGCATTGCTTCCTTGGCTTCTTGATCCCTGGCCTCATTGACTACACTTTTGCCTCTTGGACTGGACTTACCTTGTTCTTCTGCTCCTGGCACTGACCTTTGACTGTTGGATAAAATTTGGATTTGTTTGGAAATGGAATTTGGACTCTAGCCAAGTTGCCTGGGTTCCAGTGCCCATGACATTTAGTCGGCCACTTGTGCATTCCCTATGCCTGAGGTCAAAAGCCAAACTCAGAGAGGGATGAAATGGCATTCCAGAGGGCAAGGAGGGAAGCAAAAACTAGATTTTGGTCAAACGCAAGCCAGGAGACCTGTAGGCAGCAAGGATTGCTGCTGCCACGTCCCACACCTTGAGTCAGATGAAGCAAACACACACATTCAGAGGGTTCAGTGCAGTAAGGATGGACAGCATAGGACTGTACCCCAAGGTTCCCGTATTGAGTTGATTAGTGCTTCTGCTATTAAAGGAGCATGTTAAGGCTAAAGGGCATTTTTGGATGGGGGATAGTAATGAAGAGAGAAGTGAATCGAAAGGTGCAATGATGCCATCTTTGTTAAATCAATGTTGCTGAGTTTGTCTTTCAATATTCATAAGGAAATCTGCCTTATCCTTAACAAATGAAGGAAGTTCATGTGCTAGTCACTGAATTACGGAGTCGATATATTGTGAAAACCTTTCAGTATTTTTGCAGAATTGTTCTAATGCATGTTCTGCTCAGCAAGGTAGGTTACAGAAATTGCAAGTGAAGCATAGTCAAACCCTGAAAGAAATTTCCTGTTCCATAGAAAGACCCAACCTGTGCTCTTGGAACTTCCAAATCTCAAGCCTACTAGTGGCCATATCAGATTGTGAGCTTCACTTTTCTTCCTTTGTGCATATTTTGTGCGCATGTTCTCCAACTGTAAGCATTCATAGTGTGCCTTTTTAGAGATACCATGTTTCCTTATGTTGATTAAAGCAATGGTGAATTTCTTCAAAAGAATGCAACTTTTCATGAACCCATTTCAAAGGTACTTATTTTTCAGATACATTTTTCCCATCTCTGAATCACTTCACAGTATTGGAAATACATGGACTTGGACCAGGAATTCTACCTGAATACTAGTCCTTCACTCTTCAGCACTACACCACACCACACCACACCACACCGGCTGCTGGGTAAATTGGATTCCATTTATTCTTCTGCCAGAATTTACCCAACCTCTCACCCATCCCTACAACAAACAGATAGAGAAGGGAGAATGGAGAATAAGCACTATTCGTTATTTATACATGAAATTACAACTCAGTGGATTACAGTCTGGTTACATCTTCGATCCCTCTTATCTTCTTGCAGCAGTGAGTGAAGCAACAGCCCCTCAGCAGACATCCTTGTTACCACAGACGCAGCCCGAACACCCCAGCAATGAGGATGCCCCAAGCAGGACCATTCCCACAGCATGTGTCAGGCCTACACATCCTCTCCGCAGTTTCGCCAATCCCTTGCTACCTCCGCCAATGAGTGCAATAGAACCGAAAGTCCCTTATACGCCACTTTTATCTCAGACAGGTAAGTGGGTGATTGTTGAAACAAGTGTCGGCAAGAGAATGCATCTTTCTCCAAATGTTCTGTCAGGTAGTTTTCACTTCTCTTTCTCACCTCCCTTCCAGTCCCATCACCTGGTAGTGATATTGCTTAAAAACTCAAAGGGCTTAAAATGGGTTGATCTTTCACAGCCTGGGCAAACACTGCCTGAAGCTACTCCAGGAACAGCCTTGTGATGAATTGAACTAAAGGTATGAATCAGAAAGTGCTCCCTCTGAATCTTAGCTCTGTCTTGAGCTCCTGAGGTGAATGTAGGCCAGCTGTGCCCTCTCAGTCTTTCTCCCCACCTCCATTTGCAAAATGCCAATGATATTGAGGGACAGGAAGTTGCTCAGTAGTAAAGCACCTGCTTTGTATGCAAAAGGTCCTAGGTGAAATCTCCAGCATCTCTGGAGAGTGTCTTCCGGAATTTTCTTCATGGGTACAAAGTTCTGACACTATGCAATTGTTGTAACACTGAGAAGAATGAGAGCAAATCTCCACCTTACTACCAAGATCAAATCTACCACATGCACATAACTGGTATGGAAGGCCCACCTCTCACCTTTTGTGGAAGCAGGAAGTGAGCTAGCCACAGGTAATCCTGGAGCATTTCCACACTGTCTGCACCTTGGCAGCGGGGACTCAAGTCAGAACTGTTCTTGGATGAGGCTTCCTGACTGACTGCAGAGTAAACAACAGGGCTGGCCGTTCCACAAGACAGAGTGAGTTCCTTGCCTCAGGCAGCAGGTTGGAAGGACACTATATCATGGTCCCACCACCACTTACTGCCAGTAGCATCACATTTGTTATGCTGCTGCTGCTAGAGCCAAGCTAATACCTCACTCTGCGTAAAGTGACCACTTGGGAGAACCACGCCAACTGCTTTTCTTCCGGGGCTAATGCTGCAGTAGGAAAACAGCATTTGGGAGGGCCCAGCCTCATGATAAAATTTGGTAGGTCTTGACAGTGAGTTTTACAGACTGATCGTGTTTTAGTAGGAATTGGTGAGAACTGTATTTCTGTTCAGTTTTGATAGGAATGTACCCAAATTCACAATATTTTCCATACCCAAGTGAAAAAGAATTGGAGATTTTAAAAAATGAAATCTGGGAGAATCTCATGCTGACAGATGGATCTGATCAGTCTCATGGCTTTGAGTATTTAACTCTTTAAAAATATGGGTTTTCTGCATATTCAGCCATGCTAGTACTAAGCTAGGATTGCAACCTTTTTATTATTGTTGTTGTTTTTTAACTGACAGGCTTCTTATCTTTAAAAACTGTACACCATGATCTTCTCTATGCTGGAAACAGCCATTCCTGTTGAATTTGGCTGACAGAATTGGTTGCAAATTCCATTTCATAGAAACATAGTGAGTCAGAAGGGGTCTTCCAGGCCATCTAGTCTGACCCCTGGCTTCAGCCAGCTCTGCCACATAATGCACATGTGGTTGTCCAATCTTTCCTTGAAACCCTTCACTAATGGGGCCTCCACCACCTCCCATGGAAACCCATTCCATAACCTAGGGGTCCTAACTATAAGGAAATATTCTCTGACATTCAACCTGAAACCCAGTTCCCTGAGCTTTGCCCCATTGGATCATGTCCTGTCCTCCACCACAGGGTAGAACATGTCATGACCATCTACCATGTGATGCCCCTTCACATACCTATATATCACTAAAAGATCCCCTGAGTCTCCTCTTCTCCAGGCTGAAAAGACCCAGCTCCCGCATTCTCATCTCATATGGCATCCCCTGTTCCCAATCTGGCTATCATCCTTTCAGTGCAGTTTTGATTTTGATCATCCTGTACTAACATTTGCAAAGTTCTTCACATCCTGAAAGAAAGCACTTGAAGCTTTAAATATTTAAATGCAAGAGAGAAGTAATGGGTTTAGATTCGCTCACCTTAAAATCGAACTGAAGCTTTCAGACAACAACACAAAATGGCAAGTTAATGGTGAATACATGTCATTGTGTGCTGGGGGCAGCAGTCCTATTGACCCTAGACAGGGTCTGGGGGGCCAGAGGATATTTTGGGTTCCCAGATTCAAGGTCAGAAACAGCACTCAGAACTGGAACTTCACAGTCACACAGAAAGAACCATGGTGTCTGTTCCCCAAGGATGGGAAAGTGACACTTTGGAGAGGAGGAGGAGGGGTGTTTGGGGAAATGGAGGCGCCTGGAGCAAAGAAGAAGTGAGGCGAGCTACTCCTGGCTCCTTCCTTCCCTCTCCAAGATGCCCAGCTGGACCATCAAGAGGAAAATGCAGGGTGAGATGATGGATGGTGAAGTCAGCCCCTCCACAGCCACTGCTCTGCAGTGGGTGGAGTAAGCCTTGAGTTTGGGGGCGTGTGGCCATTGCCGTAGGGCTGCACCATAAGAGCTTAACTTGAATGCAACAGCTGCACAATGCAACATTTTTCCACTTTTCATATAATGCACTGAGGAGGTGGTTTTAAGTGCCCAGATTATATCCACTCGCTCTGTATCCTAAAATTGCTTACAGGCCTGACAAATAGGAATCGCACAACAATGGGGAAGACTTCTGTATGTTTCCCCCACCAAACGTCCTCTATCCATCACTAAATAATCCACTTTTGACAACAGACAGAGAAACCTGTGTATCAAAGGGGACCATTTTCCCCCCTGTTAACTGCTGCTGGTGCTATTTCTTAAAATCCAGTGGGTCATCTTTTCATAACAGGGATGTATTCAGCCCTGCTTACCTTAAAAGCAGGCACTTGTTTTGCTATAGGGTATTGACACACCAATGGGAACCACAGAATTGTGGCACATGGATTTGCTCCAGAGGAGGAACAAAAGTTGACCACTTGAGATAGCAGGAAGCCAGTGCAGTTGTGCATTTGACTTCTAGCCACTCCTCATCCATGAGCACAACAACCTCTGTGTGTGTGTGTGTGTGTGTGTGTTTATGTATTTTAACACCCAGTTAGAACCTTTTCATTCTCCCGATATTTTAGTTGCTAAATATAATACTCTGATTTTAAACTGTTTTTCATGGATTGAACAATTGGCTTGCTGTGAATCAGTTGTTATAGTGTTGCGTATTATTATTTACTTGTTTAGTTCTTATTATACTTGAATTATGATTATTGTAGACGTGCTAATGGTTCTATGTTTAATTGTATGCTGTTCTGAGAGTGCCTACTATAGAATAATATATAAAAGCTACAAATAATTTCATAAACAGGCATATAGATCTCGGCTTCTTCCATGGGACAGAAGCTGCTCAAACTGCAGCAGGTTTGGGTCCCACTGATTTCAACAAGAAATATTTATTGACTGTGTTTCCTGCATCCCTGCAAGGAATGGAAATCAGAGTTCAGGTTATTGCTTGGGGTGGGGACATTGAGGATGCAAGCAGGGGCCTTCCAGAGTATTCCCATTGAATATCCATGTTCTCAGGAATACTCTTTTCCCTATAAAATGACTGTTTCCCAAATTAGGGAATAGTTATTACATTATTCATGGTCACAATTTGTTTTAGAGCAGTGTACTAGATTGTTGCTGGTGGCGTTAAAAATGCTCTTTTTTTTAAAGAATTCTACATTCCTTTAATCTCCTTTGCTTAGCAACCTGCTAGTCTATCTGACTCACACTAAAATATCTGAAGATCGCGTTTGGCTCTTGCAATCCCCATTGGCTACAGCCAGTTCCTTTGCAAAGCATGGTCACAGACACAGAATAAGTCGTTTTGATGAGTCCTTTTTCAGCCTCAGTGTGAAATGCCTGATAGAGCATGTGTTGCACTTATTGCATTATAGATCTGACATAAATTCTACAAAGCACTCAAGAATGGATGACAGTTCCCATCCCTTCCTCCACAAGTGAAAAATTCCTTTTGAGCAGTGAAAATGATTGTTGGTGCTTTAAACAAGCCAGGGTTAGGTGGCCATTTGTCTTGCATTGCTGTTCTGTGTGTGAGAGGAAAGAAAATGTGACCTCTTAAAAGGGCAGTTTCTTTTTTCCCGTACTACATCACAGATTCATTACTGTAACCCTTTTGGACTGCCTTGACTTGGTGGAGAAATAAGTGGATTCCTTAAGAATGTGAGACCTACATCACTGGGTCTGACCAAGAGCACATGCGCTGTGACCTGCTTGATGCTCCTGGATGCCACGGACAGGACATGACAGGGATGGTTTTCACCTGCAGTTTATCCCCGGTATCTGCCCTCTGGAGATATTCTGCTTTTGTACATGGAAGTTCTTCCAGTTTTGCACATCCCCTTCTTGTAGCCACATACCCTACTCAATTCAACTATACTGGATCAAGACATTCTCTCACTTCAAGCACCACATAATGTGTGTGAAAAAAGATTCCACAACCATGTTGGAGTAGAAACTGAATAATCTACCCCAAAGGATCCATTTCTTGAACTCCGTCCCTCCTTCCTGTTCTTCTTTCAACCCATGAAGCACATTGGAATTCATTGCGAACAGCCATGGAACTGTGGCATGATATCGATGCACACTGGGCCAAAAAAAGAAAATCCAGACCAAGTATAGGCTGGTGGCAATGCACCTAGCAGTGGCTGATCAAGAAAGAAAGGGATCCTCCGGCTGTTTGGAGAGCTCAATGGAAATGTGGCCCAGTGAGCTGCTGCTATGAAATAGGCAAACTCCATGTTTGGCATGGGACTGAAAATAAAACTGCCAAGATCATTCTCCCATTATGCAAATCTTTGGTGTGACCCGACTGAGAATATTGTATGTAGTTCTGATCACCACACCTGAAAAAACACATTATAGAGTTGGGAAAAGTGTAGAGAAAGGCAACTAAAATGATCAAAGGGTTCGGGCAACTCCACTGCGAAGAATGGTTACAAGACTGTTTAGCTTAAAGAAAAGAGGAATGAGGGGAGACATGAGAGAGGCATTCAAAATTAAGTGGGGTGTGGAGAAAGAGACATTTTTCTTCCTCTCCAATAATACCAACACCCAGCATTATCTCATGAAGCTGATTGGTGAGAGATTTAAGAAAGATAAAATGAAGTGCTTCTTCACACAGGACATAGGTGGGCTATGGAATTGACTGCCACAGGGAGGTAGTGAAGGCCATCACTTAATGGCTTTACAGGAATTGGACAAATTCATGTACACCTGCTGTTGGGGTACCTGGGCAGGAGGGGGCAGAGGTGCTTATGTCCTGCTTAAGGGATCGTGTGGACAACTGGTTTGCCTCTGTGTGAATGGAGTACTGGACTGGAAGGACCATTGGTCTGACCCAGCAGGGTTTTTCCCATGTTGTAACTCTGGATAGACCTCTCCTATGTCACCTCAATATTAGTTATCTTCAAGGACTGAAGATGACATCTCATTATCTCATTCTAAGGGCATCATCTACAGCAAATATGTTAGAGGTCAATCAATGCTGAAATATGTTGAAGAGATCGTCCATCACATGTGGGCTGGTTGTGGATGCCCTACCATACCCCACACAGGCTGTCCTGCCACCAATGCTGAAGGGCTGCTTCCAAAATTGCACTACCCCAAGCCTTCGCATTTAAACCCGCCATGATCTCCACTCAAATCGCATACCTCCCTCTCAGCCCTGCTGGGGAAATGCTGAAGAGCAAGCTGAGCCAAGCACTCCTTACTTGTTCCCAGCGCCGGAGCGTCTGCAAGAGAGTAACGGCATGGGATCCCAACGTGCAGGAAAGGGAGGCTTAAGCTTCCCCAACACTACATCTGTGGTTATGAAGAAAGGGCGTGTGCCTCTTTATGGAAGAGCCTGGAAGCGGGGAGGCTGTGTGTGCATGGGGGGAAGTAGAGAGGGAGAGTGGACACACGTGCTCAAAGTGAGGCAGGAGAGGGGAGGGTGGCTTGGACTCCCTGCTCATGTACTGAATATCATTCTGCAAGGTGGTGGTGGTGGTTGTTAGTTGCGGAGTCACGTCCGACCCATCATGACCCAATGGTCAACATTCCTCCAGGCTCTCCTGTCCTCCACCATCCCCCAGAGTACACCCAAGCCCACACCCACTGCCCCAGTGACTCCATCCAGGCACCTCATCCTCTGCTGTCCCCTTCTTTTGCCCTCAATTGTTCCCAGCATTAGGGTCTTCCCCAGGGAGTCCTTCCTTCTCATTAGGTGGCCAAAGCATTTGAGTTTCATCTTCAGTATCTGGCCTTCTAAAGAGCAGTCAGGGTTGATCTCCTCTAGGACTGACCAGTTTGATTGCCTTGCAGTCCAACGGACTCACAGGAGTCTCCTCCAGCACCACAATTCAAAGGCCTCAATTCTTTGGCGCTCAGCCTTCCTTATGGTCCAGCTTTCACAGCCATACATTGAGAGCAAGGTGGTAGCCACCAGTAAAAAGTGGTGGAAAATATTCAAAGAAAAATGGCATTCTTTTTCTATGGCCTGGGAAAAAGAGGAGCCTTGGGAAGCTCAGCTCTGCCTCCAAGCAGAACGCGCTGTTGCTGCTTTTGCACCAGTTCCCAGGGAGCAGCCATTACAGGACTCTTTAGGGCTGAGTCCCCCTTTAGTGAACTCTCTTTCCACATCATCTTCTGCTCATTTAAATTTTTATTAAAAATGGCAAGTACTGCCTCCCTCTTCTCTGCCCTCCTTATATGTCTTTTCCAGATGATCTTACCTGTACCCTGGAGGCAAATTGCCTGAGCAAGAACCCATTCTCTAACCATCAGCTCCCATTAAGAGAATTTCAGGCCACTGCCTCTGATTGATATCCAGCGGTCAGGATACAAAAGAATATTCTGTCAACAACTCTAACACTAAATAGAAGAAGAATCAAAATTCACTTTTGTTCTGCCTGGTACAGCGCAGTGTATGTGCTCCAATTATATAAGAAAACTCAATACTGATCTTTTCTTCCACCTCCCTGTCACCAAGTGTCATGGTAAGATTCGATCCTGTGGCTGTGGAACAAAGGAGAAGACTTTACTAATTTGGGGCAAGGCGGTTGGCATGTGAGATTCTTCAAAGTGGCTCACCATGTACTTTCAAAGAGCACTTTGATGTTGAATAAGATAGAACAGTGGTCATTCTTCCATGAGTAGTAGAGTTTGTTCCATGTGCAGAAGGCTTCCAACCCATCAGATTGGAAGTGGGGGAGAAGGAAATCTTTTTTTTCCTTCGTCCTCTCCTCTGTTTGCCCCACTCCAAGGGAAAGAGCCATCACACACAGTTTGGAAGACAGTCAAGTCAACTTGCTAGTGTTGTTCACTGCAGCTTTTGAGGAAGGCTTTCTGACCCTGTTCAACAAGAAGTGCCTCCTGAAGTAAGCAAAGGTATGAGCTCTGCTCACTTGCTTCCATCTAGGAGAGAGCATGTGTTGCTTGTTGCCCAGGCAAAGAAGAAGTGGAAGAAAGCAACTCATCAAGGGATGATACACTGAGGCAGGCGAAGCAGAAAGCAGATACAACAAGTGCTCTATCACCTCCAGTAACTGGAAGCAAGTGGGGTTGTCCTTATTATCCAACAGAAAGAATCTGGTTCCAAGCCTAGAGAGAGAGTTGGTCAACTGCCTTTTACTGGTTTTCCATTTACACTTGTCACCTCGAAATCCCAGGTGCTCTCACTTGGGAGATCTCTGTATTTCTGATTCTGCTCTTGTCACAGTGCAGACCTGGGATGCAAGCAAGCCTGAGCCAGCTGCCTTTCCTTATGATGAGTCCAGCCATCTAGCCCTGTGCAGCCTTACCTGGCTGCTGCTGGTTCTTCAAGGACGTGGGCAGGTGGCTTTCTCAGCTCTGCTGTTGAGGATCATTTACCTGGGAATGCCCTAGAGAGAGCCCAGGACCTTTGAATGCAAGGTGCAATGCTCATTTTATGTATTTATTTATTTATTTAGAATATTTATAAGCCGTCCTTTCGCAGAGCCTCAGGATGGCTTACATAAATAAATAAGAATAGTAGTATAAAACATAATACAAATATGCGTGCAGCTCATCAAGATGCTTCCTATACCTGCTCCACAACCAGACTGCCAAGTGGCACATCAGTGTGATTTTACGGTGCAGTTCACTGGTGCCTGAATGATGGAAATGTTCACCCCATGCAAACGATACTGCAACGGCTGTTTATTTGCACCCAGGCTATGGAAGGAGTGAAAAGCACACATCTGTTGGGGGCTCTGCTTGTTTGCACACTGATGTGAACTGCCACTCAGCTATTACAGCAAGCATTGGCTAATATGCGCAAGAAGGCCTTCCAGTAATAATAAGCTAGCTAGAATTTGCACCTGGCAGCCATATATCGCCAAGCTAATGAGCTAATGAAATGTTTAATAACCCTATGGAGGAAATAAAACTCCTGCTGTGCCTATGGAGTGCAACATCTGATCACCACCACCACCACCTCCTTGCCTTCTAACCAGGGTGAAGCTTCCCCACCTCCCACGCAGAGGCCAATGTGCTGTTTTGAGCCACTTTGAAATGACCTAATAGATCGGCATGCTTCAGGGCTCAGTGCTGCTCTCACGATGAATTTTTAAATTGGCCTTATTGAGTTTACTCCCCGCTCCAACCTTCCACACATGGGCCTTTTTGTCTTGTTTTGCTTTCCTTTTCATTGAGAGATCTATTGAATTAGCCTTCTGTTTTCAAGAAAAGGAACTCTTTGACCAATTTAATCAATTGCATCCTGTAAACACCATCCAAAGAACAGTGCAGCTAGTCCTGGAGTGATACCAAAATTTAGGCTGGGGATGCATCAAAGCAAAACCGCTCTCTGAAATTCTTTCATACAAGTAAATGCAAGGCAGTTTCAGAGTGGGTTGTGCTATGCCATTTGGGAGTTTGGGTAGGGGCTGCGTGATATAATAATCCTGATCAAAACCATACATGATGTGTATGAACTGTTCAGTGCAGCTGATGCCATCCAACTTTCCAGTGTAGCAAGAGCAGTAAGAGGTGTGCAGAGGAGGAGTTGCTAAAGTGGAGTGATGTTTCCAATCGATGGTGATCCCAAAACTTTGCTGGGTGTCTACCAAGCAACAACAGCCAGCTATGTCAACCTGGTGGGCCACACTCTCTCCAGTTATGTGTAAGACACTAGGGAAGACAACAATAGGAGTTGCAGTGGCAATGCATTCTACCATGCAGTGAAAGTCCCTGTGCATTGTACCACGTGGCATTGTGGCCTGACCTTTGGGGAGCTTTCGTTTGACCCTGCAGCAGGCCAGAGGGCAGTATGAAATCGTTGAGAGGGTGGTAGCAGCAGGAACCAGAAGGCCCAAGGGATCAGTAAGGCCACATCTGGCCCTGTAAAGCTGCTGGCTTAAACCCGACTCTGCAGTCTGAGCCATGAACTGGCTCCATTTCTCCTGAAGTGCCTGCTGCCAGGTCTGTACCTGCTGACTTTATGAGGTGCTTCTTGGAGGGGGTCAGATTGCTCCTGTCCAGGCCATTATCTTCACTGTTACGATGGCTATCTTGGCAGGAAGGGTCCCAGCTTCTTGCTCCCAACCTAAGCTGAAACACCTGGAAATCAGCTCTCTGAGGAACCTGAAGGTGCCATCTCAGCTTGTGTGAGATGAAGCACATGCCAGATCAGATGTACCATCTAAGAAACCCACATGCCCCTTCTGTTCTTGATTGGGAGCCAGCATGAGAAATTGGGAGAGGACCCAGAGAATTGTTAGAACCACTCTCAGCAGTGAATAAGAAGTCCCCCTTCTCCCCAGTATTTACTTCTTTATTTACATCTCATTTGTGATTTTTACTCAGGTAGGAGCTTTAATTGTTACCTGTTGCAAATCCCAATCAAAAGACGGGGCAGAAGCCTTAATTACCAATTTGGTTTCTCATTAGCAATGCCCAAATGGAACCATCTGCCTTTATGCAGAACAGAAGCTCTTTAAGGCACAGTTGCATCAATTAATGAGTTACATAGGAGTTGATTTTCTCTTTCCCACCTCCACCATGGGACTCACAGGTGTAAATATTCCAGGCAGACATTATCAAACTTCTTTTTGTCATATATTTTATGTGTCAGACCTAAATGGATTTTGAATGGCTTGTTTGTTTGGGATGGGACAGCAGGGAGAAGGGAGTCCAGTAATTTGTTTTGTATTAGTTTAATTAATAATGCTACATAAATGTGAAGAATTAAACCAAGTATGGGTAATTAACATAAAACAATGGAGGTGAAGAATGCATCCCACTTGTGTTGCCAGTGCCATCTATGCGTGCTTGTTGGTTCCAGTCTAACCAAATGGGATGCAGCTGTAGGCTTTTCACCCACGTGAAAGGTCCCATCTATCCATCCATCAACTGGTGCTGTGAGTGCAAAGCATCACTGCACAGATCTCTATGTATAGCCAAGACAGGGTTGTATAAATGAAAGGCACCATATACATAAATCAATCGATCAATATGTTGGGGGCCAGATGAAGGCAGAGATGGAGTGAACTCAGACCCTACTCCCCTCTTCCACTGTGCATTTCAGTTACTGTGCTATAGCTTTTAGTTTTTCGAAGCCTTTTCATGGACCACAGTTACTTAGCACAGGGAAATGCATGCACTTATCTGCTTGCAAACACAGGTCCTTCTTGCAGTTAACTATTTCTGAGTGGGAGCTACCTTCCATGCTGCACGGAGGTAAATGTAATCAGCTCCCCATCCAAAAGGCACACAACAGCTTTTTCAAGTTCTCATGCCACTTTTCTTTTGCAATGAAACTCTTCAATTTGATTTTCTTTACCCCCAACCCTACAATTTCCTACTGTGACATATTTCCTTCCTGAACCAGAGAATCTTAGAAGTGATGCTATAGGGTTAGGGTATCACACTCAAGCTGTGAAATCTAGCTCTCCTGGTGCCCCAAACTAGTCCTCTGGGGTTCCCTGGGCAGCCACTCCTCCTTCCCCTTGCACCAGCCAAATGCCTCCCCAAAGGGTCATTTTCTGGGAGTACAAGCTTTAAGTCAGAATGCACTGTTCTCACTAACACTTTTGTTATTTGCTTTTGTTTTCAGTAGCTCTGAAAACCTGAACATGTCCCTGTAATATCTGCTTTTTATTTTTTAGAAAAACTCACATGAGGTATATATGAACAGGCAGCCATTTCTGCATTAGATTTTTTTAAAGCTTTCCAAAAGGTTGAACCCCCAATTCCAGCTTGAAACTTCTCTCTCTTCATGCAAAGCCAACTGCTCTTAGCTTCATCCCCAAGCTGGAGAAGTGTCCCTTTCTCCAGGTTTTGATGTGCCTCCATTTCCAAAATGACCAAGGGACTCTGCCCCACACCAGAGATATCAGGGGATGAGAAACAGCATGGTGTAGTGGTTGGAGCACTGGATTATGACTCAAGAGAACTGAGTTCTACTCCCCATCTGGTCCTGAAGCTCACTTAGTGACTCTGGGCCAGGAATCGCCTCTCAGCCTAACCTACCTCACAGGGTTGTTATGAGGATGTCATGGTCTCGAGGAGGAAGATTATTCAGTAAGCTCTCTTGGGTTCCTCACAAAAGAAGAAAGGAAAGATATGAATGTCACGCTGCAAAAGTGATGCATTGCCAGCTTTGGCATCTCCTGTTGCTGCTCCCATTGAGGAAACATCACTCCATCAACCTGGACTATTAGCAGGCAGGCAGCTTCACAAAAGGATCGTCTGTCAGCAGCCTCCGTCCCATGTAGCTGCAGGCTGGTGATATTCCACTGGACGTGTGTTTTCTGAAGTTCGATTGCTTTTTGGATTAAAGCTCAGCTGAGATAGCTTTGCTTCTACAGGGAGCCTGACTGCAAAGGCAACCCAAGAAAACACTGACAGCTGTAATATATCTGGGGCAACGGTGCATTTATTTTTCTTACGGCTATGCCAACATTTATCCAAAAGATTTTCTGACAAATTCTCTCCCCCTGCCCCCATGTGATTGAAGAATTTCACTCTGCTCCTGGGGAATATTTTCCATATGTGAATGTTAGGTGTAACTGTGGAACCAATTTAACATGATGTCATATAACTTTATTGTTGAAAGAACCGCACTGGCTTCTAACCCTTCCACTTCTTCTCTCTTAGCCAGTTGCTTCATTCATTTACCACTGAGAAACTAACCATAAGCAGAACCTTGGTAGATAATGCTTCAATTGGAGGTATTTGTGATGGCTAATTGTTATTCCCAGGATCCAGCATGACAACCTTCTGAAATACCTAGTTGCTGTGAAGGAGAGATACTGCTTTTGGACACTTGCTTGGCCAGCACAGTTCTGAACTAAGTAGGCCTTTGGTCTGAAGCATGTCAAACTCCTTGGGTTCCTTGCAGGAAAAAAGCTGAGATATGCATATAATGAATGAACATCGAGGTTCTTCTTAAGTCAAGGATGGCTGTTCTGACATGACACTCAGACCATGCCGTGATTCATCTGCGAGAGAATGGAATGGGAGTAGAGTTGGAAGGAGTCTATAAGGCCATCGAGTCCAACCTCCTGTGCCACTTCCACATGTGGTTACCCATCCAGCTGCAGGCCCGTGTCTTTCCTGCTTAGCAAAGGTGATGCAACAGGCTAGCTTGCATGTAGGGGGCTATGATGGTGGAGATTTCTGCCTTTACACCTCAATCCTCCCAGCTGCCACAGTAGCTTCCTCTCCCAAGGTTGGCTTCATAACCTCAGGAGGGCAGGAAATGGCTGCGGTGGAGGTGGGCAAGTGGAAAGGGAGTCACCATGGATCTTTCATCCCCACCCTGAGCAAGGTAGGTAAACAAGAGGGGCTCAGAAGCCTGTCTGGTGACTGGAGGACAACGCAGCTATAGCTAAACCTGACATTTCTTCTGCCCTGCTGCAAGTCTCTTGGGGTGGAAGCCTCTGAGACTGGAGCCCTCCCTCTGGAGAATCGGGCTCTTAGAGAAGTAAAATGTCTTCAAGCAGTCCTAGCTAAACACACTTTCTTCACTCTCCTCCTCCTCCTTTAAATGGAACTTGGATCATGCTGTTTTTTAAAAAGCGTTATCATCGAGAGATGAGTGTGCTTTCTGTTCTTTCTTTGAGGTTCTAGGAAGTTCAGAAAAACCAGTTATTAAAGAAGTCATTTATTACAGTGAAGATAGCAAAGCGATTGTATCTTTTGAAGAATTTATTTAAGTCTCCCTTTCTTAAGCGATTCCTTTTTCATTTCAGTTAAACTTGTATTATCAAAGGGATCCAGGCATGCAGAGAATGTCTGAGTTCCTTTTTGTCTTACATTTTCTTATGGAAAGGTATTTATAACTGATGAAGTGCAATGCAGCACTCTAATTTGGAAGAACCTCTACTCTTGCTTTGACTATTTTTGAACATTTGCCAAAGTAGCTTCTCAATGCTTTTGCATGGAAGGAAAATTTATATTAATGTATAAAACCAGTTCTTAGTAATGGAAAAAAAAAATCCTAAGAGAAGTTCAGTATGAATATTAAGTATTTTCTTAGCATTCTTTCTTTTTGCTTTTGAAAAAGTTGTTTATGATGTGAAATATGACAACATTGTCAAAATTTATTAAGAGTATGACTCATAGGCAACAAGGACATGTGTAATATAGGCCACTGATAATACAGCAACTTCAGAGAAGAAAATTGGAGTGGAGTTTCTCCCTCAAATGCATACTCAGCTCCACTGCAGAAAATTCCATGGTGGTGTCCTCTCCTGAGAAAAGGAAGAAATTGACATGTCCATTGCAGGCAAGTGGGCAGGGAAAACAGAGGCCAAGGATCCACAGGATCCTGAAGCCCCAAAGCACCTGTCCTGACTGACAGCAAGGTAGGTGTGGTAACATTTATTGATTTTTCTTTCTATGTCACTCAATATTTGTTTGTTTGTTTGTTTGTTTAAAACATTTCTATATCCGCCCCATCGCAACAAAGCCCTGGGGCGGCTCACAACATAACAAACAATAAAATTTCATTAAAATTTCATTAAACCCTCCCCCCCCCCAGTGCATCTGGCTAAGATCTTTAAAATCCGATAAACAATTTAGCAGTTAAAATAGGTTATAAATAAAAAGGTCTTGGCCTGGTGCCGAAAAACAAAAAGCAACAGCGCCAGGCGGACCTCTCTGGGGAGCGCATTCCATAGATGGGGCGCCACCGCAGAGAAGGCCCTCCTCCAGGTACTCACTCTCCTGATCTCATTAATGGAGGTTCCCGGAGGAGGGCCTCTGTTGCTGATCTCAAGGGGCAGGAGGGTAGTTCATGGCAATTCATAAAATATGGTATAAAATACAAACCACAGTAAAATAAAAAGAAAAAAAGCATTGCATTCAATTCAAGATTCAATTTGGATGCCAGGAAGTACTTCCTGAGGTTAGGACCCCAAGGGTATGGAATGGGCTTCCATGGGTGGTGGTTGAAGCCCCATTGGTGAGGGTGTTCAAGGATAGGCTTGGCATTTATCTATCTATTTATTTAAAACATTTATATGCCACCCGATTGTGCCACAGCAGCTCTGGATGGCTCACAACCATAAGATAAAACACAGTAAAAGCACTATAAAAACCAGAACACATTAAAAACAATAAAATACAAGCAAAAACCAAACCGAAACAAAGGTCTATGGCATTAGTTATTAAAAATAAAGGAAGGTCTTCACCTGGCACCAAAAAGAAAGTAAGGAAGGTGCCAGGTGAATCTCCTTGGGGAGAGCATTCCAGATACGGGGAGCAGCTGCTGGGCTGGCCTTCTCGTTTTGCTGGTGCGTGTACCTTCTTACTACTCTCTTGCTTCGCAATCCAAAATGAGCACTCACTCTTGCTCAGCCTGCCTCTCACTTTGTCATGCAGCAAGAGAAAAAAAAGATCTTTGGGAAAGCGCTGGGCCAGCAAGTTGCTTGGTGCCATTACCCGCTTCCCACAGAGCACTGGGACTACGTGGCCTTGCATGTCAGGACAGGCCTCCATTCCAGCATCTTCCAGATGGAAGAAGTGGCAGCTGCTTGACCCACTCTTTCATTTGCTTGTGTGGGGAGAACAGGGCATATTAATCTGGAGAGAGAGAGAGAGAGAGAGAGAGAGAGAAGAAAACGGGTTGGATATCTCCTCAGAAAACTTCACCTTGTGTCAACCACATAACTCTTCTGCCCACCCCAGCTACAATTTAGAGCACTTTGATCCCAGTTTAATTGCCATACCTTCCCTCAGAGCAGTTTGGTCCATTTGGAAGAGTGCAAGGAACCATTTCTGAGACATCCTTGTTAACCAAGCAAAGAGGGAAGGCCAAGACCTCGATATTTTCACCAGGGCTGGCAGGATACGCTTCTTGTCAGTCACAGAAGCCCATATTGCACAACCTTTCTGTTGTGCCTGAAGAGCCCGTGCATGGCCACATCTTTGAAAATTCAAGTTTTCAGTCTGGGAGATGGAGGTATTGGGAGAAAGAGGCGTAAAACCTCCATGCCCTAAATGGCTTAGGTCCTGGATACCTAAAAGAGCACCTTTTTCCCCTATGTGCCTGCCCGCCCCTTGAGATCTGAGGCAGAGGCCCTTCTCTGGGAGCCCTCCTTGAAGGAAATTAGGAGGGTAGCTACCCGAAGAAGGGCCTTTTCGGAGGTGGCACCCCAACTTTGGAACATGCTCCCCAGGGAGGTTCACCTGGCTCTGTTGCTTTATTCTTTTTCCGTGTCAGGCAAAACCCTTTTTATTTTCCCAACATTTTAAAACTTAATTGGTTTTATCTTTGATTTTATCATTAATGATCAGATGTGGTGTGTTTGCTGGTATGTTGCTTTCTGTTTCTTCTTTGTAATCGGTACAGAAACCGTGGTATTGGATGGCATATAAAAACTTTAAATAAATAATAAACAAATGCCTCTCTTCCAATTCCAGGTGGGGGACTCCTAATTAAGGACCTACTGTAGTTAACTTATTAGAGCTCTTGGAGTCTGGTTGTTGTTTGCCATTTTGGATTGGAAAGGAAAGGTGGCTGTCAATGACAGATGTCAAATTTGTGGCCATTTTCCACCCATCCCCTGCCAAAAATAGTATTTTGGGGAAATCAGAGGTGGTACCTACCAGCCTAATGCTATTCTAGGAACACTAGGAAGATAACTGGTTTCCCTCTTTGCAAATGGAGCTCTGGAGGGCTATGGGGTCAGTTTCCTTCAGTGCTGCTCTGTGGCTTGACGCTCACAAAACTGTAGTCCTGGCTTTCAGCACTGCAACTTGCAAGAGTAATTTAAGATTGCAATTGTGGCCAGTCAAAAACTAGACATGCATATCTCCTTCACGAGTGCTGCGTCACAACCTTTACAATCCATCGAGATCTGCTTTTAAGAACTATTCATTTATTTGCATACTGTCCCACAACTGAAGTTTGCAACCATTTCATCCCTGCAGCTCTTTTCCCATTGGCCTCCCCATTTTATTCTCTCCTTAGAAGACACACAAAACCCAGAGCCTTCCGAAAGCAATGTAGCAGCGCTAGTTGGAGAGAGGGCTCACAATTAGGGGACACATCAGCATTTGGGGGGAAAGCAATGTATTTGGCACCCAACTTCATGGACATGGCCAGTTTAAATGCATTTGTATCCAATGCATTTCTGTTGGAAAGGTCTGGGCACATACTTAGCTCCTCCACTGCAATCAGGGAAACTTTTAAAAGTACAGAATATTAACTGGATTGTGCCCCAAATTTACTTAGAAATGGGATGTGTGACTTCAGTGGAACTCGCTTCCTGGTAAGCCTGCGGTATGAGCTTTATTCCATGATCTTTCTTGGATCTTATGCTACCTGGGTTTGTTATAATCCTTTTGTTTCATTTTATTAAAGTTATGCTAAGCATTTAAGGTGGGACCAATGTAAGCCAACAAGTGAATAAGACACAGTTCATTGAAGCCCCGTTTTATTCTTTTCTTGTTTCTGCCCTCTTGCATGCATGACTCACATGACAATATTGCCCATTTGGGACTGTTCCCTGATTTGCCTGTTCTTATTTCAGCACCCAACCTTCCTAAGCCTCAGGTTAAGACAGCATCACTTGGACTGGCTGGAAAAGCAAGATCTCCCCTGCTTCCTGTTTCAGTACCGACAGCACCAGAAGCCTCAGAAGAGGGCCACAAACAAACAGAGGATCCTGCTAATGTAAGAACAAGTTTAGAATCCTAATCAAAAGATGCTGGCTTGGGAATGTTACACCTCTAGTCTCATGCAAGGACTGAAAAATCTATCAAATTCAATTTCACTCCGTTTCTTGTTGCCCCTGATTTAGATCATTCCACCCCATTTCCATGCCAGTTTGTGCATTTTCTGCAATCTACATGAAAATGTATATGTATTTTGTGTACCTTTCTCAGAAGGTGCATATTTTGTGTGCATTTTGTACAAATTATTACAATTATATACCTTTTTGCAGGCAATTCCCCCTGAATAAAGCATTATTCTCTGCAGTTCTTCTATTTCTGTGCATTTCCTGGATTATATGATTTTTGTATGCATCTGTCAATGTGCAAACTCTGTCTGCACACTTTCAAAATGCATGGACCAAGTTCATGTATGAATTAAGGTAGTGAAAATTTAAGAATTTCTGTCCCATTCTTAGTACCACTCCAGTTGGATGCACATGGACAAGTAAAGTTGCTAAAGCAGAAAGTATTGGAGAAGCATGGTCATTATCACAAAGAGCAGCTCCATTTCTCCTCTTCCTCCTCATCCTCTTCTTCCTCCACATAGTGATGTCACCCATTTGTCATTACCTGGTTTGGAATATGAATTTAGAGAGACAGACTCAGGGACAACACAGCACCTTTTCCCAAGGTTTGAGATTTCCTCGGCTTGCCCACCATTTCCATAAAAAATAAATGCCATAGACAAAAAAGTAGGTTAAAATGTTGTGTGATCGTTCACTGAAGAAGGACCTGCCTTTCTTATTCTCATGCACCAAAAGTAGGACTCTTCCCAGTTCAGCTGTTGGATTTGGGGTTTCTGTGCTGTTTTATTTCCCTTTCTGGCTGCCATCAGAGCTCTTGCCCTGGTGGTGGATTGCAAGCACCATGATTTAGAAGCTCTTTTCTGCAAGTCGGAGCAGCACTTGAAACAAATGGTAATTGAAATGAACAGGAAGCACAATAGACGGCTCACCGGTGGACAGAATCCATTACTGCACGATGCCATCCAGGGCAGCCCTTAGATTACTGCAGCCCCTTCTTCGTCTCTGAATGGTTTCAGGCCTTGGTGGACCGATCTGTGCGGAGAAGATAAGGCAGGCGAGGGCTAGCAATTGGAAAGAGACAGGAAATTAAAACAACCGTTTTGGTGGAAGTGACTGGTATAAGGAGCTGTTGACTGCAGAACATTTCAGCTCTAAATATCTTATTTTGTAACAGCCGGATGCATTATTTCCCAAGTGGGTCACTGTTCAAGTTTAGTAGGAGTAGAAGCACTTAGAAAAGGTAATGGAAGAGAAGCCAACAGAGCTCTTCAGGGCGTCAAAGTTCAGGCTTTCAGTACCACTCAACCTCTATGGGCATGCAAAAGGCAATACAGTTTTAGCACTTGTTATTACCTTACCCCCCAGCTCTTTTCAAATAATGCATTTCCCTGTTCAAACTACATAAATAAGGACACATTATTTATAGAACATTCTCTTCAAGCTCTCCTAATTGACACTCTTGATACTTTGCCTACAGAGTCAATATAATCCCATTTTAAACACCTCCTGAAAGGTGACTTTTAGAACTAGGAAGACGGAGAAGGAAGAGAAAAGAAAGGACCAGTTTGGTCCTGGAAGGAAAGTTTGAGCATCACAGGGTTCTGAGCCTGGCAAAGGGCACACTTAAGCAACACAAGAGAAGGCTCAGATGCCCCTAAATGAAAGATGGGATCCTCTAACTGAAGTTTCACTTGTGGAGGAGGGATGTAGCTGAGCTCAAGCGATGAACTAGAAAGTTAGTGTCAGCAGTCTTTCTTTTGCGACAAACTCACTAGGTAACCTACCTTTTGCTTTGCAGGTGGTAGGTAGCCACAGATCCTGCTTTCTTCAAAAAGTTTGGTATCCCTTTCAAACAAAATATTTAAACTGCTACATTAAAAAAGAAATATGTTAAGGCCCTACTCTGTGTTAGCTGTTGTTTTTGCAGACTTCTTTAAAGTGTGTTGTTGCAACTGTTTTCATTGCTATACCATCCCTTAGCTGAAGTTCTCTGGGTGGTTACCACAATCAGTAAAACCAAGACAATAAAGTGCAATAAAAGTATAACAAACACATAAAAGTATTGTTACCCTTACATGAGTCCATTGAAGAATGAGTAGACCTTCAGGTCTGCAGATGCCAGGCACAAAAGGAACGGCAGGGTGCATCTCTTCTGCAGCACTGAGTGTCCGGGAAGGGTTCTGTTTGCAGAGCTGTCCTCCATTCTATGTCTGTCTTTTTTCATTGGGTTTGTGGTTTAGTTTTGTGGGTGGTCCAAAACATCCATTCTCAATGTGCTAACCCGCTTGCAGAATCCCTTTCTTCCCATGCTAGCATCCTTCCCCGAAGTTTTCTGGGAAAGAAGGATGATGCTGGTCAGGGTCCCATTGCTGCACCGGTGCCACCCAAGTCCCTGCCTTAAAAACCTGTTTTAAAATAGGAAGGGGAAGGGGGGGGGAGTTTTGTTTTGTTTTTTTAAAGAAGAGGTAAGAAGTGTGTCAATGAACACACCGCCATTCTAAGTTCCTCCTCTTCCGTCCGCTGGCTTTTCATCTCAGGGGTTTGCCTGAAGCTGCCCCTCCAAATTCAGGCAATGCACCCAAGCCAAACCAACGGTAACATGTCCTCCTTTTAATTTCCTCCTCTTGGATGGATCTGCACACAAGCAAAAGCAGATCAGATGAAATGACTGATCCCTTTCTCTGCAGGTATATGAACAGGATGATCTGAGTGAACAGATGGCTAGTTTGGAGGGGCTAATGAAGCAGCTTAATGCCATCACAGGCTCAGCCTTCTGAAAGCTCTGGATGGATCAAAGGATGGAGGGACCCAGGAACATTGCAGGATACCAGCGTCTCACACACATCACCACCCAAAGTCTGTGTCTGCCATGGAGTCAAGCAACGCATCATCGAGGCTCAGTTCTCAGGAGGCATCTCACCACCTCTATGAGTTCACAGTCATCAAGCAGCAGTCTGAAACAGAGGAAAGAGGAGCTCCTGGAAGCCAGGAAGAAGATGTCTGCCTAAGACCAGTGCCTCCTGGTGGCTGATGATATCATGCGTAAGGCCTGCTTCACACATTATCCTGTTAGTGGCCACCTGTGCCTGTTAATGGCCCACGTTGGCACCTGTCTGCCTGAGAGAGCCACTGATTCTCTGTCTACCCTGAAGTTCAGGGTGGAAGAGAAATTTCTCCAGCAATGTTTCTAAGAACCTTTGAAGGAAACCAAACCTTCCCCTGTCTTTGCATATAGATCATCTACTGTGGATGCTACCAGGATTTCTAACTGGTAGCATCCACACAAGGTCACCCATTACAAGCTCTGCTGAAATTATGATGGTCTTACTCTGTGCCTTCACTTCTGCTCTTGCCTCTGTGAAGAAGGATGGCCCCGTGGTGGGGATGGTTGCTGCAGCAGAGGAGACCGTGGGCTGGGCACTCATGTAAGATGTCCGTCCATTAATGCCAGGGAACCTCAGCAAGGATTTCCCATCCCTGTCGCCTCCCTGCATTAAGGGAAACCCACAAGGAGCACTCATGAAAGTGCAATTTGGGATTAATTCTTTTGCTGGCTCCTGCTGCAGACCTTCCCTACAAATGTTTGGCATTGTCCCCATTCGCAAAGGTGGCTTTGCAAAGGCAGCAAGGGGTGGATGATCAGGGGAAAGAACTGACAGAGGACTTCTCTGATGCATCAGCATGACCAATTCTGCAAACTTTAGTGGGGGAGACTGCAGAACCCTGATTGTTCTCCAAGGAATCTCTGAAAGGCTTAGGGGAAAAACTGAAGCAATGATGTGCTGGGGGTGGGTGAGCATTTTGTTTTGTTTCAGGCTTGTTAGGTTAATTTGCTACAAAAGATCGGGGGTGGGGGCAAAAGAAAAATAAGTTTTTTCAAAAAATGGAATGTGGGAGAAACGAAACTTGGCAGATTTATTCTGCTAGTCCTGAGGCTTTGAGAGTTCAGGTCTTTGGGGAAGCCTAAGGACACCTATGTCTGTGGGCTCTCTATCAGTTGCAGCTTTTATCCTGAGCTTTACAGGAACCTCCATGGTGTTGAACTCCATTCCCACAATAGGTTCACCACCCTGGAGCATCATGAAATTACAAAGCTCAGAATGAAAACACCAATAGACAAGAAGACTCACTGACACAGGAGCCCCCAACCTCACCCAGTAGCTCTTAAAAATCTGGGTTTGAATCTCTGTACACTGAACTTCGTTAGTGATGAATTACGAATGCTCTCTCTTATTCTGAGATGCTTCTTATCTTTAGCTATGAGAACATGCTGCCTGTTTGATTTTTCTGGTGCAGATGGGTAGGAATTTTGCTTCAGTTCGTGTTGATATTTACTCAAAGTTGCTCAACTTTGGGAAAAAAATCGTCAATTTTTTAAAGGAATGCTGCAGTTACCCTCCACCCAGTCCCTGTTAAATCTGGGGTGGAGGAGTAACTTGTCCATCACTAGCAGGAACTGGCTTTCCCCTCCCTCCAAAAGGAAGCCAGAAGCAAAACTGGAATTTCTTGCTCAAGCAAAACACTAGAGAAATATCAAAGTAAGTTAAAAGATTTTCAATAAAGTTAGCAGAATGTCTCCATTTTTCATATCCATCACCCATGTAGTCAGATGTACTGGAGAAAAGAAATCCTTGAGGTTTAAGCTAATTTTATCCATGATTTGCTTCTGGTTTGGCTAAATTTGGGCTGTGCCATGTGGGTGTGACTTCGCATAAAGCAAGTGTGAAACTGAGCAAGAAAGCAGCCCCAATGGCTCAGGCTCCCAAGCACGTCCACAGCACCAGGATGATTTGTGAAGTGGGCCTAAAAGGACAGGCGTGTCCTGCTCAAGAGGTTTGTCGTATTTTCTGTAGCACACGCAAGTGTACTCTCACACATCACAGAAATAATATGTGGACTATAACTCCTTTTTCATAATTGCAGTGCGAAGGAATCACCGCAGAGCACCAAAGGGTTGGATGTACTCTCAACAGCACAAAAATGGCAATCATGCTCATTAAAAAAAAAATGGTTTCAAGCACTCACCTTGCACAAGTGGTGGGGTCAATGATAATGGGAAGCTGTGCACTTAGCAGTTTTGGCCAATCTGCCCATGGTGAAAATATGGCAAAGAGAAGCTAGGAGCAGGGGGGAAAGTTTATCTGCAGCGGCAGCCTGCTGCCAGCCTCCATATCCACCTAAAACCAGCTCTAATAATATGCAAGCATTGTACCATAAGCTAGGAACACGGGCACCTGTGTTGATTTCAGTGCCATGCTTGGCAACCTTCAGCAGCAACACAATGGGGCGAAGGATCACTACTCTGGCCCTTCTCTGGTTCATCCAGATGCCCTGCAAGACGGCTCAGTTTGATGCAGAATGCAGCCAAGGCCAACTTTGCAACACACGGGAAATGCCGAGCTTGATATCATTAAGCAATCTAGTTCTTAAGACTTTTCACGCAAAGAAAATCTAGCATAGGGTAACAGAACTAGTCTCATGTCCTGAAGGCATGGAATTCGCCAACACTGCTGGGTCCTTGAACCCAGAGCAAATGTTTACACACAGAGTGCCAGGGGTAAAACAATGGGGAGGGGGAGGGTGGGGAAGAAAAGAAATCCTTCTGTAAAAAATTCATATTGGCAACAGCCAGTGGAGAAAAGGACAAAAAATGGTCCGCATCATTTACTTCTGGATACTGGTTGTGAAATAGGAATGTCGGAGAAATTCATTAATATTTGAAATATTGATGATAATGTTTTGCTTGCAAACCCAAATGTGGAAGTGCAACCACAATTTAGTTGTCAGGGGAAGCTGACATGTTTTCAAGTTTGCAATCACATTCCAAAATGTGTCCTTTTGGGAAAATGTGCCATTTTCATATTTAAAAGAACACTTAAGTTTGCAAGCAAAAATGATGCAAAACAAGCATCAGAGTAGGAAAAGGAGAACGTCTGCTATCTCAGAAATCACTCATTCACCCATCCCTACAGTGGTGGCAAATGATACCTTTTCAAATATTAGGTCCTCTCCAGCATTCTGGCTTCTTGTTACCATGTTTATTCATTGACATCCATAACTGGTGACTCGAACAAAATATTGTGCGCTTGCTTCCCATTGCCGAAATTCCTGCATTCATTCAGAGTTAATCCCTGTTTTTGCAGGCAAATCACCAAAAGGGGGACTAAATTTGCATATTTATCAGTTATGAGGCTGCAAAAAAATTGAATGAGAAGGTTTCAGCTGAGTTATTACATTTAGCACTGCCTTTGATTTCAAGCTTGAGTGGGTCATAATTTTAAAAGAACATGGAAGGGAGAAAGGATCTTTTCATCCTAATCGCTCTTTTTATTAGGAAGGTAATTATATGTGAATTCCTGAATAAAATATTTGGAATAAAATGGCACAGTATCAGAAGTAAAAAAAAAAAGGGGGGGGGAATGGCATGATTTAAAAAAAAACAGTTCCAAGTTGGATAGGAGATCAGAGGTTGAAGAGAGAACTCAAATGCTTCATTAGAAATGCTATGATATTTGTGAAAGCGTTCCCATCAAATAATGCTGTTTATTCAATTTATCCTGGGATTTTAATTCAACATTTCCTAATAACCAGGCAGCCTTATTTAGTATGGGAGGTTGTTCTGACCAATTGAGGATAGCACCCAACTGCATCCAATTTCATTGATGCTGCACAATTCAATGACCTGCAATAACAAGAAAGTTTGGCAACTGAAAGAAAGAGAGAGAGAGACTCCTTGCAGAATTTTGAGTAGGCTCATAATCTCAGGTCCTACTGCTATGTTACTAGAACAAAATAAGATGCTCAGTTTAGCTGCCCTCAGCCAAAGAAAGACAGGAGAATCTGACAGTGCATGGCTATTGCAAGTGCTATTGATGGTACACTAGTGTTATCTCATACTTGAGCACAGAATCAACAGCTTTGCTAATGTGCTGAGCTTCTCAGGAAACTTGTCATGCTGGGAAGTGAGCTTGATGCTGTGTGAGCAGATTGGTTCATGCAAATGCCATATGGATTGCGCTAGTGATAGCACCCGATTGGATTCTTCCAAAAGTTGTGCAGAATTATTGTTTTTTAAAATAAGCACTCCTTTCAGAGGTTCTGTGGAGCCGCACAACTGGTTCTTGCATCTTCAGACTTTCCAGCACTCTACTAATGGGATTTTCTAGTGCTTGAATTATGCTCCTGCCCCTACCTTCATCAGGCAGGGGCTATCTGGTTGTTTATGCCTTGAAGGTACAATAAATGCCTTCTCACTCAGCCATCTTCTGACTTCCACGGAAGCAGCATCACTCAGATATTCGCCCTCCCAAAAATGCTTCTTCATTGCGTTCCCTTTGGTTCTTTACCATAGCTACTCATGGTTCTTTTGACTTATTTTGATGGTCTCCATTGATCAGCTGTCCTGACCACTACTGATAAGCAAACGTGAAGAAATCATGCAAGATTTTCTGGAACCCATACCCTGCTTTGGAAACAATTCATTGCACAATGAAGAGAAATGGGCTGGTAGAAGCAGACTTTCCCATCCCCATTTCTCATTGGCAGGTCCTTCAGCATCCCTCCCTCCCTGGGGTGGGATAATCATAGGATGGAATCATGGGTACCACAGTCCATGTAATTGCCAAGATGATGCTAGTGGAAAAGATGCCGTGCATCTCATGGCTGACTGGGTGAACCTCCCCGTCCCTCCTTCCCAGGATGGTGCATCTGTGGGGTAAGCTGTGGTGCAGAAGGAGGAAGCAGAGCAGGGACTCTTGATTCTGAGCTCGCAGATAGTGCTCCTTCCAAATTTTGGGAAGCCCTCTGTTTCCCCAGCACCACCACCAGCGTCTGCACTGTTTAGTAGAGTCAGCCTTGTGGAGGGTTGGAGGGCTGTCACAGACAAGAGAGGGAGGGAAATTTATTGATAATAATTATCTGCTGTATTTCTACCATGCTTTTTTCATGCAAGGGACCCTAGGTGCCTTGCACAAATCCTCCTCTCCAAGTCTATCCTCACAACCCTCTAAAGTAGGTTAGCCTGAGAGTCCATGACTGCCCCTAAGTCACCAAGTGAGCTTCGTGGTCAAGAAGGGACAAGAACCTGACCTTTCAAGTCCCAGTCCAACATCCCAGTATTTTTTTGTAGGCTGCTAGGTCCCGCAGTTCTCTCTTTCAAAAGAGCAGACCATTATTTGGCAAAAGCGAACTATAGTCAGCAAAGGAAGTCTCTGAGCATGCATGAGTGGGTTGCTGAACACGAACTGGAAACTGTTTCCAAGAAGCCTCCTTTTGAGTAACCCTGGACACTGCCCCTGTGGGAGGGCCCTTCTGGAGATGGGCAAGCCCTTGGTTGCGGGCAGCCCCTCTAGCTGGCTTGCATTCTCTCCCAACTCCACTTCATGGGGTCTGGGATTGTACCAAGCTTGTCTGGATCCTGTGGCTTCTTTCCCTTGTACTCAGATGGTTTTCAGAGTCTGCCTGAATGCCTGGAGACAGCAGCCTTGGGATAAACTCTTCTGCTCATCCATCTCTGTCTGGAGGCCTCCTCCTCTTCCTCTTCCAAGAGTCCATGTCAGCCTGGCCCTGAAATGCCCACCACAGACAATGGCCTCTTTCATTCCCAGCACTATTGCTGCTTTACCACCAACATCCCATTCAACAGCTGCACAACCTTCAGTAGCAATCCAGCCTTCCTTAGATCCTGTTCTGCTGATTCCCACATTCTCCACCTGTCAGCTTTATCTTTAAAAGTGCTTCTTCAAAGGGTGCCTTGTGTAAAGCTTAAGAGAGCTTCTGAAGCGCTGGCTGTAGAAGATGGCATATCCAATCCCCCACAGAGGAAGGCACAGTTACCCTTGCCCCTCCCGACTGATGCAGACAAAGTAGGCAGCTGGATCTTGTGGGCTGAAGTTTCTGCCATGAGGAGTCCTCACACTTCCAATTTCAATCCACCAACTTTGCATGGACATGGTGGTCTATGAAGATCTCCTATGCAAAATGGTTTCTGCCTCCTTTGCTGCTCTCTGAGGGGATGAGGAACGTCTCCTTAAACTACATGAATCAGAAGCACTCCATGTGGTAAAACTGAAGATTGTGACCACAAGGCATACAAATGAACACGAAGCTAAAGTTGTGGCTACTTTGGTTGTCCTCCATAAACATGTTCGCTTGCTATCCACTGAACTTCAGCCTGAAAACCGGACATGTGTCCCGAGGCCAGCCCATCCAAAACAAGCTGATGGCATGCTGGAACCCCTCTAGAAGACCAAAAACATTGCCTAATGTCTGGCAGTTGTCATTCTGTCTGACGGAAGTCAGGATACAAACCCAAAAGCCTTTGAGATCATGTATGATAAAGTGTCTTAGAAATATCCTTCAGAGAAAAAGTATCATGCACCAATAGCAAATCACCATCTTCTGTTTCCAGAAATGTTAAACATTCTTCTAAGCAAAATCTTTGGTTTCTCATGCTAGGACAACCTTGTGCTTTACTTCCAACAATGGCCTTCAGAAACAGGTTCTGATATGTCCTGGCAAAGTTGAAAGCCCAGGGTCTAACTAGTTGGCTACTCACCCCTTTCAGACTATCCTATTCCAATGAATTTCATGCTACTCCACCACAGAGTGCCTGCCATAGGAGTGTCACTATAAGGTGGACTCTGATAAACAAGAACAATGTTGAACGTATTCCCATACAGAAGCACCAAAGTGGACCCTGCTCTGATTACATCTCTCTCATGAAGAGATATACTGGATTGGGCCCACCCTCGTTGTGTGAAAGTTCAATACATTTATTCATCCAAGATAGTTTCTCTCACAGATCTACTTCCACTCATTGAGGATTTGATATGGTTCACTTGCACAGAACACAGGAGGGCCTGTAACAACAACAACACTGGTTACTTTGTCATCAGGGGGCAAGGCTTTCCAGGATCAGCTCCTGCCATCTGAACTGCCCATGGCCTACAGAACTTTTGTAAAGTGTGTGAAAGACACCTGCAAGGACCCATCCATTTTTATGATCAACATCTCCTTGTGGATCTGGCATGACACTATACAAAATATCAAGGATTCATTTTATCCTTGACCTTTTGGTTGCCATTCTGAGCATGACCATGAATGTTGAATTCAGTTAACTGGGTCCATTCTAGATGTGCGTCCCACTTTTATTGTTCTGCTTCAAACTGAGTGTCTATGCTAACAACTCCTGCAGCCTAATTTTGACTTCATCTGATGCAAGCCTGAGCCTACACTCGCACTCATCAACTCCTCATATTTGTGACTTCTACCACTCATGCGTGGGACCATGTCAAGTGTTGCAGAGTCTGCTTCAGGCTGGGCTGGTGATAAAGTTCTCTTAATAATTTATTCACAATGGCTGGCATCCTTCAGGCCAATGTTCAGTCCAAGCCTGATATACCTTGAGTTACAAAATAATCAAAGGATCAAGTTGCATACTTACATTCCAATGCTGGCTTTGACAGCCTTGGCTTACAAACGTCCTTTAGTAGCCAAATAGTCTATGTTTTGGACCTCATTGAAGGTGCTGGTGATGATTGTTTCACGTGCTGACAATTTATACACATTTATGTTCTCTTCATCTCATCAAACTTTTCAGGAAGGAATTGGCTAACTTGTATCTGCATGTCCGAATTCCTCTTTCAAATTGGAGCTCTTCTTGGTTCATGAGCAAGACCTTGGAAGCTTTGCCATTCATCCGTACCTCCTTTCATTGAAGACAGAATTTCGAGTGACAGTCACCTCTGTATGCACAGCAATTTGGCTCTCATCATCCATTCATATCCCGTTTCTGCTGATGCTTAGACATAAAGTGGTACTTTAACTTGAGGTTACCCTGCCAGTCAGATGGTCGCATGGTTCCTATGGCAATGCAGTTTCGACACTCCATCCTCCCATGCTCACCATGCATCCCAGCAGCTCACATGAGCAAAATCTCCATTCTTATGCTATTGCTTCCTATGGACCCTAGCAGATCTCTGCCAGGAAGAGATGCCATCACTAGATACCTAGTGATACCACTATGACTTAGAACTATGGACTGAGTTGATAAGCACTCATTCCATGCCTCAGGGTCCATGCATCTGGACAGATTCCACCTAACTGAGGGGAGGCACAGGAGTACCAAGCTCTTGCAGGAAGTTCTAGAAAGTTCCAAAGGTGCAGAACCCAGGTGCAGAACCCAGCTGACATAGCATCATTCAGAGAATATCAGCAACACATAAACTGGTCTGTCTCTGATCACAGAGAACAACTGATCAGATTATGCATTCAATATTCAGCTCCCTTCAATAGCATTTGTATATTGCATGACACAATCCTGCTTCTACTCAGACTCTTCACAGATGACAGGCATAACTAGGAAGTTACAAGTTTCTATAATTCATCTACTGCAGGAAAAAAAAATCAAGGGACTTGTGTGATGGTGGTGCTGATGTTCAGAACTGGAAGCAAGCTTCTTTATCTCATAGATCCTGAGAAGTCTGGGCCCAAATCAAAATGGGTCTGAGAGCACCATCCCTCAACACTGCTGCTGCCTTCCCTTTTCCATCTGGACTTATTGAATATCAGGTTTCTGTTGATTCTTCAGCACTGACATGGCAGCATCTTAGATGCAGGCATCAAGGGAAGATGTAATTCTAATAAATATTGATGTTCTGGTTCCCAGATCCCTAGACACTACATGCCCATTAGATCCTTACCCATGCTATGCATGACTCACCAGAAACATCATTCTGATTATTCTTATTGATCCTCAAAGGATATTTATCTGAATTACATTTCTCATGGGTCCTTGTGTCTGTGATGCTGTTAAAGCTAGGTGCAAGGGCTTCCCGTTATGAGGCCCCACCACTGTGAGCTACATTCAGCGAAAAGGAATGGCAGGAGATGGAGTTGTGAGGGAGAAAGTGGGAAGACTCTTCCATAACTGACCCAATGGAACACATTAGCGCATTCCCTCAGAATGGAGCTAAGCTGAAATCCAATACAGGCTAAATTGAGTGTGCCAGCCCTTACTCAGAGAAGGAAACCTATGTTTGGCTCCTCTGTCACTATTACTGTTCCTCTCCACCTCCCAATTGACACCTTAGTCCCACTTCGAGGACTGTCAGCTCCAATGTGTATCCCAGGCCCTTGAAGAACAGAAAGGTAAAGAGATATAGTTGTTGACTCCTAACAGCTGCCAGTTAGGATCAGGGCACCCAGATGCCTGCATCCTATTTCCACTGACCCTTCCTGTTTTTCTTCTCCAATTAGCCCACCACCTTCATAACATACAATATTCATGCAGTGGCATGAAGATGGCTTCGCCATATTGTTCTGCCATGTTGCGTGCTATGCTTAGCAAGTATGTCATATAAGCTTTCTGCTTCTGCAACCTCCAACTTCGGCCATCCAAATATATCCCTCAAAATATTATGCTATGCTGGAAAAGATTTCCAATTATGGATATTACAACAGCTCTGAATCAATAGGAAATTTAAAAATTCCTAGCAACAACATAATGTTCTGAGGTCTTCCTGTTTAATCAAAACTATTCTGGAGCAACTTTGTCTTGAATGAGCAATTAAGATGTTCTCTCCATACAATATGGGGAGAGAGAGCAGCATTAGCAACACAATTCTCAGAATTCTTCCTCCCTTCTCAGAATCTTCTAGAGGCATGGCTATAAGAACTGCCATGATAAGTTCCAGCACTTCCAAATTTACCACTGCATGTAGGCAAAATCTCAAACAAATTTGCACTGGTTTGAAGCCCCTCCATGATGACTTCTCATGAAATGTCTTCATGGTCATTGTTGCAGAATCACATCTTCTGGGACATTACAAAGGTGGGTGTGTTCAGCACGGAGCTCTCTCCTTTCCTTACTTGTGTCTTGAAGATGTGATTGGGAAAGACAAAGCTGCAAAGCAGCTCTTTGGTGGACACTTCTCTGTTAGCCATCCTGTGATTTGCCTGCTTCCCAACCTAATTCCCATTCTCTGAAGTTTTGCATCTGATCCATTCACTGGGAAGACATTTTGCAAATTTTCAGCCATCCCTCCTTTTCATTTTTTAAAATTTTTCTCCTTGAGGCCAAGAATAACAATGTGGTCAAAATACGCTTTGAAGACAACCAGGGCAATGCTATCACACTGTTATGCTGTAAATGTCTTTTGATGAAGAGTGAGCCCATGATGCTGGTAGATAGAAGGAGCAATGCTGTTTTTATTATTGTAAAATAGACCTGGCAATTCCTATCTTTGTGAATTGTCGTCATGTTTGGGAGAAGGGCGGGGAGGGTGGGAAGAGGGTACTTTTTATAAGTAATATTTAATTTATTATTTAGAGTGGTTTCTTTGGGATAATTTATGATGGGGGGAAAGGGGTTTCTGGTTTGAGACCTAGAGCAGGGTGTTAAAGCTGTGCTGTATCTCACGTGGCATTATGCCGATGTCCTTTTACCTGACGTGGACACTGGTGTAGTCTTCCCCAGCCCTATCTTAATAGGTAGCATTCCTAGCTGGATGTGAGCATATACAAACACCTAAAGCTTTCCATCAAACTAGTATGGGAAAATCCTTTGGCATTGATCAGTGGAACTTAAAGCATCCCGAACTTCTATTTATTTCAATGAGAAATAAAGGAGGAATTCACGCCAGTTTACACCTCCCAGACCCAAGTGCAGGCCCAGGCAATTTACAGGCAGAAATCCATACGACTCTAAGCTTGCAATGTGTTCTGCAGAACAGAACAGAACAGAACTGGTGGCAACATGAGTAGGTTTGAAACATGTGCACAAATACGCTTAGTCAATGGATGTATGCATCCTGAAATGCAGAGAAACACAAACGTTTGGAAAAATGCATATGAATTTCCATACATTTTTTTTTTAAATGCAAGCTCACGTTGAAATGAAATGACATGAATTTGCCCTCAGAACAAACCACCTCGGTGAGACTGAGAGTGACACATTCCTTCATCCCTGGTTTATGCAAGTGCTGATTTCCTCCATTGAAATAAATTAGCTACCTTTTCAAGTGCCCTAGAGCAAAGATACCATTCTGTCTAAGAGGAGAGCCTAAACATAAGGATGGATGAATAAGTACATTTTTATCTTGCTCATTTTTTCAATCATAACTTCATTTTGTCTCATTTCTCCATCAGTTTATGATTTGCTTTTTTTTGAAGATGCATTTTGAAGATACATCCACTAAAGATATATTTTATGCACATTTCCCCGGTATGCCCATTGTGCCTGATGTATGCATTTGTAAAACAATTACACATAATATAATATTTGTATTAGATTTCAATAAATACCTACACTATTGTTTCTGCATATCTGTATGCAAATATAGAGAACTAGGCACACATTTTTCAGTTCAAGAACAAAATTACAAAATTCAGAGAATAGTAAAGACTGAAGGATAACTGTTACAGTCTGCACATTATCTGAAAAGTGCAAGTCCAATGGATTCTCATTAAAATATGAGCCAAATAAATTTGTCCTCCTCCATATTCAAAGGCTGCAGTTCTGTGTTCCCTGAGAGGGTATCTCAGTGCTACAGACAGATCATAAATTCCTTTCCAAGGTTGGAGGCAGAGCTCAGATTCCCTTTCCCAGTCCCAGAGAGGAAAATATCCACACTTCTCAATTCTCTGAAGTCACTGCTTTCATGATGCAGAAGGAGAATATCAGGACTTGGTGTGAGCAGAACTACATGATCTAAAGTCTACCCAACCCTCAATCATGGTCTCAAGTGGTTTATTTTAGAGCCAACGTGAGACTGTGAGCAATGAAATCGCTTAAAAGAAAACACTGGGAAAAGGAACAGCAAATGTTGTCCCTTCTAAACATCCCACCCTGTAAGCAGGACTCGAGGAGGTCTTCAGATGGGTTAGATACTCCAACCTAGGAGTAAGCTCACACCATCTATAAGATTGTCCTGTACATAAATTCAAGGAGCAGCTTTGATAGCTGAAAAATTCCTAAGAGTCAGCTGGCTTTAAATCCTCATGGCCCAAAAGACAAAAATGCACATGCAACACAAGTTGTGTGTGTTGAAAAGTCCAAGACTGGACACAGCTTGTGAATGTTTAACCTAATTGGGTGTCTAGTTCTCATTGAAGGGGTTCATCTGTGCTGGGCTGTTCCACTCTAGACTGTAGGGGGTTGCAGAACACCTCCATACAAAATCATTTTCTCCAAAAGGGGTTCAAAGCTAGCCTTCTATCAGGCTACCTTCTTAGGTGGTAGAGACACTGTTGTTCTTGGTTTGTACAAGAGTATTCAGTCATGTGGGTCCCTGCCTCCATTTCTAGTCCAAGGTGGTATAGCCCAGCTCTGGACTACCCACCTGGCAGTGAAAACCATGCCGCCATCTTTTCTGCCACCTGCAGTGGAAGAACTCATTCAAGTGATCCTCTCACTGCACAGTCCTTGAACTGATGATCAGCCCCACTAAATATCACTCGGCCAGCACCTCACCTGCTTACAGATTAGATTTTCAGCCCAGGGGAGCAGCTCCATAGCACTCTTTTCTCATTCATGCATAAATGTGATCAAGATGATGAACTTTGCCATTCAAAGCCCAGCCTAAATAATCTCACCAGCAGCTCAGCAAACCTAAGCCTGAGTCTCTGCTGGCGTTTTGCTTTAAAACTGACATTCTGTCCTCATTATTGCAAAGGGGGCAGGGAGAGTGACATGGCCAGTGACCTTTTAAGGTGCCAGAGGTTATTTCTGAAGGGCCACATGTGTGTTTAAGGCCTGAGTCTTGAGTGGCCAACCAAAATCAAGGGGACTTGAATATGTAACAGAGACCACTGTTATTTCACCAGTGGCCCAAGGAGCGGGTTCAGCTGTAGATCACAAGGGACCCAAGTTCACCCACTCGTGGTTGAGCAGGGAATCCTGCTCGTGGTTGAATCCTGGCTGCCTCAATGCTAATCAGACACATTGTCCAGTCACCTCACTATGCCAGACTGGCTCCATTGATCTGGCTCCCTTTTTACCAGGAATGCCTAAGTCCCTTGACAGGCCATTTTGCTTTAATCCATCTTGAACTTTAATTTGCCCTATTTGCAAACACAAACACAAATGGGAGCACAGTTTCTGAACAAAGTGCAGACATTCCCTAATATTAATTCATGCATGCAAAAAGTGTGCTTTAGTATAACACACTCCTTAAAAATGTGCACGCATGTGCACACACACACACATAGGCATGCATGCATTTTTCAAACATTAGCCTATGCTGGGAAAAAGGTGCTTTGGAAATATGTGTACCAAAAAGTGTACTTTCCCCATTCGGCTGAAAATGAAAACAGATTGTAAGTGAAAATGGGAACATGATGATCTGAATCTCAAGGTGAAATTAACAGGATCTGAGTGAGCTTGAATACAGTTGAGTCTCCCATTGCTTCAAAAGAAAGGTACATGATTCAGAAGCAAATTATATTCTTTTCATGTTTTCTTCCACAAGAAAGCAAAAGATAAGAGGCCACAATCTCAAAAGGGGTGTTTCCAAAGTCCCCTTGAAATTATCAGACACAACAGAAAAAAGCTGTCATCCTGTCATGCTGGAGAAATTCAGATCACAGTATGCTCAGATTTGTGGCCTTAAACATTTAATTCAGCTCTCCAGTTTCATTAGGATTTAAATATAACTGATTGTTTACAGATTTTGATGACTGAATATATAGCAAGAGAGAGAAGACTAAGTGGAGTTTTTCACTCAGTTCAACTTCTGTAGCCCTAAGTTCATTTCATAGAATCTGAGAATCACAGAATCAGAGAGCCATAGAATCACAGACTCATGGAATCACAGAATAATAAAATACTAGAATTGGAAGGGGCCCAAAGCCCACAGGTTCAACCCCCTGCTCAATACATAACTCCAAGTTAAAGCATCCCCCTCAACTGGTTCTCAGCTTTCTCTGCTCTTAAAAGCCTTGTTCCTTCCTTCTCTCTACCCCCATACCTTTTCCCCATTTTAAAAACAACAGAATCTCAATGTAAATTAATAGAAAGCCTTTCCACATGTTATGCAGCAGCAAATTTGGCAAGTATACATTTGAAAGGGAGATACAACCAATCCCAGCTTTCCACATGTGTGTGTCTCTAGGATACTCACACAGACTCCTTCACAGATGACATTTTTTAGACTGATCCTTCAAAATGACAGCGGCAACCTGTTTTGTATGACTACAAAACCCTATGTGTAAATCGGTACTTTAAACAATGTGGAAAGCTAAAAATCTTGCCCATGAATGTGGAAATTCATTGAACATACTGAAGTCCCTTTGAGCATAATGTACCAAGCATTGTTCCTTCCTAGTTACTGTGCAATTGGTGTGTCTGTGGACTTAGGAAGTAAAGATTTTGAGGGCCTGTGTCCTTGTATGGCTTCCAGGGATCCATCCTTGGCTGAATCCTCATTTATTACTCAGAACGCTCTTTTAGGGAACAAAGCTACAGCTCCAGAATACTGTCTAAATGGGCACGGGAAAGCTCAGAGTCCCAGCTGTGTTCTGAGGTCAGAGCGAGGGCTCCAATCTTGGAGAACGGCGTGGTTCTTCCCATGCTCAAAGAAGCTCCAAAGCCGCAAGTGTGACTTTGGAGCTGGTGTCTGCATGCAGGAAGTAGAATTCTGCAGGGCAGGAAGTAAGGAGGAAGGCTGTGCTGGGATATGAGGAATCATGGCAGTTCTTCCTCTCATGAGCAGGGGCAAAATACTTAGATGGTCCAAATCAGCTGTCTTTGTGTTTTGGAAGCTGAGAAAGCATGGAGGCAATCTAACCCTATGCATTTCTTGTACCTTCCATCAGATGGCCTAATTCTCCAAATTGGAGAATTCTCCAAATTGGAGTCACATTGGATGGCCTCTTGGGAAGGAACCCATGAAAATCATTAACCTATGTTGGGAGACATTTATCCAGCATGTGTGAGTTACACTGCAGCTTTAACTACCTTTAGGAGAGAAAAAAAAGAATCTTGTTGTTACAAAAAAAGCCTAAAATTAGGCATTTTGAGCCTACAAAGGTTTTCCTTAAATTGTTGGACTCTAGCCTTGTTAACCAAATTAGATTAGTGACTGCAATATTTAAGTGTAAATCTTGTTCTACCAGGAAGGGAACTTGCTTAGGGTTTGAAAAGAAATGACTGTTTCTACACACAATCTTGTATACTACTACATGAGGAGAAAAAATGGGGGGGTTTTGTAATGTATCGTAGAACAGTCTCATATTCGTTTTTTTATAGAAATGGTATTCCAATGGTGCATTTTTTGTTTAATAAATAAAGTTTTGATACAAAATTTCTCTTGGTGGGTCTGGTGCATTGAATTCCAGAATGGCATTTGAATGAGTTGGGATATGAACGTGGAAAGTTAATAGGTAACAAGGTGAATGACGGTGCATCCTTTTGTACCAACCTCATGTGTTCATATGGGCGTATTTCTTAATTTGGGTCATTCCCAGAGTTCATGCCATGCATCTTCCCGCCTTCCGAGTTGCAGTGGCTGGCGATGCTCGGAAGGACCTTTTTGGTGGTGGCACCCTTACTGTGAAACTCTCTCCCAAAGGGTCTCATTTGACGGCTAAGATCAGATGATGCATTAAACACAATTATTTCCAGACATGTTGAGAAGAACTGATCACTGTGGGACTTGATTTTTGCCTGTGCTTTTTTCATGCTTATTTAACATATTCCACATTAATTAGTCCAAGGACTCTCCAAGCAGATTACAAAGAAGCAATACAAACAGCATCACACAATTTAAAAAACATATAAACATATAATAACATATAAACATATAATCTCAGAAAGATGGTGTCAGGTGAACTACTCTCAGAAGGACATTCCATAGATGGGGCACAACCACTGAGAAGGCCCCACTTCTATTTGCCATTTGAAGAATGGCCCTCTCAGAAGGGCCTCCTCACCTGATCCTAGGGGTTGGGTAAGTACATATGGGAGCAGGCAGGTCCTCAGGTATACTGGTCCCAAGCCATTTAGGGTTTTATATGTTAGAACAAGCAAATTTAAATTGAGCATGGAGCTCAACTGGTAGCCAGTGCAAGTAATACATGGAGTTGCTTGTGCCAGCAGTCACACCTATTCTGTACCAGATGATGTATCTGGACCATCTTCAAGGGCACCCCCACATACAGCATGTTACAATAATCGAGTCAAGAGGTTACCAGAGCATGTGTGACTGTGACTAGGCTCTGCCTGGTCAGAAATGGCTGTAGCTGGAAAATTAAGTAAGGCTGAAAGAAGACACTCCTGGGTCAACCTGAGACTCAAGTGATGGTTTTGGGTCCAGGAGAACCCCTAAGCTATGGACCTTTTCCTTCAGGAGGAGTGCAAGTCCATCCAGGACAGTTGAAGGCCCACCTGCTGGACAGACAGACCATCCAGCAACAGCACCTCCATCTTATCTGGACTGTGCTTCAGCTTCTTGGCCCTCATCGAGTCCATCATCAAGCACAGGAAGCAATTCAGGGTGGAAGCTGCCTCACCTAGGTTAGATGAGATGTTGTCGTGCAGGAGAGCACGACAGTAGCTCCTCCTCGCGAGGAGGAGGTAACCGTGATTACTAGGATCAGGAAAGAGCAGACACTTCCAGAAGCAGAAGCGAATCAGTTGACTCCTGAGACGTGTGAGAGTTCCCTGGCTGCTTCACAGGAGGCTAGCCCTTTAAACCATACAGACTGTGAAGGAGAAAGCGGAGGGGCAAAATACTTTGCCGGAGGAGGAGGAGGAGGAGGAGAGCAGCGGACCGGAAGGGGACGGGCAGCTCGGAGGCATTGACTTGAGTGACGCTAACCAACGACGAATGATGCGCTCTTATCAGCTTCGCGAAGAACAGAGAAGAAAGAAACAGGAAGAGGGGGAGGGATGAGGTCATTGTCAGGGGAACATCATTCCTTCGCATACATGCCTTGCCGTTAGGATAGTTGTTTAACCGTAAATCTTGTAGATAATGAGCAATAAACCAATGTAGAACCTCAGCTCCTGTTTAAAGAATTTATTGCCGCTAAAGCACCTCTAAGCGTGAGTGTGTTTTTACAACACCCTCACTACAGATGTAGAGCTGGGTACACCTCAGCCCTCACTGATGACACCTCAGCCCTCACCTCCAAATGGCCTCTCCAAGTGGTTTCATGTGGATATTGAATAGCAGGGGGCCAGTATGGAGGCCCAAGGAGCCCCACAGCATAATTGCCATGGGGCACACCAACTGTCCCCCAACACCACCTACTGGACACACTCAGCTGCATAGGAGGGGAACCACTGTTACTTCCAACCCAGCCTTCCTGTCCAGAAGGACACCATGGTCAATGGTATTGAAAGCTGCTGAGAGGTCCAAGAATGAACAGGGTGGTACTCCCCCTGTTCCTCTTCCAGCAAAGCTCATTCCACAGGATGACCAAGGCAGGCTCTGTCCCAAACAACCAGCCTTAAACCAGATTGAAGTGGATCTAAATAATCTGCTCCATTCAAGAGTAGCTGGAGCTGCTTGATCAACACCCACTCAAGCAGCTTGCCCAAATTTGGGCTGTTTGCAACAGGCCTGTAATTTGCAATGGCCTCTGGGTCCAGAAGTCTTATCACAGCCTCCTTCAAAAAGGCTAGCATCACTTCCTGTCATCAAGGCATTGACACCCTCCTGGACCCAGGTGTGAACCTCTTCACCAGATCTCTTGATGAGTCAAGATGGGCAAGGGTCGAGTAAACAGGTGGTGACACAAACAGAACCTTGTTCACATCATCAGGTCACAATAATTGAAATTCATCATCCATGTAGGATAAGATGGTATTCTGGATACCTCTCTCAATGAGACTAGATCAGCTGTAGATCAAGACTAGATCAAGGTGTATCCAGGTGACGTTGTCTTCAAAGTGAAAAGCAAATTCATCACAGCAAACCACTGAGGGCTCAGAGATCTCACTTGATGTCCCAGCATGTAGGAGACCCCAAAATACGGGGGAAAGTTTTGTTGTTGTAACCCTGCCAGGAAGCCATGTGGCTAATAGGGTGGGCTAGAAATCCAATGAATGAATAAATAAAATAAATAAATTTAGCTGAGCAACTCTGTGAAGACACAATAGAAGAGGAAAACTACTAACTTTTGCCACTTCTATTGCCAAGGAATAGGCTCTATAACAGGGGTCCTCAAACTTTTTCAAAAGGGGGCCAGTTGAAAGGTGCTGGCGGTGAACGCGGGCCGGTGAGGGGCGGGCACACGCATGTGGCGAGGCAGGGGCAGGCATGCTCAGTGGGGGCAGGTGTGTGCAGAGATCGCTGCTGGGCACATGCACAGCGAGGCGCCAGCTTGCTCACATGGAGATCATTTTCTCCAAGTGAGTCCAAAACGATCTCCATACAAGCAAGGCGAGAGTGTGCGCGCACACATGTGGGTGCAGTGAGACCAAAACCACTAAGGCGGGCCGGATAAATGGGCATGGCGGGCCAGATCCAGCCCACGGGCCGTAGTTTGAGGACCCATGCACTATAATAAGCTCTAAGTCGTATTTGGAGAGATTCATCTCAAGATCTCCTCCACCTATGCGCTAGTCCTCTCCCCTCTCACTTCACCACCCTGAGCTCAATTGTGTCCCATGGAGCTGGTTGGGCTTTGTGGAAGGAAGAGGAAGCTTAGGAAAGATCATGTCACCACAGGGTGACTTGGACTTTGACAGGAACAGCTGTCATGTCGGCAGGATATTCCCCCAAAGACCTTTGGAAACCCTCTGGATCCATTAGTCACTAGGGGCTTACCATCTTAATACATTTCCCACTCTTACAGGAAGAAAATGGTGCCAATAATCTAAACTCATCAGAAAGTGGTCAGACCATGACAACCAGGTTAAAATGGTCCACATCTGAACCATCATCTCCTAGATCTGTTGAAAAGACCAGGTCCAAAGTGTACTCCCTTTCATGCATTGACATGTTGAGACAGCCCCATGGTTGTCATGGCAGCCATGAAGTCCTGAGCTGCCCTGGACAAAGCAACCTCAGCATGGATGGTCAGGGCCCCTCAGGTCCTCTCTTCTCCTGTGCCCCCAGCCCCACTCCTTCTCCAGGCAACAATTAAAAACTCACTTACCCTAACCCTTAGCTTCAATACAGAGAAAAACAAAAAGTTTCCCCAACAGCACCAAGCAGCAGCAAGTGGGCATCAAATGGTATCCATTGGGCATCAAATGGGCATCAAATAGGCTGTGCTCTTTTGCGCCACCCTTTGGCCTCTGCCCAGGGGCACCACTCCAGGGCCCAGGAAGATGTAGCAGACTGGCGCTGGTAAACCCCACCTACAGGATGACAGCCAGAAATTGCATACAGGTGGGATGCTCACTCGCTCATGCAGCTCCTCTCCTCTCCTTTCCTCTCCTCTCCTCTTGCTCTCCCAGCAGCGGCCCCTGCCACAGGTCATTCCAGGTGGAGGTTGAGCCAGTTTGAGATTTCAAGTGGTGAAGCATGGAGATGGTTGAGCAGCGGCCACAGCAAGGGCGGTGGCAGTGCAGGCAAAGAGGCACAGTGTTGGGCAGCCTTACAGAACATGGTAGGCGGAAAAGTAGGGTATAATCCTCTGAAATAAGCTATAAATAGACCCAACACAAGATAGAAAACCTACAGCCCCAGAAATATATGCACAAAAGGCCAAGATGTAAAAGTCATATGGGAAACTCCTTACCTTGTATAATAGAGGCATCACCACTGGAAGGGAACCAGGTGTTCACAGCAAGGGTTCCTGGTAGAGCATTGAAACTCGCCAAGAAGTGGGATTTCCAGTCCCAAAATCTCTAGTGGCGAATGTATGTCTCTCTTGGGCTCTTTGGACTCTGAGACAACTAGCAGACACTGTAGTCCCTGCAAGAAAAAGATGCTGCACTGGAGTCTGGAAATGCTACCATGCCCTCCGCCAAGACGCATTTTGATGCATCCGAGGAAAGAGGGGAGGGGGTAGGTTCCCCCAACCACCTGAGATTTTCCAAATGTGAATTGGAACATCTGGGGATAGATCAACAGGCGGCCACCCTGATCCAGGATGGTTTTGGTTTCCATCAGTTTCTCCATTTTTCTAAGTTCAGCTCATCTCAAACTCTGAAATTTCATTTAAAGTTCACACGAACATTTATAGGTCTCTTTGTACACATTTGTCCTAAAAATTGCATGCAATTTTGCCTAATACACACATTTTGGCAAAGTGTTTTCATAACAAAATGCACATCATAATGCATATCATGCATGACTATAGTAATAAAATATCTGAACCTACTTTCTCTAATGCATGCATTTTTAAATGGAGGGTTCCACTGCAAATGTCAGAAAAGTGGATTTTGAAGGATAACAGAGTTCGGATTCATTTCATTGTTCCAAAGTGTGAAACTAGAGACACGTACACTGAAATGTGACTGGAACTATTTTTCCCCACAAATGTACGTTAGAGTAGTTGAGCTCTGATTCCCAGCTTCAGTGTTTTCTCATTTCAACCATCCTTCAAGCTCTTCTATTTATTTAAAACATGCATTGCATTTGGATTTTATTTTACATCTCTTAGGATTGCTATCAGATCCATCCCTTCATCTGCACTGTTGGACATCTAGTACTCACCTGTATTTACCTGGCAGGATACCATTATAGAACTCAATGTCCCCATGATGCTTTTGTAGCAGAAAAACATTTGCTTCAGAAAAAGCCCACCACCTGCCACAGGTGCTTCGGAGGATACCACCTTGGTTCTGACAGCTGTGGGCTTGATCGCACTTCCTTCCATCTGGCGAGTTCTTTGCACTTTCATTATGGTTCTCCTTTCCCTCGTTTCCTCAGAAAATCCATTTAGACACTTTGCTGAAAAGAGAAAGCAATTATATTGCTAAGTGTTACATGCAAAGCCAGTACTCCAGTTTCCCCCTGCCCCATATTTTCCTGCTTTGCTCTTTTGGGTGGCTCAACGGAACACACGGCTTCTGATGAGCTGGGAAGGTTCAGTGAAAACTAAGAAAATCAGTGAACATCTGCAACAACGGAAAGGCTGTCTTTTTGCCCTAAACGATGATGTCAGACAAACCGGGGATGTGTAGTGCAATTACCCAAACCTTCCCCAGCCTGCTCTTTCAGAAAAGGCCACTGAACAAAGAGAATGGGCAGGCAGCAGAGAAATCCAACACATTTCTCCACACACATGGGCTGTGCTGCTTCATTCCGTGATCCCATGTATGTTAAAATGCTATTCTAGGAACCACCTACAGCAGATCCACCTTTCCATACATCGAGATGAGGACTTCAACATGGAACACGGGGCCACACAATGAATTACATTTCCATATGAGAAATTAGAGTGCTCACAATATATTTATTTAATGGAATATACACTTGCAGCAGGGATCAAGGGCAGCTGCTTAAATGACTTTAGGACTAATTGAATGAAACAGATTCATTCATCACAGGCAGTTCCTTCTCTGACCATAGCCCAAGCACAAGGACGGCTTTTCTGCAGTGGCCCATCTGTTTCTTCCCTGTTTCTCCCACCCAGAAACCCTCCCATGTGACTTCCACAGGCCCTTCCCCTTTCTTGTACTTGAGCCACCAAACCCTCCACGGAGGTCCCACCTGCTCCTGCTGATGAGCACAAGGACCATCAGTCTAACCAGATCTCTGCCTGAGCCTCAGGAGAACAGGAGGATGGCAGCCTTTGGAGAGCTCACCAAACTCATACCTGTACCAGGCTGGGCAGGGAAGGGGATGCTCTGAGCAGCAAGGGGGCCGCAGAACAAGGCCTTGGGGGGCTGCATGCAGCCCTCAGGTCAGGTGTTGGACCACCCCAACCTTCAGATTGCTTGGCCAGCCCCTACCTGGCAATTGACTGGACAATTTTAATTTCCCTCCTACGAAGCTGTTCAGCCACCACTCCAAGAAAAGCCTTTGTCAGGGAAGGAAATGGTTAGTGAAGAGTCAGCACAAAGCTCCTGCACTGGCTACAGTCCCAGGTGGGCTTCCCCACTGCCCTCACTAGATAGATATTTTGATTGGGATTATGTGAGGAATCTGCCCAGGAGCTCAGCTCCCCAGACTCTGGTCTTCTTTGTGGTGGCCCACAAGTTCTGGGGATAATGTCCAGCATTTGCAGGACATTCACAAGGAATCGAGCTCCATGTGCTGCACAAACAAGGCTGCTCTCGTGCGCAAGGAGGAGCCACTCAAATGGTGGCTGTTCCTGTCGCCCAAGATGGCTGGTTGCAGGATGCTGGGTCACGTGGGGCTCACCGGACATCAGCCTCTCCCTGACTGCTGTTGCACACCAGCTGTGGCCAGCTTTAGGGTGGCTGTGGATGTGAAGGACGGTTGCTGGCTCTGTGAACATCCGAGGACTCCCTCTCCAGTCTGCTTGCTTTGGAAGACTGGGCCAAGCGTGAAAGGAAGCCTGTGAGTACTTAGAGGGCTGGATTCCAGCAGGGTTCATCCCAACCCTATTTTTGGGGACGTTCTCTTGAGACCTAAGTAAGGATTAGTTGAACTAGCACGAAGCGTCCTCAAGGGGACCTCTCCTGCAGACCATGACAGCCAGGCAGATCCATAAGGAGGCAGGTGAGCCCTTAGATACCCCTCTGGCAATGCGTATATGGCCCCTGATACTGGCTTTGTTGGAAACTGGGCCCTTAGTGAGGACGGCACAAAAAATATCCCGATGCTTCTGCAACAAGTAGCCAGAGTTTTGGTTCTGCAGTGAAATAGCGCAAGGCAAATCAAACAACCCAAATGCTGAGCTTCACATTGATGCTTGAGGTGAAAATAAAATTCCCTTGCATGGAGTCAGTCCTTGGAAAGAACCCATCATCTTGTACCAGGAAGGCCAATTCCTCCAAGAGACGTTCCCTTTTCTCCTGTAGTAGAGAACAGAAGAGGTATGAATGACCTCTGAATGATGGCCTGGATGGAGACCTGGGGGAGGTGTTCCAACCCTCTTCGTTCTCTATCTGTACTATAGAGTCCTTGAGAAATTCTATTTGGGGTTGTCAGTAGGAATAAATGGGTGCCTATTCCATTATATTACATTTAAGCACAGAGAAATATGACTGCGGGGTAAAGCAACTAGTGATGAATGGGATGTGTTGAGGTTTTCATTTCGAATTGAAAATGGTGGGACTCTAATAAATTTATCATGGTTCAGTACATTATTGGACAAGTGGGAATATTTTACTCCGTACACAAAAAGATTCCGTCCTCCCTCAGGCCTCATAAATTAAATCCCCTTTGAGTTTCTCAAGTAACAAAATAACATTAGGCTTCATAATAAATCAGCAAAGACTTTGTAAGAGGGCGGAGGGAATTGTGACAAGGTGTTTTGGTTTCTGAAAGCCAGCTTGACGGTTTAAGTGACCTGCATTACTCTATCGACCTTTGCCTTTAATATTTCTGCCACTGTACAATATTTAAATTGATCCAGATTCCACTTTTGTTTTCATACCTTTGAGCCACACTTTCTGAAGCTTTTCAAATGCACGTAGATCCAGAGGTTCAAGGCATAACTCTGAATTCAATTTGGTCCAGAAACAAAAAGAAAGCAAAAGATGGTGTACCATGTTAATTCTCTTTCGAGTAGACCATTGAAAAGAATAGGATCTAAGCACCATACATCCCAAAATAATTAAAGTAGTACTTTTGTTCTTTTGTCAATAGCAAAACACCTGCCTTTATCACAGCTTAAATCCTATTGTATATTCCGCACTGGGAAATATTTATCTGAGCAAAAGTACAACAAAGCCTTCATAGCATTCCTGTGCATGGAAACAAGACTTCCAAAGGTCAGAAAGGGTTATTACCAGCATTAATTAATTAATTAATTAATTAATGACCCATCTTTCTGCCAAAGAAAGGCACTTAGGGGAGCTAAGAATAATTAAAACCCCACCCAGCACATGTTCAATACCATGCCCCGTTTTTCCTTTCAGCTAACCAAAACCATTTATTTATTTAAAATATTTATATGCCGTTCTGTCCTCAAAAAAGCCTCAGGACGGCTCACAACGCAAACATGCACCTTGCCTCAGCTACGTTTCAATTTGTTTTGCCTTATCCAGTCCATTACCAATTTCAGATGCTAATTATGCATTGGAACCATTTCCTTGGGTAACTAAGAGTCCTATCTCCCCTCACCACAAATATTTAAACTTGTCCCCTCCCCAAAATATCTGCTACTATTCTGAATAATGCCAAGTGTCTGTCCCTTCGCTCTCTTTTCTTTTCACACAATGCTCTGGAGGGACACTACATTGGGTGCTATGTGGGAAGGTGAAACAGTGGCTAGATCCAGAAGCTCAGTGCTGCTCGGAGCACCTCTTGTAGTGACTTCCATGTCTCTCAAAATGCAACTTTTGGCTCTCAAAAGCTCAGATCCTGAAGGAGAGCTAGATGAGCAAGAGGCGGGGTTGCACAGAGGGCATCTACCATGTTGAGGCTAAACAAGTCTGTGGCTGGCCTGAGGGTGGAGAGGAGCCCACCTGGGAACTGCTTGCGCCACCCTGAGTTCCACAAAGGGAGAAAGGTGGGATATGAACATAATGGATAAATAAATTACTGGAAATCCAAGGTTGATGAGTGAGATTAGCCAGGTGGGTTGTGAGAACCAGACTGCCTCTGGTTCAGGGGATGGCACTGCAGAACGAACAGCAACAGAGGAAGAGGGGTGTGAATTATTTGCTGTCAAAGCAAACATGTGAGCTAATGAAGTAATGTCTGGCATTTCCACCACTGTCCTCCAAGCAGCGTGGACCTCTTTGAGGGTGCAATCAGTCCCCTTCTGGAGGGAAAGGGGAGATTCAGTGTGGAACCAACTCCTGACATGGGCAAGAGTGGAATCCACCAATCAAAGCCGTCAGTACTCTGATCGATGTGATTTGTTAACAACTATACATTATTTACTCTTTATTGTAAAGTCCACCTAGCTCAATAAAGGGTTGTATTTTAGAGGCTTTCCATTTTGGTCTGCAGGTAAAAGAAAGAGGGAGGAACATGCTCACCAAAGTTCTGTCCACCAATAAAGAAGCTTTCTTCTATTATCAGAAGGAGTTGCCAGAAGGTGTTTTATGAAGGGCCTCCTCAAATCTGGACCGAACCCTTGAGTCAAGGAGGAACACGACATGACCATGTTGTTGTTTCTAGTAGATTAGAGTTCTTTACTGGGATGAGTGGAAGTAAAGTGAAGTACAAAAAGTTGCTCTCCAGATGTTTTGGACTTCAGCTTTCAGCATTCCTGTTCATGGTCATGTTGCCAGAGGCTTTCTTTGGAGGAGAAATCTGAAACAGCCAAAGGCCTACCTCCCAGGATAAGATACTAAATGTGTTCTCTGCTCCTTGAGAGCCCAGTTTTTAAAACTCAGCCAAACCCTGTTTATCTCTAGTCCCACCTCTTCACATCTACATGGGTATTGTTTTTTGTTCACAGCAGAGTGATGGAGCTAGGGAAGCGGTAAGCTTCATCCTCATAGTCGGCATCTTAGAATAAGTAACAACTTACAGCAGTACTAATCTTAATTCTCTAATCAGCCAGAAACATTTTTAATGCATTGGTTCAGGGAAGGATTCCTCCCCACACGTACAGACATGCCCCAACACATGTACAGTTCTTAAGCCGGTTTCTTTGGATAACCAACCACTTGGACAGGGATGTGTAAGGAACCTGTTTTGGGACTGGGAGACAACCAGATTCTCTCCATTCAGCAACCTGGACTCCATCCCGATGTTTGCAGCCATAGACTGACTTTGTGTGGAGTGTTTGTGCCGGCAACATCTGAGGAGCAAGCTCACATGAAAACTGTTCATTCGGCGTCCCTCTCCCACATAACGTGAGGCTGTTGTTTGCATAGCACATGCTGTGGAAGAAGGTTACCAGTTGCACAACTGAAGTTCCACAAGCATCCATGGACTTCCTTTTGGCTCAGCTCGCTCCATAAGCTAGGGCTGGGTGCAAGAAGACGCCTGAGAAACAGAAGAGAGTCAGAGGATTGTTGCAACCCAACATCTAGATTTTTCCCCCCATGAGATAGTTGGGAGATTACCACTAAAAACACAAAAGCAAACAAACTGCTTGGTCTTTAAGGATTGGCAGGGGCATAAATTTCTCCTCACGAGAAGATGCAGACCAGTTCCAAGCAGTGTCAGGGGAGGAGGGAGATCTGCTTGTCTGGATCCATTTCAAGCTGGGTCCAGGGCTCCTTTGGCACCCTGGGATAACCTGTACCAGGAGAAGAACAGGAAGAGTGAACCCTGATTGCTGTGTCTTCATCTTTCATTAGCCTTTGAGGTCATTGACCATGGATCACAGGATCACAAGATTGGGGACTTGGGCATATTTTTCAATGCTGCCAGTCATACCTGGAGGGCAGAGGTACTGATACCCTCTTGCTTGGTCTTACAGCACTAGGAACATGCAACCTGGGAATAATAAAACCCCACCTGTCACAGGATTCTTCTAAAAACCACCATAATACTGTACATATATCACCATATAAATATTTATTTAACAACTCAGCACCTGTCTTTTAACACCTTTTAATCCAGCATGTCCTTCTGTTGTTGGAATAGACATACCTATCCTTCTCAAGGTTATTTTTGTGAACATGTTGGTGGGTTTCATGCTTGGATTTTCTTTCTTCTTGAAGCACTGCTCCTCGCTGTTGCAATGAGCCCCTGCCTGGTTCGGGCAGCAATTGTTGGTTGTTTGGTTGTTGCGTGACTGATAGATGGTTATAGATCTGAACATTGCTCAGGGACAGAACATCAAGCATTCAATTGGCCATATATCCCTCTGTAGTACAAAAGTCTTCATTATTAATGTGTGTGAAAAGTAATGACTTAGACATTTAGCTGGCCTATGTTAGAGGGAGGTGTAAGACAACCAGTGCATGAAAAATTAGCAACAAATTATCTTTCATCAATTTTATATGTACATTTCAGGAGAAATGCTTCTATTTACAAGCCCTGCTCTGTTGCTTATTACTGTCAGAGTCAGACCAATCCATGAACTAGCTAAGCAGTTACATGGGGACATAAGCCAATTTAGTCACACTGAAAGCAACAGGACCGCATTGTCTTCAGACAAAGGACACCAGCATAACTGGTGCATGGAGAGAGCTAAAGAAATTTGTTAACTGATGATGACATTGGCTCACTTCACCTCTGTTAATGAACAAATTAATGTAAAAGAAAAATGTGAACAGAATAATGAGGACAACATTTCCAAACAAGGACATCTACACTGTGAAGCATAGAAACAAATAGTGGTGTCGGGTTTGCTACGAGATGGATGACTTTTCAGAACCTTTAGTGGGTGCAGAATGAAGTGCTTGGTCCTTTGACAGGAAAGGACAGATGAAATAGGCGATCATAGTCATGTCCCCTGGCCAATGAGAGGCTGGCATATCCCCCTCTTCCTCCATCATCTCCAGCAGCATCTCTGGAACAACAGTGCATTGTGTTCTAGCACCCTTGCAACTGAGGCACTGTGGCAGGAAATTGTGGGAATGCCATTGTGGAAAAGTGAACCGCACGCTTGTCCAAGTGCCAGGGAAACAATGGTTTCCCAAGAGTGATGCTGCTTCTGCCACTTTGGGCAACTCCCTCTGACCTTCTGTCTGCTCATCCTCTCAACCGAGGAACTTCCAGCGTAAGTTCCAGTATAAGGCCACTTTTGCGGCCTGCAAACATGGCTGCAGAAGTGCTTGGCCGTCCTTCACTCAGTCTTATCTGTCAGTAGCAGTTTACACAGCAGTTTGCCATGGCTTTTGAAGAATCTTCTCTGGAAAGTCTCTGAAAAAATCACTTCCCAACCCTGAAACACACCTACTCACACACCACACACACGCAGGCATGTGGAACTAGCTGCGTGGTTCTGGTGGATCCCACTCGGTGGGTCTCATGAGCTTTTCCCTGACCAACCCAAGTTGTCAGGATACAGAATATATATTCTGTATGTAGAGAGTGAAGAAGAGGAAAGCTGTGAACTGCCCAGAGAGCTTCAGCTATTGGGAGGTATAGAAGTACAAATAAACAAATAAATGGTAAAGAGCACTTTGTTGGCAATGCTTCATCCACGTGCCCAGAAATCTATCTCAGATTCTGTGTAGACAAAGCTGGGGAGAGGTTCCGTTGTCTCTCTGTGCCCCCTCTCAAAGGACTACCATGTACAGTTGGTTAATACATCGGCTTTTCTGGGCAACTGGGGAGCCAGTCTGTTGGAGGACTAGTAGTCCTTTGGCCCGTGCCACTGTCTTCATTGGATTCAGGGCCTGTTGAGGCACCATTAAATGGAACACAGAAATTGCGGGGAGACACTGCATTTCGCCTGCTTTGTGTCCACCTTGGCCCTGACCTGAGCAGGCTCTGCTACCCTTCCCAGCAGCTGCTCCTCATACTGGAAGAAGTCCACATCCCTTGCTTTCTCAAGCAGAATAGCACCAGTGACCACTCCAAGTTTTGGAAGACTTTTAGGGAACGTACTTTCAGCAGGGCCCTGTCCTTCAATGCTCCTACTGCTTACAGTGTGGCTGCCAACTGCAGTGCCTTGTTCTGTTCATCACCTTTATCCTCACTGCTACCTTTTACACGCTTGGCAGACAACATGTCCATGAACAAGTGTGCTGCGGCATTTATGCGGGGGGTTATGTGTGAGTTGCTTCTATGCAGGCTGAAGTGCCTGATCCAGCCTAATCTTGGAAGTTAAGCAGAATTGGGCTTGGTTGAAATCTGGATGAGTGACTTAAAATGTTGTGAATCTCCCTGAGAGTTTCAGCTATGGGCGGTATAGAAATGTAATGTCATCCTCACCACCATCACCACCACCACCACCATCATCATCATCATCATCTACTATTGTCCCTTGATTCAAGCAAAAAGCAGGTGAGCCTACAGGTTTCATGGATGACAAAGAGGAAGTCCAGAGGTCTCTGATCAGTAGCTGCCCCTAATGGGACATGGGATCTCAGCAGGTGCCTGGCCATGCAGGTCCTTGATGCCAGTCCAGCTAAATGCTTGCCTTTCCAGAATGCAGAGTTTCAACAGAATGTGTCCAACTGACTGGAAGCAATTTTGCTCAGATTCTGATGAACCAGAAGGGGATAATTGGGTCTCATTGGTAACACTGTGCTCCTCATCTAGAAACACATTTTTCCTCTATTTGACTAGGCCAGATTTTCACATCATAGCAGACTTCATTCGCACCTCCTAAACAAGGGATGAGCGCCGGGGGGGGGGGGGGGGGAGCAAAAGATAGAGACTGACATGGTAACATCTGATATATAGCTCTCCTTTTGCAGCAGGAGAAATTACTTCCACTTTACTTAGGTGAGCCTGCATACAGATGACAACAATATGCATTTATTTACAATGAATCAAGAACAGAGGAGATTAAGCTCTATTTTGCATGCTTAACCAATGTAGCTGGAATTACAGAAATGTTCTATCCACCCAGCACACCTCTGGACCAAAAAACTTTACATCTTCTGCTATTTGGGATAGAATCCTGTGCGTTGCTAGACAGAGAAAAAGTCATACAACTTCCAGCATATCCCAGCCAACCCCACTCTTTTCTGCCCTTCACCATCTCTGGCCTTTTCCGCTGCCACCAGGTGGAATTTCTTTTCTCTCCTGGATTCCACCAGGCCAGGCCTTAAACCCTCTAGGGGCTTCTCCACACATTGATTGTGCTCCCATGAGCTTTTGCACACAGAAATATGTGAGGTCCATCAAGGAAAAATACATGGATGATCCACCCATACAGCTCTGCAGGTGCAGAATATTGCAGGAACAGGGCATTGCAGGAAAGATGGGCTGAGATGACTTTCTGCACAAGTGAAGTTCATGTCTTGCATTTTAGCTGTCATCACCTTGGCACCCCTGCTAAAGTACCCATTTTGGTCTAAGCAAGGCATCAAGAACAAGAGACCTGAAGCATTCCAGGAATGAAAGAGTAACCTGGATAGTAGCAGGAGGCGTAAAGTCGCATCAAGCCTTCCTTTCCTGTCAAGTTATAATGAGACATTCACTTCTTGCTGGGAGATCAGAGAGAGAAGCAGAATTAAGGCTGGCTAGCACAGCCATCGCATGGAGCGTATGCTCATCCTCATAATGTTTCTCCTACTGCGTCTGCATCTGTTTTGTTCTTGTTCACACTTCCAGGCTGTAAAGGGAAATTCGCAACAATGACGGTCCTAGGTGTTTTTGTATGCATGTTTTTGGCAAGCATCAGATGATGGCTTTGCTTTGGAAAGTGAGGGGGTGGCTGGTTTGCTTTCTCTCTCATCTTTTCAAAAACACAAGCAGATGGGCACTTTGCCTGAGCAATGCCAAGTGTGTAATTCATACTTCCACCTCGCACAAATCTCCCTTGCAAAACCATAAGGTGATCGTCATTCTTCTGAGCAGGCTGAGCCCAGGGGAGGAAAAGCAGGCCAGGCACTGGCCTGCACCCAAGTGAAGGAGATTAAATTCTGTTCATCTAGTTCCTGCCACCTGCAAATTCCTTTGTGCAAAGGATGTAGATCAGCAATGGTACCCATGCTGGAAAGGATCAAAACCGAGGGTCTGGGGGCTTTGCTTGCCATGACTCCACTCCCCTAAATATTCATCTGGACTTTGTGAAGGAGTCAGATGTCCCAGCAGAAAAAGTTGTGAAGGCTTAGAGAATCAGTGAAGAGGAGCATGTGGGATTGGAGTCTACTGGTGGAAAATACGTCATGTGGGGTTCTTGTTGGGAGGGGATATTTTGGGCATACAGGATAACTGAGCCTCAAACCAGATTACCAAGTACAGGTGTGCATCTGCAGGTGTTCTATGGAAAAGTGACTGCATGCTAGGAAAGAGAAGATAGCAAAGACTCCTGCAAACTCCTCTTGGAAACTCACCAGTTGATCCTAAATATAGACGATCCAGGGACTGTCCTGAAGTGAGGTGGTTTTGGCTTGATATTTCATTGACGGGCTGTCTGGAGATGATTGCATTTATTTGCTGTGTGTGTGTGTGTTTCTCATTTACTAATGGATGGTATAATGTTATTTTTGGTTGTAAAGCATTTGGCACAAGAGATCAGGAGTGACCTGTGGGGAGATGATTACAGCCAGAGTGACAAGGAATCTCTGAAAGAGGTGTTGTGTTTCATTAGACTTTTGCTCTCCCGCCATTTCCCCAAGAAGCTCAGATCATTAGTTCCCTTTATCTGAGCTTCACAGCAACCTTGCTGTAGACTAGAGTGACTGGCAAAACTATCTTACCCACCCAAACATCCCGGTATCCTATAGGACAACCCCCACAGTGTCCTATAACATTTTTATTCAAATGTGAAGAACCTTTTTTTTCCTGTTATTGTTACTGATGTTGTCTGTCAGGGGTCCTGCTGGTGGAAGGGTGTCATGCCTGACTCAAACCAGTCCAGATTGGCTTTTATTTATTTATTTATTTATCGATTTATTTGTTGTTGTTAGTCGCGAAGTCGCGTCCGACCCATCGCGACCCCATGGACAACATTCCTCCAGGCCTTCCTGTCCTCCACCATCCCCCGGAGTCCACTCAAGCTCACACCAACTGCCTCTGTGACTCCATCCAGCCACCTCATCCTCTGCCATCCCCTTCTTCTTTTGCCATCTATTGTTCCCAGCATTAGACTCTTCTCCAGGGAGTCCTTCCTTCTCATTAGGTGGCCAAAGTATTTGAGTTTCATCTTCAGGATCTGGCCTTCTAAAGAGCAGTCAGGGTTGATCTCCTCTAGGACTGACCAGTTTGATTGCCTTGCAGTCCAACGGACTCGCAGGAGTCTCCTCCAGCACCACAACTCAAAGGCCTCAATCCTTTTGCGCTCGGCCTTCCTTATGGTCCAGCTTTCACAGCCATACATTGCAACTGGGAAAACCATAGCCTTGACTATACGCACTTTTGTTGGCAGGGAGATATCTCTGCTTTTTAGTATGCTGTCTAGATTTGCCATAGCTTTCCTCCCCAGGAGCAAGCGTCTTTTAATTCTTGGCTGCAGTCCCCATCTGTGGTGATCTTGGAGCCCAGGAAAATAAAATCTGTCACTACCTCCATTTCTTCCCCATCTATTTGCCAGGAAGTGAGAGGACCGGATGCCATGATCTTAGTTTTCTTAATGTTGAGTTTCAAGCCAACTTTTGCGCTCTCCTCCTTCACCCGCATCAAGAGGCTCTTCAGTTCCTCTTCAATTTCTGCCATGAGAGTGGTATCATCTGCATATCTGAGGTTGTTGATATTTCTCCCAGCAATCTTGATTCCAACTGGTGATTCATCTAGCCCTGCCTTTCTCATGTTGTACTCTGCATATAAGTTAAATAGGCAGGGCGACAGTATAAAGCCTTGCCGAACTCCTTTCTCAATTTTGAACCAATCAGTGGTTCCGTGTCCAGTTCTCACTGTTGCTTCTTGACCTGCATATAGGTTTCTCAAGAGACAAATAAGATGGTCTGGTACTCCCATCTCTTTAAGAACTTGCCACAATTTGTTGTGATCCACACAATCAAAGGCTTTAGCGTAGTCAATGAAGCAGAAGTAGATGTTTTTCTGGAACTCCCTAGCTTTCTCCATGATCCAGCGTATGTTGGCAATTTGATCTCTAGTTCCTCTCCCTCTTCGAAATCCTGCCTGTACTTCTGGTAGTTCTCGGTCCACATACTGCTGAAGCCTAGCTTGTAGGATTTTGAGCATCACTTTGCTAGCATGTGAAATGAGTGCAATGGTGCGGTAGTTTGAACATTCTTTGGCATTCCCCTTCTTGGGGATGGGAATGTAAACTGACCTTTTCCAGTCCTGTGTCCACTGTTGAGTTTTCCAAATTTGCTGGCATATTGAGTGTAGCACTTTCACTGCATCGTCTTTCAGGATTTTGAATAGCTCAGCTGGAATGCTGTCACCTCCACTAGCTTTGTTGTTGCTCTGACTTCCTAAGGCCCATTTGACTTCACATTCCAAGATGTCTGGCTCGAGGTCAGTGACCACCCCATCGTGGTTATCAGGGATGTTAAGCTCTTTCTTGTATAGTTCTTCTGTGTAATCTTGCCACCTCTTCTTAATCTCTTCTGCCTCTGTTAGGTCCCTGCCATTTTGGTCCTTTATTATGCCCATTTTCGCATGAAATGTTCCCTTCATATCTCTAATTTTCTTGAAGAGATCTCTCGTCCTCCCTATTCTATTGTTTTCTTCTATTTCTTTGCACTGTTCATTTAGGAAGGCATTCTTATCTCTTCTAGCTGTTCTCTGGAATTCTGCATTCAATCATTTGTATCTTTCTCTGTGTCCCTTGCCTTTCACTTCCCTTCTTTCCTCAGCTATTTGTAAAGCTTCCTCAGACAGCCATTTTGCTTTCTTGCATTTCTTTTTCTTTGGGATGGTTTTAGTTGCTGCCTCTTGTACAATGTTGCGAACCTCCGTCCATAGTTCTTCAGGCACTCTGTCTATCAGATCTAATTCCTTCAATCTATTTGTCACCTCTACTGTATATTCATCAGGGATATGATTTATGTCATACCTCAGTGGCCTAGTGCTTTTCCCTACTTTCTTCAATTTAAGTCTAAATTTTGCCACCAGAAGCTCATGATCGGAGCCACAGTCAGCTCCTGGTCTAGTTTTTACTGACTGTATAGAACTTCTCCATCTTTTGCTGCAGAGCACATAGTCAATCTGATTTCTGTGTTGACCATCTGGTGAAGTCCATGAGTAGAGTCGTCTCTTGGGTTGTTGGAAAAGAGTGTTTGCTATGACCATTGTATTCTCTTGACAAAATTCCACCAGCTTGTGCCCTGCTTCATTTTGTACTCCAAGGCCAAACTTGCCTGTTATTCCAGTTATCTTTTGGCTTCCTACTTTAGCATTCCAATCCCCTATGATGATAAGGACATCATTTTTTGGAGTTAATTCTAGAAGGTGTTGTAGGCCTTCATAGAACTGGTCAACTTCAGCCTCTTCAGCACCAGTGGTTGGGGCATAGACTTGGCCTATTGTGATGTTGAATGGTTGCCTTGGATTCGAACTGAGATCATTCTGTCATTTTGGAGATTGTATCCCAGTACTGCTTTTCCTACTCTTTTATTGACTATGAAGGCTACTCCATTTCTTCTGAGGAATTCTTGCCCTCAGTAGAATACCTGATGGTCATCTGAACTAAATTCACCCATTCCTGTCCATTTTAGTTCACTGATTCCTAAGATGTCAATGTTCAGTCTTGTCATCTCTTGTTTGACCACATCCAGCTTGCCTTGATTCATGGATCTGACATTCCAGGTTCCTATGGAGTAAAGATCTTTGCAGCATCGGACTTTCCTTTCACCTCCAGATACATCGGCAACTGAGTGTCCTTTCGGCTTTGACCCAGTCACTTCATTCTTTCTGGCGCTACTAGTACTAGCCCTCCGCTCTTCCCCAGTAGCATATTGGACACCTTCCGACCTGAGGGGCTCATCTTCCGGTGTCATATCGTTTTGCCTTTTGGTACTGTCCATGGGGTTTTCATGGCAAAGACACTGGAGTGGGTTGCCATTTCCTTCTCCAGTGGATCACGTTTTGTCAGAGCTCTCTGCTATGACCTGTCCATCTTGGGTGACCCTGCACGGCATAGCTCATAGCTTCATTGAGCTACGCAAGCCCCTTCGCCATGACAAGGCAGTGATCCATGAAGGAGTATCGATTTATATCCTGCCTTTTTCCTACAAAGGGCTCAGGGCAGCTTACATCATTCTCCTCCTCCATCTTATCCCCACAACAACAACCCTGTGAGGTAGGCTGGGCTGAGAGTCTGTGACTGGCCCAAAGTCACCCAGTTGGCTCCATGGGCGAGCAGGGACTCGAACCCGGATCGCCTGAGTCCCAGTCCCATGCTCTTAACCACTACACCACACTGGCTCTCCACTTTTCCAACAAAGGCCCTGACATTACAAAGCATGAAGACCATGTGGGACTCCCTAATCCTACTCAGATCTCAGGCACCTCTGGCATTGGTGAAGAAGCTACATCAGGCCTTAGGCATTTCAAAACTGTAGACTAGGGAGGGGAATGGCATGATAGCCAAGAAACTCTTAATGATCAACTGAAGAGGATGGGCTCAGTGAAGGGAAGCTTAGCCTTCCCAGCACCTGACAGGGACAGATTGGGACCCCAGAGGAGGTGAATTAGTCCCCTGGGCTGGAGTTTCTGCTCCCCCGGTTTATGGCTCGGGTTTAAACCTCATGGCTAGCAGTTTATTCAATGCATTGCAAGGTCCTGGCTCTATAGCTGCAAATAGCCTAGGACCAGGGTGTCTTTGAAAGTGTCTTCTCCTATGTCATAGTTGGAAATGAAGGGAGGCATTTATGGATCCTTAAAACGTAATCCTACCAATAGACTTGCGGAGATCTGAAGACCAAAAAGGGGTATTCTAGAGGAATTGCTTTGCTTCGCTTGGCTTCGCTTTGCAATTCCCCTTCCATTGGAACCAATGGGAAGAAACACGTGTCTCCCAGCTGACAAACATTTTTACTACGCACTGATGGAGATCTGCCTCCCTGGATCAGTCCATGATGTGCCCTTGATCTTCCCAATGTTTAGCCTCCTCTCCCTAGTGCAGAGCAGGCCTTGGAGATTTCTGCAGGATTGGGAATGAGGTCAGATCACCGCCTCTAAGAACAGACACCTCGCTCTGCTCTTAGAGGGACAAATCCAGTCTGGCCTAGGCTCTCTGCAATGCCCTCTCCTGGATCATCATGTGGATCGGTGTACTCTCACCCAGCTTAATATTACAGCCTTTTGCTGTATGAACTCCCCCATCAGGAAAGGCATTAATGAGGGTCCCGGGATGTCAATTGTGCAAAGCCCTGCTTACATATTGTACTGGAAAGGTCTCTGATGCCAAAAGGATGCTTTTCCCAGGCACCCTGTAGGCCTAATCACCTGGTTTTGCAATGGATGATCATGCCAGGGGAACACGGTGATACGTGTTGATTGTGTGCAGGAAAGTGTGGTGCTTTTCTCTTCAAGGCTTTGCTTCTGCAGATAGCATTTCACTGTGTGGGGCAGCTGTATAGTATTATTGGTTCTTTTTACACCGGCTTGCTGCTACTGGGTTTGCAAAGCCTTCATGTTCAGGGAAAGGAATAGCTCACAGAAAAAAATCAGTCGTCTAATATATTTATGGTATGCAAGTGCCAACATATCTTGCCTTTATCAGGACAATCTTTTAAATGAGTATCTGATCAGGTAGATGCTGCAAAACTAAGTGTTTCACCAGGTAAATGAAAGCACTGGCTGTACACAAATATATTCATGTTGTTAAATTATAATCTCGTCAAATAAAATATCAGCATCCATACTGGAAACAGGGAGTAGTATTATTAAAACGTTTTCACTCCTGTGTTATCTGCATGTATCAGAGGCTTGCTTTTGAGGGGAAGTTACCATTTTGCTATCAGGTGAAGCAATGAGTGCCTGCATTCTGTTCTCATGGAAGCTGACAAGCAACCAGGAGTGCAGGGGGGTGTCTAACCTTTTCCTTCGGCACTGAAGTCCCAATAAACTGGGGCAAGGAAGGGTGCAGGGAAGCTTCCCTTGGCTCCATGAATGAGTTTTCTCCCAGCACAGATGCCCATCTGGGAGAAAGCAGAAGCCTTCGTCAAAGGAGGAAGCCCCCCCCCTCCTTCTGGGGGTCCTCATTGTGATTCTCCCCCACACTGACCAGCTGCTTTTTAAAGTCATTAAGCACACAGCACAGGCAGCTTGGTTCAAGTTTTCTCCCTCATTTGACATGTGCCTTCCCACAGACATCCCTCCAGATGTCTTGGCTGACAAGTCCCATCAGCCTAGCCAACACTGAGGGATGATGGGAGCTGTGGACCTGTGGATCCTTCTGCCTAGATGTCATTCATGCCTGACACAGACAGATGCTGAGTCTTGCCTTCCTTTTAGGCACGCGAGCCAGCACTCCCTCGAACGCTCTCCCTTTCTGCTTTCCCCTGATATGCAGCTCAGAAATTAATCGCCTGAAGAGAATTTGCTTTAACAGCATTATGTGTATGAGTTAGTCCCAGATTCTTTCACAGCGAGAATCCCATAAAGCCATTCAGTTGCACCACTTACAGGGTTTAGGACATGGCAGCACATTCTTCTGCAATCTGAAGCAAGGATAAGCTCGTTAGCGGCAATCCCCTTTGCTGAATACCCATCTCCACAGGGATCGGTGGCCAAAGCCAATGGTAAACGCAGAGGTTGGAGTCGAGACAGGAAATCATCTTAAAATGCAGCAAAAGTCAGTCCAAGCAAACAACCTGACTGGCCTCTGAGACGCCAGTAAAAATAGAAGCAAACCCCCCACCCACCCCGGACCAACGAAACAGCATCATTTTGCATGCCTGGGTGTGCGTGTTTGTGCTTCAGTAAGTATGGACCAGCTCGGTCTTGTTTATTAATAAAACATGGGCCAGCATTGGAATTCAGCACTGCAATTCTGCAAGAAAGAACGAAGATCCTATCACACCACGTGCTACTAGCCATGAAGCCACAAACAAATGCTGATCAGGTTGTGCCCAGAGGGGTCAATTGGGTAGCAGTACCTGGAAAATCAACCGTACAGTATGCAGGGACTGTACTAGGTTTGCCAAAAGGGAAGGACCCACTATCTAATCCACACCCTAGCCCATGCGCAGCCCTATAAGGCCAGCCCTATATTCCCACCCAGAAACCACCTCCCGCTTTGATAAGGAGATGTGTACCCCATTTCCCTTTGATTTGGATCCAGCCCAGTGCTCTCCACACTTTCCACCTGCCTCCTGCCAGATTCACTCTAGTTTCTGCTAGTTCAGAAGTGCCTTGAGCAGCTCATGGAACACACCTCCTGCCATCTGTCTGAGAGGTACGCCAAGCCCAAGCAAGGCCCTCAAGTGCCAGGAAGGCCAAGGCAGAGGAACGGAAAGGACAGGATGGCAAAGGCTGGAAACAGCCCCAGAAGAATAGGAACACTGATGTACGTGCTCCTATTATCTGGCTAGCTGGCTGCCCAGACTCAGGTCTAATTTCTAGACCTTGCTAATTTTCCTGAAATGATGACTTTTTGGGATTTCTGGGCAGAAAAATCAACCCAGCAACCAGGTCAAAGGCTGGTTCAGAAAACAAGCTCTGGGGCTGTTTTTATCTTCTTTTCCTTTCCCCTTGTTCTGTACCCCCTTGCATCTTTTTCCTTATGGAATTTTAAAAATGCCAACTAGGGATGCGTGAAGAATCCATTTGGGGTGTGAATCCATGGGATTTTTTTGTCTTCACACCCCAGACTCCAGTTCCTGGTGAGTGCGTTTGCAGGGTGCTCACCAAGAATCAAGCCCATGTGTAAGCAGCACACCTTTCCCCCATGTGCCACTGCCAGTGGCAGCAGCGAGCAGGGAAGAAGGTTGGTCACCAGGAACGGTGGCTGGTGCACCCTTCCAAGACACCCCTTTTCCGTACCCTGCAGCCATTCCTGGTGGGGAAGTTTGCCAGTTCTGCAACCGGGGTCCACAAGCATTCATGGAGTTCCTCTCAGCTTGCTCTGCAGGACCGGGTCAAGCACAGGAGGAAATGCTTGACCCAGATGAGAGAAGGACAAATTCCGAAAGGGTTCATCTCAGCCCTAACGCCAACCATTTCATTCCTAGTGTCCATAGTATTTTTTCTGGCAACTTGCCCTTGCATAGCCCGATATGTGAGTTAACATGTTCTCTGCATGGAAGAGGCATCAGGGGGAGATTACTCCCTGGCCTGGCCGTCACACCCTCTCCACCAATGAGGGAGGGGGTTGGGGTTGGCTGGCATGACATGACATGACATGACATGACATGCCTTCTCCACCCAAAAAGGCCTGCCCAAAAATGTGGCTTCCCACCTGCAAAAAATGCCCACAGGGCTGCATTCACGTCAAAACATCACAGCAGGTTTCTGTCTGTGGCCACAGCTCAGTACAGGTCCTGCAAAGCTGAACATGCTCACTAGCTCATATAGTCCACTGAGTGTACCCAACGGAATGCTCCTTTAGAGCAAACATAGGATGACTTTGTCTAGTGTGCTTAGGAGTTCACAGAAATCAATTGTTTCAAAGTGCCCTTAATTCTCCCGTGGACTACAGCCTGTGTATTAGAAAGACAACACAACAGACTTTGAATTTATACAGTACAGTATAAATTACAGTACCGTCTGCCACTGGGTTCCATGTATCATTAAAAACGGTTCAAACACCCCGTGGGATTAAAAGGAAACGGGTTTATTTGTGCCGTGCATGCACGGGTGGGTGGAAAGTGGACAGAAAGCAGACTGCAGATTTGGTGGCCTGTTTTCAGTTCTCAGGCCTTCAAGGTGATCCCCCAAAAATTCCCATGGAAGGCTATAAAGACTGAGAACTTTGGAACAAGTCCATGGTGACCTAGGTGTACTCATTAAAACTGTACTCGTTTAAAATTCTTTTTTAAATTCTATGAAAAATAAAAATTCTTCTATATTAGGTACAGAATGGCCTGAACAGAACCAGTTAGCAAAAACCTTCCTTCTCCTCCCCCATTTATGTTCTCCCATTGATGCAGTGAGAATCTGGAAGTGTTGGGATACCAAGTATGCCTGGTTCCCTCATTGTTCTCTTTCTGGCACCAGGCAAAGAATTTTTTTTTTAAATCATCAGAAATTTTAAGAACTGCTGAATGAATATTCTATATTTTTATAATTTTAGCATGGCCTTTATCATTGCTGTGCCTGTGGTAATTTTACCAACTGTTGTAGTTTTCTGCTAGACTGTACTGTATTTTATTATTTTAAATTGTACAGTCTTTTTTGTATGCATTTTATGGTCGTCTGTATTCATTTTGGATTCTGCACAGCCCAGAGAGTCCTGAAGAACTATGGGAGCAGTATAGATATGTAATAAATAAATACAGACTGGTGGCTGCACAGCTGCAAGGAACTTGGCCCACCTTCCAGTCTTGAATTTCCCGTGAGACAGGAAAGACAGGTGGGCTTTACAGAGCAAAATTCCCATTCACTTCTATTTCCAAGAATACTGGCTCCTAGCCATACTGCTCTCTACAACCTTCTTGTCAAGAAAGATGAAATGATGGGAAGGGAGGAAACATGAGGGTAGCAAATTCCCAGCTGAGCCATCTGTCGAGGATCCATTAAAAATACCTTGAAATTAGAAACATGAAGAAGGAGGCTCCCTGTGGCTACTAGCCTTGCTGGCTATGGGCTACCTCCTTTAGCAGAGATGCCATGCCTGTGTGCCTCAGCTGCGGAGGAGCTGGGCAGGAGGAGGCCTTGCAGCCATCCTGCTGGAGGGATCCTGTGGGCAGCTGGCTGGCCGCTGTGTGTACAGGGTGCTGGACTAGATGGACCTTGGGTCTTATCCAACATGGCGTTCCTCATGTTCTTTTGTTCTTATGTACAGGGCAGCCATAACAGAGTTCACTCATAGGATGCATGCGCAGCTATGGTTCAGTTGCTCACCTGTCTCTCACCCTTCTCTGAGCACTTGGGAGAGGCCTTGTTCATGCCTTTTGTGGACCAAATAGGCCAGGCTGTTGGGCCTCGCCTGGACCATGGCTGGATGTCCATCACATCTTGGTGCCCCAAGGAGGAGAGGGAGAGAGAATGCGAGAGATGGGAACATTTTGACATCTCTTTCTGCAAGAGACAGAGTTTATAAGGGAGATCTTGGTGTGAAGATGTGTTTTGTCTGAGACAGTGAGTCCAGTGGCGGCAAGCGGAAGAACAGTTTCAGCTGATCCTTTCCCGTGATAGCTTAGCAAGTTAGCTTACGTGCTCCTTTTGAAGGGTACTTTGTTCACATGATAAGAAGGCAATAGCCATGATTCAAAATTATCTTGACGAACTGGGAAGGCGAACAGAGAGCAGCAACCGAACATTCAAACAAGGACAAATGTAAAGCGTTACCCCAAGTAGAAAGCAACCGTGCTGGCAGGCTGGGGACATCTGCGTAGGAAGTGGCATTTGCAGGGAAAAATCATTCTGCTGCCTTGTTAAATCAAAATACTGATGCTTAAATGGATGGGTGTCCCAGTGAATGAGTAGAAAGGGAACAGTTCAGTTCATAGTTGCCTGGATGATGTATTGGTGATCCAACAGCAGATTTTAGCAGGAAGACACAAGGTATGATTTATCACCCAACTATTGGATGCTTTATAGAGAGGAAAAGACTGGCAGGAGGAAACCTGTGGAGGGGGTGGGGGGGGCAGGCTTTGTTTGAATTTTTCTTAGGGAAGAGTTCCAGGAATTCACAACCCTTTTGCCATAGCCCAAAGATCCAGTATGATTTCCGGTGGAAGTAGCCAAAACAGGCAATCTACCAATTCAGAATACTAATGTGATACAGCTACTTTGGGGCTGGACCCCTATAGATGGCAGGAGGTGGGGACTGGGTGTTTAAGAAAGACGTTCCTCCATGAAGGGGCTTAGTAAGTCACAGAGCATGTTTTCTGTAGGAAGAAGACATCGAAGAATAGATGCCTCAGCACTTAGAAAGCCAAAAGGGGATGGATACATATTTTTTTCCTGGAAAAACTACTTGTCTAAGTGAAAGGGAATCAGATGCACAACCTTACTCCCACAGTCTGCAGTGATACGGGATCCTAGATGTTACGCTCATTTTGAATGTGCCTTTTATCTTTAATTGGATCCCAAAATCAGCTCCATGCAACACAGGTAGATTTATGTTGAAGCAAGTCACCAGCAATTCACCGTCCTCATGTATGGGTTTGCAAGGACAGGCCCACCACTGCCATCATCTGGGGACTGACTGGCCACCACAGACACCATCATGCCTGCTGATGCCGCCGCTGCTCCATCAGACGGCAGCCACCGTGGGACTGGGGACGCTGCTGGCCTGCGGCTCCTCCACCTGTGCCGGCGAGTTCTCCAGGGGCCCTGCCCTTGCTCCTTCCCCCTCCCCCGCCCCCGGCTGCTGTTTTTATGGGGTTGCCTGGGGAGCACATGGGCACCACCATTGGGGTGGTGTTGGGCAAGGGAAGATATGGCGTTGGGGGATTAACATGTCAGCATAGGAGAAGGAGGGACAGATGGTTGGTACCTGTTCCCCCTTCTGGTTATTCCTCCAACCGGAAGGTTTTGGGTAAGCTTATCAACTACCCCTCAGGCCTGATGGTGCTGCTGCTTAATGCTTAATAATTGCATTAATTAATGCAATTAATTAATGCACAACTACTTAATTGTGGATGAGGGGCCAACCTGGGATGCATTACAGAGACTTGGGTGGGAGAGGGTGGGGTGTGGCCCTCTCTCAGCTGTGCCTGCCCAGGTATCTAGTCCAGCACCAGTCATGTCCTGAGGGGAAGGGGGGTCGCTTTAATTCCCCGAGCCTCTATTTCCTCACGGGACTTCCTGTTCCCTCGAGACCAGGCCTAGAGTGTTTATACCTGGTGCTGGGCAAGCGAGACAGATTGGGGATTCTGCTGGTGTACCGTGCACCCTTTTGCCCATCAGACTCCCTGCCTGAGCTGACGGAGATCATCTCGGACCTGGTGTTGAAGACCCCCAGGATGTTGGTCCTGGGGGACTTCAACCTCCATGCCAAGACGGATCTGACCGGGGCGGCTCAGGACTTCATGGCCTCCATGACGACCATGGGGCTGTCTCAACATGTCAGTGGCCCGGCCCATGAACGTGGACACACTCTGGACCTGGTTTTCTCGATGGAACGGGAAGAGGGTGATCTGAGGGTGATGAATTTGCATCTGACTCCCCTGTCATGGTCAGATCACTTCCTCTTGAGGTTTGAGCTTGGGGGTGGCCTTTCCCTCTGTAAGGGTGCGGACCCTATTGTGATGGTCCACCCTCGGAGCCGGATGGATCTGGATGGATTCCTGAGGGCTCTGGGGGATTTTCCGACTGATAAAGCTGGTGCTTCTGTTGATGCTCTGGTTGAACTGTGGAATGGGGACATGGCCAGAGCGATTGACATGATTGTCCCTAAGCGTCCTCTCCTGCCAAGCAGAGCCCATTCATCTCCATGGTATATATCTGAATTACGGGCGATGAAGTGGGTTGGGAGACGACTTGAGCATAGGTAGAGGACATCATGGGATGAATCTGACCGAACACTCTTACATGCTCATTGTCGAGCCTATGTTGTGGTGGTGAGGGTGGCAAAGAAGGAATTCATCTCCGCTTCCATTGCCTCCTCACAGTGCCATCCAGCAGAGCTTTTCCGAGTGGTACATGGGCTGATACATCCCGGCCCTAAGAAAGATCCTGTACCACCATCGATGGTCCACTGTGATGACTTTGCCCAGCACTTTAAGGAGAAAATCACTCAGATTACCTAAAGAATATGCCTTTTTCTCTATTTGCCCTCCCGCCCCTGAGATCGGCAGCAGAGGCCCTCCTGTGGGAAGCCTCCATGAAAGACATTAGGAAGCAAAGTACCCAGAGGAGGGCTTTCTCTGCAGTGGCGCCCCACCTATGGAATGCGCTCCCCAGAGAGGTCCGCCTGGCGCCTTCATTATATGTTTTTCGGCACCAGGTTAAGACCTTTTTATATAATCAATATTTTAATATGTTTTCATATTGTATTTTATTGTTGTATTTTATTAACTTGCAGCCAGAGTGGGTTGTCAATTTATTTATGTTGTAAGCCATCCAGAGACACAAATAATTGGATGGCATACAAATTCTATAAATAAATAAATATTGCTTCTAAAAAAAGAGTTGTTCTTTTACTTTCATTTCACTAAAGGTCCAAGGTTTGTGGTTTTCTTCAAGAGAAAGTTCGAGGCCTTTCCATGTTTTCAATGCTCAGTGGGAAATTATCTTAAAGCCCAGCAATCAATGGCGCCGGACGCTGCTGCTCTTTGATGGAAGTTCAAAAACAAAGGTGCTCCCCAAACAGGTTGGGCAACTGCTGCCTACTCTGCTGTTGAGCCTTTCACCCCTTTGCCCTCCAACACATGTGATCTGATCCCACAGTGCCTGAAGATGTGCAAAGTGGTGGGCGCACGGCTATACTGATGATTTGAATACAGTGTGTACAATTGCATCCTGCTTCATGGCATCAGAAGCCGGTGGGTGCTGAGCCACCATCAGGTCCATCTGGCTGAGCATTGTCTCTTGTGACTGATGGAACCCACCCAGGAAATCCCAAAGTTGCATGGAAATCATGTGTTTTATTTTTGAGCTATAGGCTCTCCCCTTAGAATTTGTTTCGACTGGATTGCTGGCTTTTATTTCACTTCATTTACAGAAGGGAACAAGGAAATGCCCATTCCAGCTTGAATTTCTCACTTCCCACCCCACAAATTGGGCACTGGGAGGGTGGGTGACTGAGAATATTGGCTTTCCCCTTGCCTGGACTGGAGCATGTGCAGAGGGCTGGAAGGAAGGAGGCTGCCAGATTAAAATGCCACCCCTATCCACAACTGTTTTGACAAGTGACAGGCACTGTCCCACAAGTCTGAAGAAAACATTTCTGTCTCCTGAACTTTTCAGGATTACTAATCAGTGTCCAATAATCACTGTATTGCTGACATTCACCATATCATATTTATTTATAGGAAACCAGAAAGGTACTGAAAATGTCAAAGCATTTTAAAAACAAAGGCCCCAAAACCTCAGAGCACAAGCACAATCTACATCTTTGCATTTAATGGATGCCAAACATTTTATGGCTAAGAAATCCATGCAACATAATGATGTTTTTACAGGATTTTTGTTACGCAAGGCTGAAACAATAACAGAACTTCGGCGATTAAGAAACTTTCCATCTTGCATTCCCACCTGAAACATTGCATATAAACACGGCATTAAGCTGCTCAGTTATGATGTGAATGGACCACGAGATAAAAGTACAAGCTGCTCTTCTCGGAGTTTTCAATCAACAGTAATGTGCTTAACATTTGCATATTGCTGTTGGCCTGCACTTCAGCTATCAGAGTGATTTCATGATGGATTCATTCCCATTGCCGTATATTCTTTTCTGTGCCTGTAGGAAGAAGGCTCTCGGCTCCCCTAAAATACAGCATTCCAGGACTGTTGGCTCAGCGTCTGGTGCAGAACTGGAAGAAGAAGCAGGGCTGGAATTCTTAGCTGAACTTCAAGGCCATCAGACCCAGGGATAAGCCAGAAGGCCAATAAAAATCGGACCTTCTCTGGTCTGTGGGAAATCTGCTCACCAGGCAGTCGGATCATGCGGATATGGCATGCCCGGGCCCATGGTCTGGTATCAGGCCCAACGAGCAGCCCAACTGTGTACCCTCAGATATTCTGGCCAATTGGTCCAGAAACAGCAGGAACTGCCCTTAGGATGTTTGGGCTAGAAAGGGAGCAGGAGTCAAATTTGCATGTAAGTCTGATCATGTCCAGTCAGCCCTCCAAATTAACAAGGGTTAGAGGGCCAGGACCCCTATGAAAAGGGAAAAACTGAATCTCTCTACCCTCCCCTCGCCATGTGCCAGTGCCTTCTGTTTGCAACAAGGAAATGCCAGATAGATTTCCCTCTCTGGCTGACTAGGACAAGGATTCCTGCTTTGGAATCCCTCTGTATGGATTCCCTCAAAGGATTCCCTCTCTATGGTGATGCCTTAAGGCATCCCACTCTCCCCTTTTGCTTCCTCTCTCCCCCCCCCCCCCCGTGGTTATGACAATCTCCTGCAGTAATTTTTAAAAAGTAATGGGCTTTATAGCCATTTGTTCATAAGCACAGGTGGTTGGTAAGTTGGATGTTTGTAACTCAGGGACTGCCTGTATTCTAATTTTGCTAGTGTCTTCTGTTAATAGCCACCAAGCCAGATTAGCGCATCAGTTTTAACATCAAAAAGATTTCAGAAGACAGTGTTAGATTAGACACAGAGTGGTGGTGTGGTTAAAATGCTGGACTGGGGGACTAGGAGATCTGGGCTCTAGTCCCCAGTCCAGCAACTGAGGACTAGAACCAGTCCCTAGCTATGACTCTGGTGTCTGCAGCTGGAGTATTGTGTTCAACTCTGGGCCCCTCATTGCAAGAGGGATATAGCAAGGTTGAAATCAGTACAGTGAAGGGCCACTAGGATGGTGGCTGATTTGGAGGGGAAGTCATATGAAGGGAGACTGAGGGAGGTCGGTCTTTTCAGCCTGGAGAAGAGGAGACTCAGAGGGGATCTGTTGGTGACATACAGGTACATGAAGGGGTGCCACGCAGAGGTGGATCATGACCGTTTTTCCTCTGCAGTGGAGGGCAGTACACATTCCAGTGGAGCAAAGCTCAGAGAACCAAGATTTAGGGTGGATGGCAGGAAGTACTTTCTGATGGTTAGGACTCCGAGGGTGTGGAATGGGCTTCCACAAGAGGTCGTTGATGCCCCGTTGGTGAGGGTGTTTAAGAATAGGCTGGACATGCATGTAGTAGGCATGTCATTACTGGAGCCGGCTGGAGCTGGGGGTCAGACTACATGGCTCGGGAGGCCCCTTCTGACTCGCTCTGTTTCTATGTTTCCAAGGTGTCTACTCTTGTAAGGAAGAACAGCAGTGTTCATCAAGAACCCTTGGGCTTGGAATGTGCAAGATCTTCCATCCTTCCTTCCTTTGTTTCTTTCTTTCTTGCTCCCTTCCTCCCTTCCTCCCTTCCTCCCTTCCTCCCTTCCTCCCTTCCTCCCTCCCTTCCTTCCTTCCTTCCTTCCTTCCTTCCTTCCTTCCTTCCTGTCTGTCTGTCTTTCTTTCTTTCTTTCTTTCTTTCTTTCTTTCTTTCTTTCTTTCT
>JAIXND010000762.1:9827409-9877458 GCA_023646645.1 Varanus salvator macromaculatus
TCTTTCTTTCTTTCTTTCTTTCTTTCTTTCTTTCTTTCTTTCTTTCTTTCTTTCTTTCAACTGCAGAGGCTCTTAGCTACCGAAAGCACCAAGGAAAGCAAGCCAGAGGTACTGGTGCAGTTCCGCAGTTCCGAGTGACTCTGCCCATTCCCTTCTTGCTTGCTCACTTAACCAAAAGTAATCACTGTATTATGGCAATGTTCCCGTAGAACTTCCTCACGCTAGCTTCAAGGTCTCGTTCAATGAAACGAAGACTCCTTATTATATGCTCCATTGTTTTTATAGCCCGAACTGCAAATGACCATATAAAACACCTTGACTGCAGTGGCCGGGCACGGAGCAGCCCTCCTCTGGGTTCTCCAGTCCGTTTGCTCCCCTGGCAGTTACCAATGGCAACAGCAAAAGATGCAGGAAGCCATCGCTGCTGTTTCTCCTAGCAAGTTCTAAGGTGGTGGGGTTGAAAGAGTTTCCAAAAGCTGCAGTGATCTTGGGGAAAGCAGACCTCCCCCCCAAAAGAGATGGATGCCAATGTATGCACTTTCCCATGCAAGCTGCCTTTTGGAGCCTCATCAATTCAGTAGGGCCAAGTTCTGTAATGAAGGCAGCCTATGGTCAGAAGTCCTTTATAAAGACCAGAGGTGCAGAAACAGGAAGCAAAATCCTATTCCGGGTAAGATTTCAGGGGCTGCATTTCAGGGGCTGCAAAGGCAAAAGGGGGAAGCCCAAAACCGCTCAGCCTGTTTCCACAGTTTTATTCCTGAGCCTTAGGAGAGGGATTCCTCCTGTTTAGAATGGCAAAAGGCTGCACAAAGCCTGGGAAACCACCAAGGGACAGAGGGTCATTTGGAAGGGCCTGCGGAGGGAGATGACGTTCTCTGGGATCCTGAAGAGTTGGGTTGAGACTGCAGGCCGGAGTCTAGATCAAGGCTCATCTGCTCCAGCCTTCCATTTTTCACAGCCAGAAGCTTTGGCAAAGCCCACAAGCCAGAGACAAAAGTAAGACTTGCTTCCCTGTTGAGCGTTCCTGCAACAGTGAATATATTCTGGGAGCTAGTGCTTCAGAATATATTTGTTTGGCTAGCAGCTTTCCATAAACCCGCCTTCCATGTATTTGCCAATTTATTTTAGAAACGAATTGCACTCACCACCACAAGGGGCATGGTGGATGTTGAGGGGCAGCCACCCTTCGGTATGTTGAAGGATTCGTAGAGCAGTAGTAGTTGTAGTAGTAGTGCTCCTCTTTTCATCTTATTTCTATACCACCCGTAGCCAAAGCTCTCTGGATAGGTTACAGCAAAGCAAAAAACAATCAAATAACATAGGTGAAACATTGACGAGAATTTAACAATCAATTTTAAATAGCATATTTAAAGAAATACCTGACCAAGCATAAAAGGGAGGCACCTGGCTAATTGGGTCAGGCCCCTGAATGACCAGAGAGGTCTTGAAAGGCCTCCATAAAGAGGGCTGTCTCCTGGCGCTGAAAAGATGGCAAAAGTGGTGCCCAGCAGGTCACAGCAGGGAGGTTGTTCCAAAGATGGGGACCACCACAGAAAAGACCTTCCCCTCATGATGAATGAGCTTCCTGCATCTGTTTGGGGTCAGACTGCATGATCTTTGAGATTGTGTCCTATTCCACATTTGTATGACTTTCTTCAGTGGCTGTCGTGAGCCAACTGCCAATCAGTTTATGTCTTTATTGTTGTTCAAAGACCACCACTGGTGTGCATGGTGTTTTACTGAATGCAAAAGGACAGGTCCCTGTCCCAGTAAACTCCCTGTTTACTCAAAATCCCTCAAAGCAGTAGCGAAAGAGAAGGGAAGAGACTGGAGGAATGGGGAAGCAATCAAAGGTTGTTTCAGTTGCATATGATTAGGTTTAGTTGCAGGCTGTGATACACTTTCATTGGAGATGATTCCACCTTCTAGCACTATTACATATATATGAATGTATGCACATTTCTTCTCACTCCGCACCATTCAGCTTCATAGACAGTTGAAATTGTTAGCATTTTCCAAATAATGCAATCCTTTACTGGCCCCCTCTTTGTTTTGTATTGATTTCTTAGAATTGTTCCACATGGGGCTTGCAATTATTATCCTATTTGAGAGTAGCTATTTTGGCAGACTGGTAATATCAAAACTGAAATTGGATTCTGGGGTCACTCTGCCCTTCTCCAAGCAATGGAAATGTCCCAACTTTCCCCCTAATATTTATTTTCTAAAGTATGTTTTGGCATTTGTCTTTGCAGCAGGAGATCATTATCGAGCGACAATGCTCATTCCTAATGAAATTATCACTTCTATTTTTACACTTTTGCAAAGGACACTATTGACTGCTACACAGGAAGGAGAAAGAAGTCAAAGATTTAATTAACTGCAAACATTCTGAAGACTTCGTAGGAATCCTATACTAGGTTCCAACCATGTTTAACATTCCAGAGCATTATGAGCATGTAAAGGTCCTGCGTTAGCTCATCCATTAAAGCTGGGACATCGGTGTGCTTTAGAGAAGACGGGTGTGCTAAGCAGTGGAATCCTGCCGTCCGCAGAGTGTTGAAGGCAGCGGTTTTACCGCTCCAACAGATCCTCCAGGGAACTGCCTTTCCTTTATTTTCACCTGCTTCAGTGCTAGGAAATCAGAGACCAGCCATGTTCATTCACCATGGCAGCCATCTTCCAGACAGGGAACCGGCCCCCCATCCATGTCAGCCATTACATGAGAGCATCTACAATTGTCCCTTAAAATCTCAAATTTGTGTATTCAGTGTCCCAGTAATATTGGGTAACCCTGAATAGCAATAGTTGGGATAACACGGTTTATTTGAGATGTTGGCCACCCACTGCAAGTCAAGACTAATATGGAACTTGATCAACCAATGGTCTGGCCTGATTAAAAAGCAGCTTCCTGTGTCCAAACAGCTCTGGGGAAGGTGGCTTATTTGCTCAGCAGGAGGGACTGGCCCAGAATGTTCAAGTATATGAGGTCCCCCATCCAAATTTTAGGGAGTAAGCCAAGTCAAAGAACCCAGGCAACAGAGCAGGTCCACCCACACTTGGATGCACCCTGAGCCCCTGAACCTGCTGTCCTGAAGCTGCTGAACCTTCTCACCTTCTCCAAGGATGGCCAAAGGAATTTTTGCTTTGAGAAAGGCATAAGACTTGGAGCAGCACCCAATTATGCGGCAGCCCACCAATGCTAGAGTCCTGGATCCCTGTCCTATGACTCTGCTTTTCATGGACACTTACTAAAATAAAGGTCCGGGGACACTGAAGATCTCTGTTGCATGGGATCCCCCTGGATTGGCTTGCCCACATGGGCTTTGCCTCCTCTTCTTGCCCTTGAATGTTTCTGCCCTCCTCTCTTCGGTCCAGGCAACCTTTTTAACAAATCAGGATGTCCTTAGGAAAGAGGCTCCTTTAAAGGTGCACACTAAGATGGAGACTACAGGTTGTGCACATTAGCACATGCAAATATGTCCTGCGGTCCTGAACCCTGGATCTTCCCTGAACCCACCATCACCCTGTCTCTGAGATCAGATAGTTGCCAGGAGGATGGCAAAGGACCCAATCCTCTAGTTTCAACCCAATGTTTCTCCATGGAGAACTTTTGGGTCAGTCGGATTCATCCATCGGTTGTCGCTGAGAAACTCACAAACAGAGTAAGACTCCAAATAGCCCTCCCCAGAAGGACAGGCAGAGAAATACCCAAAACAAATACTAATAGGGAGGGCCCGTACTAAAAGCAAATAGCTAAACTGGATGAGTTGGAAAGACACATGATGGGAATGCTTTGCTGGAGTCCTGCATTAAGCAGAGGGTTGGACTTTATGGCCTTTCCAACTCTATGGTCCCTTCCAACTCTATGGTTCTGTGACTCTATGCTTCTTTAATTTTGGCTTCTCTCCATTTCTCATTGTTCCTGTTTTAAATTTGGTTCACCTCAAAGTTTAAGAACATTGTTTTAAGTTTGCATGAAAATATACTTGCAGTTATGTGCACATTACGTGCTTTTGTATCCAGCTTTGTTCGATATAGGATATACACAGTTTTTTCAGCATTTTTCCTAATATACTGCAGGTTGGAATACTATTTTCACTAATAAGTATTTCCATGTGTATATTTTCCACTAGATGAATTTCTGTACTTTTTTAATGCTGGAGAGCCCTGTCCCAAAATTCAGTGAAAAGCATAGTTCAATGAATTAATGAAGTTCCTGTTCACAATTGATTCAGAAGTACAAAATTGGGTAAAATTATGTTCATGTTTCAATATGGACTGCATGAATTTCTCCTCCATCACTAGGACAGCTGGAGAGGATTTTAAATAGACATGGGGTAAAACTGTAAATAAATAGAAAGTTGAAAAGTTGACTTACTAAGAGAAGGGAATGCTTATTCACCTAGCTCAGTACTATGTAGCTTAGTCTTCTCCTACTTGGTGCTGTCCAGATGGTTTGGGCTTCAGCTTCCACAAGTCCTAACTCAGTCAAGCATAATCAGAGGAGTTTGACTTTAGCTTCCTTCAGCTCCAGCCCAGGGGTCAGGAATGCTGGTAATAGCAGTGAGTATACATCACTTTCAGATCAGGTTAGTGCAGCGGAGCTACCTGCCAGACTGGCTGGATGAAGCTTCTGCTGGCTTGCCACCTACCTGGTGGGCTTGCCAAGTACATGCCAGGGCAAAATGCATGGCTGGTGCACTGAACTCAAGTTGGTAGCTCAACCATTTGGCAGACATGGGTTGGGTAAAGAGGCTAAGTAGACATGTGGGAAGTGCTGTGAATTATACTTTGGTATGCATGTAGTACTGAGAACAGACTGTTTAGCATGAAGATGTTTCTAGATAGCCCTGGCATCTCCAGGGGTCTCCAAGTAGGACCCCTGCCTAGAATCCGGTGGGTCTGCTGCCAGTTGGGATGGACAATGCTGACCTAGATGGACCAAGCATATGGCCCTAAGGTCATTTATGATTGGAAGCTGCCCCGAGGCTTATGCGAAGGGGGCGGCATATAAGTTGTTTAAATAAATAAATAAATAAATAAGGCAGCCTTCTCTAACAGGTGCTCAAAAAACCATTTGGACCTCAGCTCTCATCAGCTCCAGCCACCAAAGCCAATGGTTAGAGGTACATAGTCTGAAACATCTGGAGGCCTTCAGCTTCTCCTAAGACCTGCAATACTTTCTCTCAAATGAAATTAAGCAAGTCAGAACGTTTGTTTGTTTTTTGAATAAGTTTTATTCTTAATAAACCTAACAAAAAAGGAACTAAGATGTCATCAATCATCAAAAACATCAGACCTACTGGGTCAGCCCCCCACATTTTTTCTTTTTATGTTAAACTATAAACATATTTAATACTATGCATAGTCCCGTTTCTCTAGCCAATAGTAAAAAGAATCCCAGGTTTGATCTGTATCTTCTTTCTCCCTCAGTGACAAAGTCAGTCTAACCATTTCCGCACAGTCCAAGATCTTCTTTAGAATCAGTTAATCGGAAGGTGGCTCTTCACTCTTCCAGTGTTGGCCAAATGCAATCCTCGCCGCAGTAGTTACATGTAGAGTCAAATACATTGCTTGTTTACCAACATCATCAGGTACAATGCCTAATAAGAAAACTTCAGGTTTAAATGTTAGAGGTTTTTGTAACATTTCCTCAAGCCTTTAATCCAGTACTTTTTTGCCTTATCACAGGTCCACCATATATGATAAAAAGTACCTGGTTTGTGTTTACATTTCCAACATCCATTTGACATATTTGGAAACATCTTAGCTAATCTATTTGGTGACAAATACCATCTATAAAACATTTTATACATGCTTTCTTTGTATGGGGTTGCTAATGTTACTTTAATATTTCTTTCCCACAGCTTTTGCCATTTCTCTAACTCAATATTATATCCAAAATTTTGTGCCCACGTTATCATAGTTTCCTTAGCCTGCTCATCTTCCATTCTCCTATCCAGGAGAAAGTTATGCAATCTTTTAATCATTTTCTCATCTGATTTCTCATCACGTGATCAAATGTTGTTAACTCCTTATAAAAGCCCCACATTCTATAGTCTTTAGCATAGACCTTGTGCCACCAGCAAGTCAGAACTTATATCCTGTCCGGTTGGGAGACTGCTTGAGACCAGTAGGATATTTTTATTCATGCAGAGATTGTTTTGTTTCATTTCTATCCCACTTTCCCTCCAAGGTTTCCATACCTGGTCATTCCCTCTCCATTTTTTGCCCCAGACAACAACCCTATGAGAGTCACAACTGGCCCAAAGTCACCCAGTGAGTTTCATAGCTTAATGGAGACTAGAACCAAGGTCCAACATTCAAACTGCTACACAGCACTGGCTGTTGGTGTGCTTTGAGCCCTTTGCAAGGAAGAATTGGTGCCAGCAGGACAAATAAACCCAAACCCCTAACATGTGCACATCTGGGAAGTACATTTCAATCTTTTTCCCAAGTTAAACCAGATGGTTGTACTCAGCCACTTCTCCCACTTCCCCTTGCCTTGTTCCCACTGGTTTCTCTCCTCTGAACGGTTGCGAGAGCAGCAAACAAGCCTGCATTTTTAACACATCACTCGACGAGGTCAGTGAGAATAAGGGCTCGAGTTATAAATGAGGAAGAATAAATAGGGAATCATAAAACATGATAAGAATCACTGAGGCTGTGCTTTCCTTTCACCTCCTCCATTTTCTATTGTAGCTGACAGTCTTTTTAGCACCGTCTAATTTCCAGCAGTGGAATGCAGAGTGGAAAGTCAATCAGAGCCACAGATAAAGATCTAACCATTAATATTAACCATCCAGAACTATTGTATTTCGCCTCTTTGTTACAGAGAGGGTCACTCGGAGAGCATAGGCAGCCCTGCCTCCCAACAAAATTAACCGGAGACCAATCCTCAGTGGCTTTTCGCTCATTGGATTTGGGATAGAAGGGTCAGAAGGAGGCAGAAAGTTTTGTATTTCAAAGAGATTGAGCTGCTTCACTTCTAAAACGAGAGGTACAGGCCCCCAAAGAGGCAATGCGACAGAAAGTTTCTTCCTCCAAGTCTCAGCTTTGTGGGGCCATCTTGCATCACAGTTGTATGTTATGTGGATTACGCCACTGAAAGGGCTGGATGAAATGCAGTGACTCCTCTACCAGTTTCTTGAGATTTGGCCGCCAGGAGAAGCTTAGTCCTGCTTAGAGTAAACTAGCAGTATAGAACCTCCTTCAGCCTGAAAGTCAAATGAGAGCCATATTCCAGAGCTAGGAGGAGGCGAACAAGAAAGCAGTGGGCCCAAAGTACCAAATATACCAGCCCATGACATCATATATGATTGCAGCCAGTGAGGAACACTAAGGAGAGGCATTTCCACCTGCTAACAATGGAGGAAAAATGTGCAAAAGCCAAAATCCATCAAACAATTGCTCTTCAGTGGAAGAGGGGGAAGCAGGCCAAAGGAATGTGGCTCCCAAGAGGGCTAGACCTGGGACCCAAGGATGGAGGTTCCCTACACCTGGTTGAACAGGCCTGCTTTATTATGAATTCACAGCATTTATTTCTATGGGTCTACTCCAAGCAGGAAGAAGATGGAGCCAACCCAAGAAGAATCCTCTTGGCCACTTCTTAGACCCAAGGTTTGAACCTAGACTATGACTCTGTTGTTGTTCAGTTGCAAAGTTGTGTCCAACTCTCCACAACTCCATGGACAACATTCTTCCAGGTTCTCCTATCTTCCACCATCCCCTGGAGTCCACTCAACCTCACACCCACCTCCCCAGTGACCCCATCCAGCCACCTCAACTTCTGTCGTCCCCTTTTCCTTTTGCCTTCAATTGTTCCTGTCTTCATGATCTTCTTCAATGACTCCTTCCTTCTCATTAGGTGGCCAAAGTATTTGAGCTTCAGTTTAAGTATCTGTCCTTCTAAAGAACAGTCAGGGTTGATTTCCTTAGGATTGAATGATTTGATATCTTTGCTGTCCAAGGGACTCTCAGGAGTCTTCTCCAACTCAACAATTCAAAAGCAACAATTCTTCGGTGCTCAGCCTTCCTGTGAGTTATTGTCCAACTCTCACAGCCATACATTACAACTGGGAAAACCATAGCTTTGACTATACAAACATTTGTTGGCAGGATGATGTCTCTGCTTTTTAGTATGCTGTCTGGATTTGCCATAGCTCTCCTCCCCAGGAGCAAGCGTCTGTTAATTTCTTGGCTGCAGTCACCATCTGTGGTGATCTTGGAGCCCAGGAAAATAAAATCTGTCTTTACTTTCATTTCTTCCCCATCTATTTTCCAGGAAGTGATAGGACCAGATGCCATGATCTTAGTTTTCTTAATGAATTAAGTTTAATCTTAGTTTCCTTTAGAATTATAGACTATAACGCCATACTCGTTCAACACGTGCTTCTCATTTCCAACATCCCTGGGTAGTACATGAATCCTGATATGGCCATAGTTGCACTCCATTTGAAAACCTGGACGTTGCCATCAGTTAGAAGAGGAAGAAAGAACAACAAAAGTGGGATGGAAGGTCTTTGCTAAGGTGGGATGGCAGTTGTCCCTCTGGACCCTTTACTGGAGAGAGAGGTAGACCTTTTGCTCAGGGAAAAGGATGGCCCCTTGCAAAATGAGAGAAGGGTGCAGAAATTCAACTCCGAAAAGCTTGAAAATGTGAAAATTGCAATTAAGGCTCTAAAGCAAATTGTTGGAAGAAGCAACCAAAATACTCACAAGAGTAGAGAAACTAACAGGCAATAACAAACAGGAGGCTTTAGCACTTGTCAACAGGCAGGCAGAAAGAACATTTGGAATCAGATGGAATACTTGGCATAATAAGGACTATTATTAGCCTAAGAGTGGCTCAGTCAGTGGTGCTGATGAGATGCATATTTGCCTGGGTTTGAACTTGACCTTCAGTGACATGTAATATTTGCTTCAACCTTACAATCCCCTGAGTTCTACTTCAGCTTAGGGAAGCAGATAAATTCTTTTCAGTTTGGTTTTGACCACCATTTACCATTTACACCTCTGAGAACTGAATGAAGACTTGGAAGCAGAATGTGATTGAAATCCACACATTTCTGAGCCTGTGATACAATTTGCAGAACAAATGCATACATTCCAAAGTGATATTCTTCACACAGACAGCTTCCAAACTTTCTATCCAGCATGGTCAGTTGTCCAACACATCTGGTAGGTACCTGGTTGGGAAAGGCTGTTCTACTATGTCTCCTACTGTCCCCTTGATAACCTTTCTATCACTTGTTCAATGATCCATGCTGACTGTGAATGACCCACATTGCAGCCCAAATAGTTCTGGACTCACCCCTGCCAAAGTGATCCATGCAACAGTTGACCTGATGGTTTGCAAATTTGGGCATCTGTCTCTAATGCTATTGGCTGTTGGAATCTGATACTGCACAGAACAGAATGTCTTGTGAACCAGAGAACACTTCTTAACGGATGGTGCTCCCATTCAGATGCCTCTTCTGTTATTCCAGGGATCTCTCATGGCCCAAAATAATTCTTCAGCTTGTTCAACCTGGGTCTAGAGTTGTCCGCTCCCCATGCCTTGGGCAACACCTTCTTCCAACCATGTCCCAGTGGTGGGACTGACCACCATTCCAGAAAAGGTCTCAGCATGTTGGCTTTTCAAACCACTGTTAAAGATGCTGCAGCAGAAAGCCAGTTGAACAATCGGCATTGTTACTAGAGACATCCAGCCTTACTTATCATTCCTTATAGTTAAAGGGATATAGATTTTTAGATGTGCTTTTCCAACAGCGATTTTTGCCTTTGGGATGAGCTGAGCTGCATGTTTAAATCAATAAATGGGTGCTCCCTGCAGCCTGTTATATTCTCCCACATAAAGAGGTCTAGAAATGGCAGGAATCCTATTCATTTTAATGTTCTCCCCTTGTTCGCCTCTCTTCTTCCCATTCTCATGCCTTTCTCCCCAATGCTTCCCTGCTGTACAATGTCATTCCTCCTTAGAGGAACATCCATACTTGCTTTTGTTCTCTGTCCCGCCTCTTGACTGTAATGTAGATAATTTCCTATGCTTGGCATTGTAATTACTAAATTGCCACTGATTTGTGCACTTGCCTTCCATAAGCACTCAAACAAAATACAAAAGAAAAAAGCATTCTTCTTAGCCTGGTACAACTTTTTAAAGTAAGCGTATTTTATTTTTATTATTTCATGTATTTCTCACCTTTTCCCTCTCAAAAGGAACCCAAGGGCAGCTTCCATAACCTCTCCTCTCCATTTTATCTTCCCAACAACCCTGTGAGGTTAGAGTGATCTAACCCTTGGGGCCTGAGCCAAAGTCCCCAGTGGGCTCCAGGACCAATAGGGGATGAAAACCAAGGTTTTCAACCATGCCAAGCTTCTGATGGCAGCCCTAAGAAGGAACAGGACCTACAAATCCTTCAGGCTCACCTCAAGGCCATCGGGTTCAAAGGACTCAGCTCATGTTAAATCAAGAAAGGTACATGCATTTGTAAAGTCACCAATAGGTGGTCACCAGAAGAGCTTCCGGATGCGGGGACAGAGACAGACAGATCTGTAAAATAAATACGGAATGTCTTTGCTGACAACATTGTCATTTTCATGGAGAAGAGGTTCTGCAGTTATACAGTGGGTGCTGTAGTCAATGGCATGTGAAGGGTATTCTCAAGATTTATTCTTATTGCACTACATTTATAGCTCACCTTTCTCTTGCAAGCTACCCAAGGTGGCTTGCATAGTGTGTCTCCCCCACTTCATTTTTTTGCTCACAGCGACAACCCTGTGAGGGAGGCTAGGCTGAGCATGAGTGAGCAGCCCAAAGTCACCCAGTGAACTCCATGACCAAGCAGGGACTGGACTCAGATCTCCCAAGTTCCATTCCAACATTATAACCACTGCTAGGGACAGAAAAGAAATGTATTTGGTTCGCATATTAATTCCATATTTTTCTGAACTATGCATTGGAGTTTGCCAATCAAAACAATCTGTGAATGAAAAGTGCACCCAAACAGGTCCTTCTGAATGAAAACATGGTCTAAAAATCCAGTATATTCAGAAAAGTTCTTGTAAAAATGTGCATTTGAAGCAAAATTACATACAACGCTGCATGCATGAGGAGAAATTCCCACAAAATGCACTTGTGCGAGTTTCATGCAATTTCCCCCCCAAAGTTTGGGATAAATGGAATGTAAGATTTATAGAGCTCTCAACCTTCAGAATGAACCAAAGTGAAGACTAGAAAAATGAGAAATGGAGAAAAGCTGGAACTGACAGGTTTGCCCACCCTTAGCATCATCCTCATTGATGGTCATATCTTCAGACATGAGTCTTTCTCCGCCCTCCCTGGAGATGGAATCTGGAACCTTCTGCCTGTGGAACATGAGCCATACAAATGAGATTCAGTCCATCCCAAGTCGCCAAAGAAGACTCATTATGTTATAGAAACATGGGGTGATATTAATGAAGATAGAAAGGCTATTCTAAGCCTAGTAAATAAAACAGCAGAAGTTTTGGAGACAGGAATGGATTGGGCGATTGCCAATTGCAAAATATAGGAATGAGGAGACTGCAAAGGAGGCTGCCATCGGCACTGGGCACCTTTTCCTGCATTAGACCACCTAGCCAAGTGTTCCAAGCCCAACCATATCCAGCCAGGCATCCCTGGAAAGTCACAAGCAAGGGTGATGGGGATTCACCTGAAATTGTGGTCCAAACTCAGATGTTCCTTCTTTTCCTTTCCTACTAGATGTAGCCACCATGACTCTATGGACTCCCTTTTCCAGCATCAGAAAAACTACTGGGCTGAAATTCCAGCACTTAATTATGCACCAGGGTGCTGATAATTAAAGAAAGACATTTCCCCAGACTGGGGAAAATTGGTAATTTGGAACAGCTATTAGCCACTGAATGACTTCTTTACTCCAGAAGTTGTTACTCTACTGAAGGTGTGTGTGAAAATACGCCATCAGATTGCAGGTAATTCTCCCTCTCTCTCTCTCTCTCTCTCTCGGGAGAGAGAGAGAGAGAGAGAATTTCTCCCATTCCACAATCTATTTATTTGAGCTCTTCATGCCTGGGTGGTTGTTTTTATTAGTTGTTAGCACCACTGGTGAAAAATATTTTTTCATTTAAACACATCTATCTAATAGCATCTGGCATCCACACAGGGCTGTTTGCGGACTGGCAGTTTGCTTTGTAGCATGCTGACTTCTAAACCTCTGCAGGGTTCCAGAGTTTTTCTCCTGCTTTCACTTTCTCTGTTTCTCTCTAGCTGGTTTGTTCACTGTTTTGTTTTAATCAAGTGCTCTCTTTGCTTCTGTTTTTCAGCTATTCATCATTGGCTGCCTGTTGATTGTTTTCCAGACGGCCTCCTCTGGTGAAGAACGAACAGCACATTTTCACTGCAAATGCATTTCCCAAAACTGTGTTTGGTGACTGAAGATAAAGCCCAGATAAGGGACCATTTCTGTGGAAAACAAGGAGCAAGAGAGGTGTTTCACCCTTCCACCATCTGCAGAATATCTGAATATACCCTCTTGGATGTTTAGCTCCAAACCAATTTTATTCCCTGTCTTAGATCCTGGTGACTGGCAGTGGAGAAATTACATGGGACTTGGTTGTTACAGGAAATACGCCAGACATTCTTCCCAGTAGCCTCTTTCCCCTTTGTTGTCATAATGCTGCAAATGTGATTTTACAAGATAACTTGTAGTTCAAAGTTTTCCCAGAGTGTTAGCATTCGTTCCTAGAAAAGAAGCAACAAGTAACAAAGTTGGAGCTTTGTATATTTTTGCACCCCAATTGAGAAAACTGATCGTTTTTAAGGGTGTATTCAGACTAATGTGATGCAGGTTTTCTGAGCCAAATCTCTCCCTTTTTCAGGAACCCTCTCACGGATTGCACAGCTCTAATACAAAATTTTGGCAGTGGCACCAAATTGCGTTCTGCAGCATCTCCAGACCGAATGGGCCTTTGCGAGTAAACTGCCTGTTTTTTGCCAGCCACATTATAATTTTATTCTTTGGACATGTATAAATTATGCCATGCAAATACTCCTGGCCCCAAACCCATGCACTAAACATCGTGCAAACAGCTGGCAAATCCGCCACGCCGGCTTCTGGCTCCCCGGGTTTCATATTTATTTAAGAACAGCTTCAGCTCAGTGCTGGCAGACTGAAGCACACATTATATCTGTGGGGTCCATAAACTCGCAACCTTGATTGGGAAGCTGGGGCTCGGAGCATCTTGAGGAAGCATTTGCCTTGTCTTTATAATGTCCTTATGGGCCCAGTCAGGAAATACAGCTGCGCTTTACAGAGATGAAACGGCAATGGGCAAGCTGCATTTTCCTTCGCAGCTATCAAATGTTCCAGGGGAGGAAGCATCTTTCACAGTTAAGGCATGACCTTGGGATATATTTGTTCTGTGCAAATAGAAGTCCCATAAAGATGTCAAGAGAAGCCTTTTCAGTAAAGATGATGGGATTGTGAAGTTAAGCAATCTGTATTTAGGAGACACAGCATAGTCTCCAATGTGGCTCTTTTCTACATAGACATGATTTCCGGATAGACAAAGCTTATGCCTGCTGTCCTATTTTGTTGGGTGTACTTGCAGCAAGATGCTGCAATGGACAGTTGCCCATGCAAAAACACATATCTCCATTTGTACCCAGATAAACATCCACGTTCCCTTTTGCACAGGCCCAAGGCTCTCAGCCTGAACATCCACACCAGAAGTGTCAAACCTCTGACCCAGGAACCAAATCTGGCTGGCCTGTGCTCCCAATAAAACCCTTCCAAGATTTCCTAACTAGGACTCTCCCCTCCCCTTTCTTCCAGTTTTTGGGGACTTCGCCATGTTTGCACCCCTTTTTCCCATTTTGAAAAAGCCATGCTGCTTCTCTAAAGGCTTAGTTAGCAGCAGGACAAGCTTTAATCTAAAATAAGCTGGACTTTTGGTATTTTAGTGTCACTCATCAGTTGAATGGATGTGCATCACTTGACTCGGTCATCAGTTCAAGGGAAGACTACAGCCAAGAAATTCAAAGACCATTTTGGAAGGGCAGCAATGAAGGAACTAGAAGCGATAGTCAAACCTAAGATGTTTCACTGAAGACCAGAGCCAAGATCACCCACACCGCTGCATTCCCAATTATTATGTATGGATGCGAAAGAAAGTGGAAGGAAGGAAATTTGAAGCGTGGTTCTGGAAGAGAGTTTGTGAATACAGGACTGACAGGAAGATGAACAAGTGGGCCCTGGATCAAGCCAGAGCTTTCCCTAGAAGTGTGGCTGTCAAGTGCTGGGCACATCATGAGAAGGCAAGACTCCCTGGAGAAGACAATCATCCTAGGGAAAGTCAGAGGTAGAAGAAGAGGGAAACCAAAGATGAAATGGATTGCCTCCCTAAATGAAGCCTTGAAATGGCAGGTGCTGAGCAGGGCTGTCATGGCAGGACATTCTGGAGGGCTTCCACTCATAGGGTCACCATCAGTCAGAGATGAGTAGGAAGCACATAACAGCAACCAGGCCCAATCGATGTTGCCACCTCAAGAAAGGCAGGAGTGCTGCCAGAGCCACCAACAGGGCAGGGCAGCCCATTGGGTGGCCCAAGGTGGACCACCAGCCTTTGCCCTGCACTTACTCCTGCCTAGGGATCTTGCAAGGAACTGCTGAACCTTCACAAGAGGCTGGCCAACAAAGACAAAAGGCAGGAGCAAGCAGCTGGGTGCTGATCAGGCAGCTGGCCTAGGTAGGTAGGGCTGCTGGGGGAAAGAAGCGGCAGCAGCTGGTGGTGCTGTTAGAGGCAGCATGTTGCACTAAAGGGCCCTGCCAGTAACTCCGGTGCTGCGCCAAGGCCACAGAAGGACCCTGGCTGGCAGCTTCCTCCGGAACAGCCCCTGGTGGACCACCTAGAGTGCTGCAATTCATTGCCCTTCCCACTGCACCACCTGATGCAGGTGCAACAGCCCATCCCGAGAATGCATCCCGAGAGGTTCTTTGAAACTGGCTTTAGCTCTCATGTTGAAGGAGCTTCCACATGGTAGATCCTTCTACTTGATGACCTTGGCTGCAATTCCTGGCATGCAAAAGCCCACATTCCTTGGCACCTGGGCTGATAATACACGTTTGCTGTTCCATTCAGTCAGTAAAATATTTCTGACCCGGATCTCAGGATGGAATACAACCCATCTTTAAAAATGCTGAAAGAAACATACAACAGCGGCGACCTCCCAGTCCACAGTGAGCAATGGTATGTCCAACCAAGTAAAGTTTACTGAGACAGGAGAGCCTGCATGAAGAGCAGGTCTAGATTTGTCACTGCGATGAAGCTACTTTCAACATTAGACAGGCCTGGGCAGGGGTGTAGGAGGAATTCACAGAATCACAGGATAGTAGAGTTGGAAGGGACCATGAAGGCCATCAAGTCCAACCCCTGATGGGACACCACGTTACACCATCCCACTCAGATGGATGTCCAGGTTCTTTTTGACTGTCTCTAGTGTGGGAGAGCCCACCACCTCTCTAGGCAGCTCTGGCAGTGAGGTCGCTTTTCCTGATGTCCGGCCTGAATCTGGGTTGCTGCAACTTGATTTGATTATTTCATGTCTTACACTCTGGCATCTGTGAGAAGAGATCTTGACCTTCCTCTTTGTGACAGCCTTTGAGGTACTTCTAGAGGGATATCATGTCCCCCCTCAGTCTTCTCTTCTCAAGGCTGACCATGCCCAGTTCTCTCAGTCTCTCCTCATAGGGAAGGGTTTCCAAACCCTGGATCATTTTTGTTGCCCACCCTCCCTCTGATGAGTGTTCATTATTTGCCCCCTGCTCCAGGATTCTTGTCCACCAGCCCTGCACTAATGTTGACTTACTACGGTGCAAGTCAAGCCAGCTTGAGGTCTTCTGTCTCTAAGATGAACCACCATCTGTGCTTTTAAAAAGGAAACGTGTGCAAAATCACCCAATTTGCATGAATTAACACCCCAAAAAGCATGAGAGCCTCATACAATTTACACAAACCTCATGAACATTTGAAAAAGTGCAAACCACTGCTCATCTTAGAAATAGGAGTCTGTGGAACAAACACCCGCCCCCCCATCCCTGCCTCCCAGTTTTGGTTGCTTCCAGTCAATGGTTTGCAAGCAAGCTGGAATTTGTCACGCTCAAACAAGCCAGATCACCCAATGTCAGCAGCAGCATCTAACCAGGTTCACACAGCCAAAAAAACCCTTTCCTGCATCTCCACATCATGTCTGGCTTCCCAAGGATGAGACACAGAGGTGCCGTGTCCTCTCTGGAGGAGGATTCCTCAGATGAAAAAAGCCAGTAAAGTACCAAAGGCCCAGCCAGAGGGTTTGCAGCTGCAGAAGAAGCAGTCCCTGGACAGTCCCTGAGCTTCCCCAAAAGCAGGAACAAGAGGCAGAGGGAAATCACCCTTTAGAAAGAAGCAGTGCACAGTTTCAAAAGATGTCCACACAGCCTGAATGGGGAGTTTGCCATGAAACAGCATGCTGGCTTAATTAGTTTGCTGCACTGAGTTACAGCTGGCTGTAAGGTAGGTCAGCCAGAGATGCTCTGTGTGGCAGACACGCATCATTATTTGTGTTCTCTATAAAACTACCTGGTATTTAGATTCCTGGCCTGTTTACTTTTGGACTCCCCTGCCTGACTTGAAACTCTGGATGCACACAAACCAAACAGTCTTGACTCTTGGACTGAGCCACCAATTCTAGGAAAGGTAGCACAGAGACTGGGTGTTTGTGGACACAGGGCAGGGCAAGAGGATTCCCTCCCAGCAGATTATGGTCCCAAGCCATTTAGAGCTGGAAGTGCCATCACTAAGGCCATGAATCCGGACTGGAAGCGTATTTGCAGCCAGCATGCTTCCTTTATCCACACCTGAAGCTGCTCACCGTCCCCTAACCCTTGACTATTTAGACTGGTTTCAGAATCTAGGCACACCACTCAACTGGTGGGGAGCTGAAACTGCTTCAGGTGATACCAGAAACTAGCTGACATTTTGCTCACAAGCCGAGCTTCCTATGTACAGCGAACAGAAACCACAAAGGATATCAGCAATGGAGAGTTGATAAGGTTCTCGTATCTGCCTTCAGTAATGATTACGAGTAATTCTCCTCAATTCTGTATCTGAATTTGGAAGTTGAGACAGGACTGAGGAATACCTTCTCAGCTTAAAATAATATAATATACACATGAGAATGCTAACAATATGATCCTCCTATTGAAATGATTATCATCAAAATGACTAGAAAGATTATGTATTAGAAAAGAACTGCTTTCCAGAGCAAGTACACCACTCTAGCCTTCTGACTGAGTGGTCAATTGTTTGGATTTTCCCTTATTCGGCATTGCCTTCCCCAGGACGGCTGGATGGCTGACCCCAGAAGGGCTGTTACTTCACAGCAACATCAAAGAAGATGCATACTCAATCCTAGCTGAATAATATCGCCATGGAGTTTGTATCCTCACATCTGTGTTGGACCCTGCGTCATTTCTTCATATAAGGTGCCAAGCACTTGCAATTTGTTGAGGAAGTTTGATTGCAATTAATATACAAGACATTATAAAATTTAGGATTATATGGATTCTGTATGGTGGTCCCAACACTAATCTAGTTGCCCTGTTTGGCTCTAGCTACACCTCCTGCATCATCCCCAAGGACACTGAAGTCAGCTAGAGAGGAAGTGACCTGTGCATGAACTATGATGGCTGGATTAACCCTGTCCAGGAACTTTTGTAGCTTGCATGCCAAACAAAACTGGCTAAACATATTCTAGGCCACCAAACCTACTAAGGTTTCCAGTGCCCAAGATGAATCTAGAAGTGAAACATAGAAACAGAGAAACAGAGTGAGTCAGAAGGGGCCTCCCGGGCCATCTAGTCTGACCTCCAGCACCAGCTGGCTCCGCTCACAACATGCCCACCATGTGCACATCCAGCCTATCCTTGAACACCCGCACCAATGGGGCCTCAACGACCTCCCGTGGAAGCCCATTCCACGCCCTCGGGGTCCTAACTGTCAGGAAGTGCTTCCTGGCATCCAAATGGAACCTTGGTTCCCTGAGCTTTGCTCCGTTGGAGCGCGTCCTGCCTTCCTCTGCAGGGGAGAACAGGCCTCTCCCCATCTCTGTGTGACACCCCCTCACATGCCTGTATGTCGCCAACAAATCCCCTCTGAGTCTCCTCTTCTCCAAGCTGAAGAGACCCAGTTCCCTCAGTCTCGCCTCATACGGCATCCCCTGCAAACCAGCCACCATCCTTGTGGCCCTACGCTGCATGACTCCAACCTGGCTATATCCTTTCTGTAATGAGGGGCCCAAAACTGAGCACAATACTCCAGTTGCGGGCGCACCAGAGTCGTGTAGAGTGGTAGTAATTCCTCTCTTGATCTAGAAGCCACACTTCTGGCTATGCAACCAAGGGTGGCGTTCGCCCTCTTGACCACCGCATCACACTGCTGACTCATGTTTAGCCTGTGGTCAACCAGTACCCCAAGGTCTCTTTCACAAATAGTTCTTCCAAGATCAGCTGACAGACAGATATGCCATGAGATAAGAGTGCGACTGGCCACATTTGGAAACCTGGCGAGATCGTCTGTTCAACAGCCCTATTTTAGATTGAGGCAACAGAAATAACATTGAATGCCCATTTCTGAACAAGTAGTGTCCAGTTTTATTTTCACACCGAGACATACTGCTTTAATCCGAAAAATTTCCTGGTTGCTCAAGACACATCCTTATTTGTCTTTCAGTCAAGATTGGACTTAATTAATTCTGCCTTTTCATGATGTTCAAAAAGTTACCTGTCCCTCAACTTTGTATGGAAATTCTCTGGCATGGCTCTCCAGCCAAAGGGTATGTTGATGCCGTGGCTCATGCAAGCTGCAAATCCACTTCACAATGATATCAGCCTAATGGAGATCCAGGAATTTCAGTCCCTGAAGACCTTTTTATTTAGACAATATTTTAATAGTTAATGTCTGTTTAATTTATGTTTAATTTATGTATTAATTTAAATTTCTTATTTATATTTTGTTGTATGTTTTTATATGATAACCTGAGATGGGCCAGTTTTTTAAATTTGGTATATGTTTTTGATAATATATTTGTTTAGTGTTGTGAGCCGCCCCGAGGCTGCTGCAAGGGGCGGCATAAAAATATTTAAATAAATAAATAAAATAGTTGCTAGGTGCTGCACCATGCCAAGCTGAAGACCAGACAGCAGGTAGTAACTGTGTTTTGAAGGACTGTTTATTCTTTGGGGAGCAGATCTTAAAAGAAAAGGGAGATCACTGAAAAGGGTAGTTAATGATAACAATGGAGTAACCGGTGAACTTTCTGTCAATGCAACCATCAGGGAGGTAATTCTTTAACTTTGATCATGTCATGCATGGAAGCTCAAGGTGATCTTGTAGCACTCAGTATTTCTGGATAACGGATTTGTCTTAAGGATTGTCCAGCAGGGCGGAACTGTCTTCTTTCGTAATGGTAGCCAAAGTACTAATTGGCAAGTCCTTCAGAAGGATTCAGACAACCAGATACCATTCAGTGAGGATTGGAGTTTGCAAACCCTCAAGAGGGAGGATCAAGCATAATATTTGTTTTCTGAAAGGCCTGCTGTGTTTTGGCATGCATGGCTGCCATGCACCTAAGAAGCTGGAACATAATTTTATTTTTATTTATTAAAAGCTTTTCTAACCCATCCCACCACTAGCATCTCGGGATGGCTTACAATAAAAAATTGAATGGAATAAAACAAAACACTACAGCATCCAACAATTTGAGATAACAAAACCCCAGATAAAATCAATTAAATATTAAAATGACAGGAAAATAAAAAGGGTTTCACCTGACACTAAAAAGAATATAATGTTGGCACCAGGCAAACCTCTCTGAGGTTGAAGGCCCAAATTTGAAGGCCCAAAATAGAAATTTGAGGTGGAAGGGCTTAAGAGAGTGGGTACTAGTTTCAGAAAATCCATAGAACAAATTACCATTTAATTAAGGTAAGGTAAAGGTTTCCCCTTGACATTAAGTCCAGTCATGCCTGACTCGAGGGGGCGGTGCTCATCTCCGTTTCCTAGCCGAGGGAGCCAGCGTTTGTCCGCAGACAGTCTCCGTGGTCATGTGGCCGGCATGACTAAACACCGAAGTGCACGGAATAGTTACCTGCCCACCGAAGTGGTACCTTTTTATCCACTTGCATTTGTATGCTTTCGAACTGCAAGGTTGGCAGGAGCTGGGACGGAGCAACGGGAACTCACCCCATTGTGCAGATTCGAAACAGCGACCTTTCAATCAACCAGCCCAGCAGCACAGCAGTTTAACCCACTGCACCACTTGCAGTCCCATCATTTAATTATGTGACTACTAATAAAAATAAAATATGATTTTCTAACATTCAAAACTATGGGCCCAGTCCTTGTCGGTTATCTCAGTGCATTCACAGTTAGTGGCCAGGGCACTGGGATGTGTGCAGGTTTACTTAGTTTAGAATACACTCTAACGGTCCCCAGTGCACAGGATCAGGGTTATGACTACACAAGAATTCAAGCCAGAACCTAGAAGCACAGGAGCCTCAAAGGCAAGGAACTGGATGGAACAATCTATCCATTCCAGTTCACACCACTTCCATGTTTTTAGATCTTTCATTCTCTATTTCACAGATATTAAGAATTTCTTGCAGTTTGGTAACTTCTTATCAAAACCAAACTGAAACTAAATTCTCAGTGATTCCTTTTGCTGCGTTGCGTCTGCCACACTATGTTTGGTCTTCACAAAGAAAGGAGATTAGCTTAGGGCTAACAACAGCTTTCTTAAGCCTCTCTGAACTCCTCATTAAAGAAAATATTCTAAGGTTGTTCATGGTTCAGTAAAACTGGCCATATGAGAAACATATCCAATATAAACTTGCCTAGAGGCTGAAGTAAACACGGAATCTGTGGTTTTCGGTTTTAATTTTAATAAACAATGCCTGTTATTCACTAGGTTTAAACACTCAGGCCCTTTTTGCTTATGTAAAATCTATGGAGTTTAGGGCATGGATATATATATAAATCTAAATAACCTATATGTATGCCCATGCTGTATATCTAAAATCAATTCTGATCCTAAATGAATACAAAGGAGGGGGTGTCTTAGTTTGCTCTGCCAATAATACAGAATAAAAACTAAAGGCACATCCGGCTTAGGTTTTATTTCCCAGACTTCACAGTTTGATGGATGTATATTTTAGCTGGTATTATTGAGAAATCGTATACAAATTCTGTAAAACAACATTTTCACAAGCCTGCAACTGCACTGCTATGAGACCCAACTCCCATTGTTCCTCATCTCTTACACATCCACTCAAGGTTTTGCCTGTAGAGTGTCATGTAAGGCTACATTCAGGCCAAAGCATTGCATGCAAATCACCCATTAACCAAAGGGACTGAAAATTAGGTTCTTCTCAGATGAACAGAGCAGAGATAACAAGCTCTCATTGGATGGGAAGTATTCAGGGCTTCTGCTCTGTGTTAATCTAAGTCTACTGATGTTTTAAAGTGTGAATTATGTAACAGTTGACTCTTCTGCTTCATCAGCTAACATCAGTGCCTTCCTGCTATTTTTAGGCGCTTTGTAGACTCATGAAGGAGTAGACACGAATTAGTACACGCCGATCAAGATACTGAATAGAAGGCCACTGAGGATGTTTCAGTGGTTGGAACTATTGGGAAAATGTGCCCTTTCTGTCAATAGGGTCATTACAATAAAAATAAATAAAATGAAATAAAACTTGGCCTTTGAGTATTGCCTGGTTCTCACCAAGCTGGTGGTGCTGCATTTCCCTATTTGGGGTGGCCACTTAGGTTTCACCAAAGAGAGGAACTGTATTACCAAAATAAGACACGCAGATTGACGTTGATTTGCATAAAATTTGCAGAAGGGGGCAACATTGGGGAGCTGTGAGCACATTTAGCCGTTTGTCAATCTGGACTAGGCACAACCACAAAATGGGTGCTTCAGAAAGTATGATAAAAGACAAGTAGCCTACCAAACAGCTGAAACGGAGCTAAGGTCCGAACCCCAGTTTTGGAAGTCTGAGAATCTGACCCCTGTCTGTCAATCAGATGTACACGTCCTGTTCCCAATCCCTCTCGATGCAAATGCGAGCTGGAAAAACCATTTGCGGCAAATGCGACTCCTCAGAGTTCGCTTGCATTCAAAAGTATGCACTTGTGGAACTGCAGAGTTCTGAAAATGCACACTTGTGTGAATGAACACATTTTCACACTTAAGCCTGTGGGAAGAAAAATGTCCTTCTGATTGCTAAAATGCAAACAAGAAAAAATAGAAAAGACATACATAGTTTTCAATGGGCAAAATGCACACTTTCTAAATATGCATTTCCCCATGGAAAATATGCATTCTTCCCCATCAGAAAAATGTCACTCATGTTTAGAAATGCATCTAAGCCTTTGAAGCAGAATGTAAAGAACTTCAGTAAACTTGAATATTGCGTGTCATCCCATCTCCGGACCTGATATCCTATGGCACCCTCTAAACCCACAATTTTCAGCACCTGCAAAAACATATCTTGCAGTTATTACAGAAGATGGTAAGAAAATATGGGATTTTTTAAAAAGTCAGTTATATTTGGCAGGCTCCAAATATGGAATCTGGGGAGGCAGAGAATCAGTGCCCACAGAAACCACAATAATTACCCTGTGTTAACATTTATGTGAACATTGAGATAATTACGATAGAAACAGAAATAGAAGGCATCTCATTGTAAGTGGCCTGTGCGTCATCCTAGTCCATTGTCCAGACGCTAATTATTGGTGGACAAATTGAATATCCCTGATCTCTTTTCTCAGGATTCCTTGCCTGTAAACCAGACTTTGACATCTGCAGATACCCTCAAAAGGATAGCGAAGAGGGAGACCAGAGACCAAGTACAGATTGGCCTGGAAAACTGGAAACCAAAATAGGTGGGTAGTCATGGCACTGAAGAAAAGAGGAGCCAAGAAGTAACTCCAAGGAGGAATTCTCACACATCTTGTGGCTTCTCCTACCGTGGCGTTGTGACCTAGCATATGTCAAAACAGGAGTAGGACTGGACTGCCCATATTAATTTGGAAAACCCAGGCCATTACATGCCTTCTGGTTGTGACATAAAATGAAGAAGAAAGGATGCATTTTCTCATTTCATCTTTCTGTTTCCCTATTTTAATCTGGTATGATCAAAAGGAGCTAGGGCAGCAGAACAGAATACTTTCCAAGCTTTGCATCCTGCTGAGAGTTGCTATCCATCCTATTCCCTGCCTAGTTAATGATCAATAACCCATTAACAGAAACCACCATAATGAATATCCCCAGAATTGATGGATATATGCTCACTCATTAACAGCCATGCATTTGTTTGTTCTCATGCAACAAAAGTGAGGCAGTGAGTCAACTCCTGTAGGACTTGAATTTCTAAACAACATCCCCAATCCCTATACAAAGATGTCCTTCTCCCTCATTAACGAGGAAACAAATACCACTGCACATTTTTTAAAAAGGTGGAATGTGCCACCCAATGAATATTTCCTTCCTCACTTGCATAAGGCTGATTCTTTCTGTCCTGTTCTCCTTAATTACCTAAAGCCTGAAAAAAAGTATGACCCTGTTCCCAGAGATGCAAGTTTTCAACCCCACTCATACAATCATTTGCTCTTTTCTTGGGCGCCCTCCTTCCATCCTGAAGCTCAAGTTACTACTGACCCATCCATGCATGGTACAGAAACTTGACCTGCTTAGCTTTAGAGAGGTTGCTTCAATCATGCCCTGGAGTTTCCTAGGCAGCTTGCCCAGAATGGGAGTCAGTTCCCATGCTCCCTTCTACACTTGCTGAAAGCATAAACCCAGAAGACTTGGGAGTTCCCATTTTCCATTTTTGCTTTTGTTTTTCCCTCAACAGGAATTGCCTTTCTTTATCTCTTCCCTCTCAAACATGAACCCAGAATCCACCCGCCTGGAAATCAACTGACCATCTGCCTCATCCATGTGATGCTCAATTAAGTCAACACCCTGGAATGTCTTCCTTTCAAAGGAATTGGGATTTGAATACCTCCACGCCTGAAATTAGTATTTGGACCATATGCTTGTATCACCTTGAGGTTGTTCCGCACTTTGTGCCCAAAGATGCCTCATCAAAGGCTTTTAAATGTGTTCTTCCAAGAAGGCTGCCAAATGTTGTTCCTGAGAGCTCCTCTGCCTTTTCTTCAGGACACTCCAGGACAAAGCACTTAAGACTGTTGAAAGTGGCCACTGAAGGACAGGAGACGTGTAGTGGCAAACTTCACCTCAGCACTCTTTCTGCCTTCACCACCCCCACCCCCATAAAATGCCTGTGATCCCCTAAGTTCAGGGGTTATGGGCAGTCACAATGGATTGTGTTGTCTGTATTAGTAGAACAGTCTAGAAACCATTTGGAAAGAAATCCCAGCCAAAACAAAAGCACAGTGTGATGAACCTTTTGTTCCTAGTTCTTAGTCTCACCTACAGATGGTAAGATATTTTGTTTGGTCTGCATTTCTAAGGGAAACAATCTGCACTTGCTGGGCTGATAGGCACATTAGACTACAGTTTGCTTTCCAACAGCAAACTTCTCCAAATTTTGCTATATGGTTCCTGACCCTGGCTTTAAAATAGCATACAGAAAATGCATATATTAGGGGAGGTTACATGCAAAATGAGTACATTGCCAAATGTCGCATGCTGAAATGCATATTTTATTTATTTATTTATTTATTTATTTATTATTTATTTATTTAAAATATTTATATGCCATCCTGTTACGAAAGCCTCAGAATGGCTTACATAAATGAAATAACATAAAAAATAACATAAATAAATTACCATAAATATAATATGGTAAATTGTGTATAAAAAGAGAAACTGTTTACAAAATTAGTGCGGTTTTCTATGCAGTTTAAAAATGTACATCAGTGGGACATAGGAGGGATAACAGGGGTGCAACAAAGCCCCTCCATGTTCCCCAGTGACAAGTTCACATAGGTATGTGCCCTGTGAGCCTAAAGATGGCAAATAATTGACATGATCAGTAGGCAGTGATAGACTTCTCTTCCCTGCCTGTGTCAAATCCCCCTTCAAGCGTCCAATTTGATGGCCATCACCACGTCTTGTGCAGGTGAATTTAACTAAGCACTGTGTGAAGAACAAAAATGATCCAGGGTTTGGAAACGCTGCCCTATGAGGATAGACTGGGAGAACTGGGCATGGTCAGCACTGAGAAGAGAAGACTGAGGGGGATATGATATCCCTCTAGAAGTACCTCAAAGGCTGTCCCAAAGAGGAAGGTCAAGAGCTCTTCTTGCTGATGCCAGAGTGTAGGACACGGAAAAATCCATTCAAGTTGCAACAACCCAGATTCAGGCTGGACATCAGGAAAAGCTTCCTCATGGTCAGAGCACTACGAGTGGAACCAGCTGCCTAGAGAGGTGGTGGGCTCTCCCACACCAGAGGCATTTAAGGCAAAACTGGACATCCATCTGAGTGGGGTGGTGGATCGTAGTGTCCTGCAAGAGTAGGGGGCTGGACTCGATGGACCCTTCTACTCTGCTATTCCATGATTCTATGATTCTAAGAAGTTCTTCCTGATAAATGACCTGAATCTGCCACCAATCAGCTTCATGGGACAACCCTGTTGGGTATTAGAAGAGAAGAAGGGAGAGATCTCTCCAGCCCTCTGCCTTGTGTCTGGTGCAGAAACTGAATGGTGCAAACCAATGACTGAAGGCATGTGGGACTGGCTTAGACTGAGAACAAACTGACTCACCCACCCCTGTTCTTACACCTAAAATGTTCTTGTGGATTCACAGTCAAATAGTTAATCTAAGCATTGGCTGAGTCAGGTTGTGTCAGTGACATTCAGCTAGCACAGCCCATGCCTTTCTGCACTGCTTCAAGATGTCCCAATTAACCTTGATGAAATGTGCAGCAAAATCTACGTCTTCCTTGACCCCACATTTTTCTCGCATAACCTGCGTGGTGCATTCCCCCTTGCCCATCCGTTCTGACTGCGGCAGGTCCCCTTTTGTCTCTCATTAATCTGCAGAATCAGTTTGCTTAATCATTTCCTGCCTGTTAGAGGCTAGAGGAGGGGAAATGACATTTCTGATGGGTGTTTTAGGCTCATTTCTAACCATAAGCCTAATAGGCACATTCCGGTTCATGATGAAGAGCAAGGCTTGTGACAAATGGCAGAGAACTCATGAACTTTAACAAGTCTGTTTGCAATACTGATGAACAATTAGCTGCAGTTCTGTTTAAATCAAGCGGAGGAAGGGCAATTTCCAGCAAGACAAATGGGATGCTTCCAGCAAGTCTGAGACAATTTGCCAAGGAAAGCACCAAGAAAACAGGACATCATCAGACTGTGAACTTGGCTTTGAAGGTGCAGGAGCAGGTTCTGGGCCTAGGCAGTCCGCCTACATCAAGATGGGGCTTTGGGATAGAAATCTGGCACCGTTCAGGGGAATGAACGGGAGGATCCCAAACCCATCAGGGACACATTCAGAAATTAGTGAAGAGTGCACCCATCAAATCTAAAATTACCTTCCCACTGCTTGGAGCACCAGGTTTGCAGGATACCCATCAAAGGTATCTGGAGCTACACCCAAACGGTACCCAAAAGTTCATTCTCACTTGTCAAGTTGGCAACAAGAACCACTGTAGCCAGTAGGTGAAGTTGGGTTTTTTCTTTTTATTTTAAGTTCATGGAAAATGGCCAATATCAGTGCCCACTGAACAAAAGATGGGGTGAGCAGTCAAGATTAGAACCTGCAATCAGATTCTGCACCAAAGCTTCAAAATGGATTACAGCTGCATGCAAGAAGACATTGAGAATTCGAACAAAGCAAGGGATGCCACTGGCGCTTCTCGCTTGTGTTCCTCAGAGATCTCTGGATGCAGGCTATAGTTTTCTCATTCAGATATGCTCAGATATTCAATCTAAGGTGAACCATATACATCAGTGTGCCGTGTACATAGATGCTTTGAACTAAAGTCCACACATGCTCCCATGCATATTCATGGCCAGCACATGGAAAGAAATGCACACTTGTTATTGCCTGCATTTGTCAGAAATCTTTGTTATAGTTTATAGGTTATAGTTTCCACATGCAAACAGGTAGAAACTGAAGTTACAGAAAGATTAAGAGATGTGACACTACTTAGGATGATGTCAGAAAGAAATCGAGAAGCACCAGGAAAAAAACTGGAAATTAAGGGTGATTTATCCATCCATCTGCTCTGGTCCCATCAGCCTGGGCCTCGAGTTGGAAGCTTCTCTACCTGCATTGCTCCGCTCATCGTAGTCAGAGGTATCCCCAGCACCTTGACTAATAGCATTCCAGCCACAGAAAGTGTCAGTGCCTTGGACGTCCTTATGCGTTAAGTTCCTCTGACATCGTGTAACACAAGCCACTGTGGAAAACTAGTGCTCCTTTTGGCACCAGGTAAAGACTTGCTTTAATTTCCCCAGGCATTTCAGTTTTTCCCATTTCTGTTTTAAATCTGTCACTGCATTTTGAATCTTTTCATTTCAGCTATTTTGAGTTATTACTACTACTACTACTATTATACTGTAGTTTAAACCTTTCATTTTTAATCACTTTCATCGCATATTTGCCATCTTGTATTTTATGTTTTAGTGTAGTAAGGAGACAGTGCAGTGTAGTGGTTAAAGAGTTAGGAACTGGGACTCAGACTGGGTTCTTGGGGCAACTGGATGACTTTGAACTCCTCACAGTCTCAGCCCAACTCATCTCACAAGGTTGTTGTTGCTTGGATAAGGTTGAGAGCAGGAAGAAGAGAATGATGTAAGCTGCTCAGAGTTCTTTAAAAAACAGAAAAAAGCCAGGCTATAGCTTTAATAAATAAACAAATGTTTTAATTGTGACCACCTACTCATAAACTGTCAACTATTGGGTGGCATACAAATATAATTAAAAGGAAGTTGTCTAGAAGAGGACTTTGCAGGGCATTTTACCCAACAATTAAAAGTGCAGAAGCCCTTTTAATTTTAATTAATTGGCCACCCTAACTCAAGGTAGTTTTTAGGGACTTTATTCTCAGTAATAGATATTTCCTGCAACTGGCCTAACTAAACTCAGGAGGTAACTATCTTTCTAGTTGGATGGTACCTCTACAACTGTCTGGATCTACTTTCCACCACTGACAGAAGCATATATCAGAATGTACACAAATTACTGCCCCATTCCCCATCCACTTCCCACTTGGTTTTGCAATGTCATTTTAGGACTGTATTGTCTGCTTAAAAACACAAACTTCATTGGATGTTCAGGCTTACAGCTGCAAGAATGCCCTCAGGGGGTACCTCTTCCCATCCAGACAAGCTGCTGAGCAGCTAAAAAGAGTGTTAAATAATTGTTGCTATATTTAAAGGTGATCTTTGGGTCTTTATTCAAAGTGAAATCTGAAACTGCTGCAATCTTGCCATCAAGTACAGAAATGATATCATCCAGGAACCTGGATGATTCATCTGGGGCCAAGGTGACTGATGTCCTACCCAATGTCTCACATGAAACAACAGCCAATTGCTCTTGCACTTGGATATTTTATAGGAGTGGCAAGAACTCATAGTACATGGTACATAGAAACAGAGCGGGTCAGAAAGAGTCTCCCAGGCCATCTAGTCTGACCCCCGGCTTCAGCCAGCTCTGCCCTCAATATGCCCACCATGTGCATGTCCAGCCTATGGTACAAGCATGGGAAGACTCAAAAATCTTAGGACACATTCCTATCAGTTGTGACTTCAGTGACTGGAAGCCCCCAAACTCACAACCACTCATAATTGTAAGTGCAGTTGTAATAATGGATGGCAAAAAATTTCCAATACATTAGAATACAGTGTAAAATTCCCATATACAAATTTTAAGACTGTTTAAGCAATGATTACTTCAATAAAATAGACTTATTAAAGCAGCTGTTGTGTCTCATCAAGCAGGTGCTAGGTACCTCTGTTCGGGAAAAAACCACCAAAGGTGCTCTTAGAGCAGGGGTCTCAAACTCGTGGCCCACGGGCCACAAGATGATATATTGTGGCCCCCACTTGATATCAAAGTTTAGTGATAGTGCGCTGGCGGCACCCGGGCCGTTCTCTGGGAGCGACACGGGATGAGTGGCCCACCACCACCGCGGTGGAATACTTGATGCAGCCCAGACTCTACTTCCAGTGGCCCCCAGGTAAGATGAGTTTGAGACCCCTGTCTTAGAGCCTGGGCAGATGCATAAGGGAGGAGAAGAACCTTCAGGAAAACTTGTTCCAAGCCATTTTAGGACTACGACTGTTAATGACAGTAGCCACTTGTGGAATCAGGAAAGTCCTGCCTTAATATGGTCACATTGGCTAGTCCCCGTTGACAATCTTGCTGTCCAGTTTGGACCAGGTGAAGTGTCTGCACTGTTTTCAAGATTACACCACACATTATGCATGAAATAATCCAGATGAGGAGTTACCAGAGCTCTCTCTGTCCATCAGAGTAGTTGGTTGGTCCATTATTCCAAGCTGATGGAAGGCAGTTTGGACCTCCTTGTGCCTCGAGTGACCATGGTGACTCCAAGACTGACCTGCCCAAGCTATGAAGCTCTTCCTTTGAGGAAGTACAATCCCCTCCAGAATGGTTGCACATCACTTAGCCAGGCAGACACACCACCCACTAAAAGGACACTCACCCCCACAGGTATGGCTGTCCTCGTGTGCATCGGGCCACCCTGCTTCAATTTGCCATCCCTGCTGCTAGCAAAGAGGCCCATAATTGCCAGCTGAGGAGCAAACAGATGACTCAAGCTGCCATCCTTGCTGCCGGCAAAGAGAACGCTGGCGTCTCAACAGTCTGATGACTGATTCATGGTCTACTGCAGTGGAATAGGAGCTGCTTCTCTTCAGAAGCACACAGGGCTGGGCTGTTTAGTACAGGAGAGGAGACCTGAAGGTGGATCCAAAAAGCGTTAATCATATGCTACTTTCCTGAATGTAAGCCTCACTGAACGCAGTGCGACTTATTTCGGATAAACATGCACAGGATTGTGTTCTATGTGTAGGTGTTTTCTTTAGGGTACACCAGCTGGGGTGTTTTGAAATGAGAGGATTATGCATTTAGGAGGAAATGGAAGGGAAAACCCCTGATCTATGAGCCTCGGGAGCAGTGCCGTTTGACCCTAGCCATGAGATGCCCACAAGATCAGCAGGGGAAGAGTTTGCCTGTTAATTTGTGGAAATACCCGGATGAATTGGATCCAAGAGGAGAATGAGTTGTATCGTATCTTTTGTTTCCTGTATCCCCGTTAGATCAATGCTCTAGCATTGACCTCTGGCATTAAATGCCACTGGGGATCCTGACAGCACAAGAAGAGCCATAATGAACTAGTCCAAGGTCCATCCAGCTCTCCATTCACACAGTAACCAACCAGCTGCCCACAGGATCCCACGAGCAACAGCACCTTCCTGCCCAGGTTGTCCACAACATGTGTACATAGGCATGTACATAGGCAGTGTGACCTAGTGGATAGAGTATTGGACTGAGGAGATCTGAATACTAGTTGGCAGTTCCCTTTTGGCCTGTATGGCCCCTCAGCCTAACCTACCTCACAAGGCTGTTGCTGTGAGGAAGTGGAGAGGAAGGGAACCTTGTTCGCCATATTTGGTACCGTGCTAGCAGAGGAAAGAGAGGATGTAGCATACTAATGGTTTGCCTCTGCTACTGAAGGTAGCATATGGCCACCGGGGCTAGTAGCCATTGCTAGCCTTCTCCTCCACAATTCCTGCCCTTCACTTGGTGGCTATTGCTTGATCTCATGGAAGTAAACTTCATGAAGGAAGTCCCTCTTTTGCTCTGTCCCAGGTCTGCCACCCCTCAGCTTCTTGGAATGACCCTTTGGGTTCTAGAATTATGGGACAATGAGAAAAATATTTCCTTCACTACTTTCTCCACACTATGCCTAACTCTGTATAGCTCTCTCCTGGTTTAGTGGATAATTATACATTGTAATTGTTTTTGTCTTCAGAAAACCCAAAGGAACATGATTGCAGATTTGACAATAAATATGCATTTTGGCAGAAAGATTACACACAGGTTGTTTTGGCTAGAGAACAGCTGCATTGTCTATTTTATTTGTTTCCCAATACACCCAAGTAAAGGATTACAAAGCCCATGGTCCAGAATGGTGTGTGTGGGGGCGGGAGGAGTAAGGAAACCAAGTCCTGTGAGTTATGATTGAAAGAGCTGGGTATGTTTAGCCAGGGGAAGAGAAGACTAAAGAGAGAGCTGATCGCCATCTTTAAGTATCTGAAAAGCTGCTGTCAAAAAAGCCATTTTCTTTTTGTGTCCTTGCAGTTCGTAAGTCTCCATTTTGCAAGGCTGGTAAACCATCTGTGTCAACTCAGGACGTATCTGTCCCCAAGGTCGGCACAGGATCCAGTTAATTGGACTGCGTGATCTCACAGTGTTCCTGCAGAAACGCTCTCTCTCCCCACGGGGATCTCCTCGGCATTGCCAGGGGCTTGAACATGCAGCAAGGTTACAGCCGGCCCTTGCCTTCAACTTCATTTAACCTTTGCTTTGGACTCCAAGTGCTTCTGTTGGGGTCCTGTCCTATTTGTAGACATGTGACTTGACACCTACAGACAGGTTTAGGCAGCTGTGTGAGTTTATTTTTTCTTGTTTCCGAACTTGTTGTTAGTGTGCCTTTTATTCCCTTTCCCACAGTAAAGGTACTACCACTTATTTATTTAGATATTTATTAGGATATTTTTATCCTGTCCTATACTAATTGTCTCTGGATGGCTCACAACATGATAAATACCTAACAAATACAACAATTGATAGTGAGATAAAATATGATTGAGGATGTTAATAAAACCTGATTAAAATATTTAAATTTTAAAATATTGGGTAAATAAAAAGGTCTTAACCTGGCACTGAAAAGCGTATAACTGTCCATCAGCATGTTTTATTCTAAATTGACTCTTTACTAAATGCAGAGTCTTCCTCTTGGTTAGTGATACATTTTTAGGTCTAAGCCTTGGAAACAGAGAGTTTGGCACACCTTTCATAAGTTTAGGGATGTCATTTAAGTCTGAGCTGGATATTTACCTTGCTGGGCTGGTGTTCCACCTGATAAACCTTTTTTACCCACTTGTGCCACCAGGAACTGGAATACTCAGCCTCTTGTCAGGCAAAAGATGGAGGTGAATTGCTCCCAGTTTTTCCAGAGAGCAAGATTAGAACCAAAAGTCAGAAATTGCAGGGAAGCAAATTTTGGCAAAACATTAAGAGAAATACCCAGACGCTGAGAGACAAAAGTAGTACAGATTGCAGTGGGAGGTGGTGAGTTTTCCTCCATCTGTTAGAGAGACAGTAGCTATAGCTCCTACATTAAGCAGGGAGTGCAATTAAATTACCTCCAAGATCTTTTCCAACTCAAACATTCTAAGAATCAGTCATTGTCTTTAATCAAAAACAAAAAAGAAAATGGAGCTTGTTTGATTTGGAACTTTGATTTTGCTTATGAGCTCCGGTACGTAATCAACAATGCAATCCTAAGCATGTCTACTCAGAAGTATCTCTGAGATTTAGGATCCAATCCTATGTGACTACCTGTGAACTTAGATGGTTACAGGTGTTCAGTGGGGCACTCCCTTTGCCCTCAAAACATTTAGATAGTTAATTTCAGCCCTCTAAATGTTTTCTCCAGTTCTTATGATGAGGAGGGAGTGAGACACTGCCTGGAGTTGGGGCAAGAAGGCAGTGGTCTGCTACTTCCCTCTCTGTCTCCCTGAGTACCTGCACCAACTCCACCTTTCCCTATGGTTGTCAGACAGCATCCACCAGCCATAGGTTGTCCCATTACATTCTTCTCAACTGGGAACTCAGTGGCAGCGAAATCTTTACAGCTAGAACCCAAGGGTTGGTTAGGGTTGGGCAAGGGAGTTTGTTGCAGCAAAACAGCAGAGTTGTGGCAACAGTGTGATTATAGCATACAGAAAGTATATCACTGTATGAGCTTTCATGGATGGATCTGCTAAAAATGGGGGTCTGTAGGACTCTTTTGCCCCTGCTTTTCAACTTTTGCATGAAATTGCTAGGAGGGGTTATCCAGACAGACAACAATATAGGCATGACACCTATCCAACTTCTCTTCATCCAGTCTGGGTGAAGCAATTCATATTTTGAAGAAGCAATTCAGTGCAGGAATTGGCTGGGTGAGGCCAAGGAACAGAGATTTTATCCATACCAAATGGAGAACTGTGGGTAGCGTCTGTCTGGCTGAGTGGTCTTGATTGGTTCTGACATGGGTTCTCCTCTTCCTAAATGATCAGGGGCGTGGTTTGGAGTAATGTTAGATCCAGCATTGTCACTAGGAGCACAGATGGCGTTGGTGATCTGCAGCCACTTTTATCAGCTTATACCAACTATGACCCTACCTAAACAGGTGCAGCAGTTACTCAAGCTTGACTCACCTCCCACTTGATATACTGAGAAGTATTATTTGTGCACACGCGCCACCATCTTCAGCCAGCCCAACGCAGGGTGGGGATGTTGTTAGTGGGGACTCGTTGATACAATTCCATTATGCCTTTCCTTTGCCAACTGCACTGGCTGCCAGTCCATTTTCCAATACAAAGCGCTGCTTTTAACCTTCAGAAGCTTGAATGCCTTGAGTCCAAGTTACCTTAAGGAGAATTTCTTTTCCTGTATACCTCCCTTGATCCTATGGTCATGATACTGACTTTTCCAGAAGCCCGTACCCCTACATTTTTTCAGGATAAAGGTGCAGTGTAGCATTTGGATGGATGGATGGATGGATGGATGGCTGGATGGGTGGGTGGGTGGATAGATACAAGAGGGAGGACTTTATTAGTGATGGTGTCCCATATGAGGAATGGCATCCTTAGAATGGCTCATCTGGTACCAAAGCTGTGGACTTTTCAGAGACAATTGTGTTTTTAAATCTTTGCACCATGTTGCTGCTGTTCTATCTTCAGTTTCATTTTGCGTTGCTGGAGGTGTTGTCCTGAATTTATCTGACTTATTATTGTCATTGTTGAAACATCACTTTACAATGTATGGTATTGATTTGTATGCTGTCCACAAACTGTGGTTATTGGACAGTGTTAAAATGCAACAAATACGATGGTGAGAGCATGGCGACATGGCTGGAATGCTTTGCTTTGGCCTGCTTCGACATAATAGATAATCCAGCCTTGACAAAGTTTCAACAGATAAGAAGCTGTTTTATTTGATTATTTTAAAAAATGAATATGTGCATTTTCTTCTCCATTATGAATTGAACATCAGGCACAAAAGAAGACTTGGATGGGGCATGAAATAATGCCAAAGCTAGCCAGTAATGACTGGTATGGGATTAAAATTCAGCCGCAATTTCCTGGAGAGAAAAGACAAACATCTTTCAGCCAGTCTCCCAGCCTCGACACAATGTGAGTTAGCATTAAAAAACCATGGCAAGCTCTCTGTCCAGTGATGAAGCATCTTGCCAAAGAGAAAATATCCCACTGCCTTCTCTGTGCGCAGGAGAATGTGCCTTGATTTCACATTAGCCTCTCCATCCCTGCAAGAAAGAGAAGATATTGTTCAGCACCATTCGAAGTGTCAGAGCCAATGAGGGATAACTTTGTCCCTTTTAATCAGGGATTCCTGTACATTTTTCACTTAGGAAACTAATAGACAGATAACACATTTATATGGGCATATTTTACAGCTGGAGAGACACACACAGTAATTTTTTAAAAAGCAATTCCGGCAGGCCCCTTCTCCTAAAGCCTGCCAAGGAAATAATCAGGGAACAAGAAGTTCCACTCAAAACCTTTCTGATCCCAATCTTCAAAAACTGCCGACAACTATGGGCTGCCTGAAAATATTTTCAGTGTCACTTCTTAGCAATGTCGTAACAGAATGGTTCTGCCCAAGATGTTGAAAGGTTATTAAAATGGTGTATTAACTTCGTGTGCTACCTCCAGAGATGCAAGGTGCCCAGTGTAAAGAGCATCTTTGGTGCCTCTCCATTGATTCTCATTTCTGAATCACTTTTTGTTGCATGTCTAGCCAATTTCAGAGCTTTGAAGCATGGTTTCCATGCATCAGTTTCCTTATCTTTTAAGACAATCGATCTGCATGGATGGATCTAATTGCAACAGGTATTGTGGTGCATGTTTCCCCACTGATCTGAAAATAACATTATGCCAGCACTACATGTCAATGTCGCCAACTTGAAATTTAAGATAAACTGTTGGTTTGATTTGTTCCAGCTGTTGAGCAGCAGTCACCTGAGTTACCTGTTCTTAAACCTAGCCCAAGGATCATGATTCAATGATCAACAAGGGGTCTTTAGCTCTGAAGAGCAGGATCGAAGTTCAGTGGAAGAATGCATGTCCTGCACACTGAAGTTTCCCAGTTCAATCCTTGATGTCTCCAAACATTGACTATTTCGTGGTATGAAAAATGAAGGAAAAGCAGCAAGTGAGAGCTGTGCCATGTTTTAAAGAAAGCATCATCCTCCATCAGTGAAAAGGACTCAGAGACTTCCTGTGACATTTCAGGCAGGGATGCCATTCATGGGTTTTAAAAGATTGTTTTTATTGACTTCTGCTCTAAGAGTCACAAATTATAGATTTGGTGTTGCAGGCAAGTGTTCCAGACAAGCAACAGGTTTGGAGAAATAGAAACATCATTCCAGAAGGAGGAAAAGCTAAACATCCTCCCAATATCAGATGCAAAAGCTCAGCAGATGTATGTGTCAGTTGGGAGACAGTGTGTTTCCTCATCATTCAAGCTCACAAAATCTTGGTAGAACTCCTTTGAATGCAGATGAGCAATAAACCAGCATAATAAATAGGTAATCATCAGCTCTGTGCTTTAAACAAGGAACTGAGGAGCAGTACCCCATCACGAGGTGAAATAACAAGGTCTTTCTTATGCTGTAAATGGGAACAATGCTGAATGAGGACACCATTATGAAGTCTGCTGTTTCCAGTGCTGCTATGAAGGTAGGACGTTGGGTCAGAAGGTTGAGGACTCCACCGCACAATCAAGGGAGCCCCCAGGGTTCACTTACCACATTTGGAAGAATGCATATGTTGACCCCCAAAGGCCAGGTCCAGCCAAGGACCTCACATTAGATCCAGGAATACAGTACCCAAAAGAAACAGAAACATCTCTGCCAGAGATAATATACAGTTTATTGGATGCTGTGTTGAAATATGGATGCAGAATACCAAAAAAAAAAAAAAAACCAGAAGAAAGTTTGCACTGTCCTTCTCTGTGCCCATGTTGGCCTTCTGAATCTGGGGATGCTCCATGAACTGCCAAAGATATGTGAGTGAGCACAGTGAATGAATTTCCCCAAGCCAAGATCAAAAGCAAATGCCTCTTTCCATGGATTGTATACAGTTTCTCCCTCCCACTAATACAAAGTCTTCCAGGAGAAACACAGCTTTAAACCCCTTTTCTGGAAGATAGGAGGATGAAGCTGCTCCAGTAAAGCAAACAGTTTCATTCTCACAGCAAAAGCAGGCATTATCTACAGAATGACTAGGGACAGCACATTTAATGCAATTCTCTCTGCTGCTGTTTTCTTAACAAGCTGCAGGCCATAAAATCTTGACATGGCTCCAAGAAACTTTCCTGACTTTTGCACACTGGAAAAGTTCACAACACCGCTTGCTGAAACTTAGTAATCTCTTGAGCTTCCTTCCAGTAGAGCAGTGAAGTAATACATGTTATCATCTAAAGGAAGAATAAGTAACTTGCAGGGCAAAAAATCTGTAGTGCCCACGACTTCCATCAGCCCTAGTCAGCATAAGCAATGGTGAAAGATCAGGGAGGTTGTAGGTCAAAGTATCCAGAGGGACAAAAGTTGCCCACACACTCGATCTAAAGGTAGGTAGGACAGGAGGGAGTTCAGTCAAGAAAAATCACCTAAAAATCAGTACTGTGATAGGGAGAGAAAAAGAATATATTTAAATATGTCCATCCTAATAATGCAGTAGTGATGTTCATTTATTAAACTGTAAGTTATTTAAACATTTTGGTATCCCAAAGTGAAAGATATATTGAATTTTCTTAATAGAATTCTTCTTTAGATAGAATGTGATACGTGGAGAAATATGGATTATACACTCCATAAGGCACAATGGGTAAGTGGGCTAAACTCCAACTCCCTCTTCTAATTCCCAACCAAGAAATTCAATAGGACAATGCATTTACTTTATTAAATTTCTCTATTAACTTGATTCCAGAATCACAATTTAAAAGTGATTAATTCTGATCAACATCCCAAAGAGAATCTGAAACTAAATCAAACCTGGATTCTTTGATGTACGCATGCACACATGTCAGAAGAACACTGATATGCAAAAGAATACATGGTTGAAAAGCAGCTTGCTCCTTCGGTGGCATAAAACAGGGGTATTTAACTGGCCACATTACAGTTGAGATTGTACATTTATTTAATTGCAAAACGGGTTTCTGAGTTGAATTGATCAGCTGGGAAATTAAAGTGTGTATTTCACAATGTCTATGCCTCTGCATTCATTTCCTTTAGAGAGGGAGACTTTGCTGTAATTCATGAACCTTTTTTAAGAGCACACAATTATGATAGAACATTACAAACACATGCTTGAAACACAAACTGGAAAGGGGCACAAAATTTATATCCATTAAAAAGCAGGATATTTATTTATTATATTTCTATCCCAACATCTTTCCTTCAGGGAATCCAAGGTGGCTTACATAATCCTCCTACTCCTCTTCTACTTCGTTGTCGTTATGTGCCGTCACACTATCTCCAACTTATAATGGACCTATTAATGAGTACCCTCCCCCCCAAATGTCCTATCCATGACAGCCCTGCTTAGCTCTTGTGGATGTGATTGTGGCTTCCTTTCTGCTGTCAACCCATCTCATATGTGGTCCTCCTTTTCTTCTCCTGCCTTAAACTTTCCCTAGCATGATTGTCTTCTCCAGTGATGTGTCCAAGAAAGACAGCCTCAGATTTATCATTTTTGCTTCTAGGGAAAGCTCTGACTTGATTGGATCCAGGACCCGCTTGTCGGTCCTTCTGTTGGTCCAGGGTATTCGCAAAGCATGTTTCAAAGGAATCAATTTTCTCCTGTCAGCATTCTTCACTGTCCAGTTGTCTCACCCGTGCATTATGATTGCAGATGCAATATTTGGATGATATTGACCTTGGCCTCCAGGGAAACATCCTTACATTTTATTATCTTTTTTAGTTCGTTCATCACTGCCCTTCCAAGTCTCAGTTTTCTTCGAATTTCTTGGCTGCAGTCTCCCTCTGAATTGATGACTGAGCAAAAGTATGCAAAAGCTTTCACTTTTTTTACTCTCACAATAACCCTGTGCGGCATGTTATGCTGGGTGCCATATGTAAAAAGCAAAGCAAAGCAAAGCCAAACCTCAAACACATAATTACTACAACAAACCAGGATATGTTTGATAATGAAAAGTTTTAGATGCATTTTCTGATGTGAATAAACTGATTTGTCGAGAGTCTAATTATTACTTCTCACAGTTACTTTGAAATCTAGGCACCTTCATAGCATTCAAAATAACTTTTCATGGATCTTTTTTCTAACATACACTAAAATCAAATTATACATGACAAGAGCACATCAAAGATATGTTATTTATCCTTGTTTCTGAAAATTTGCCTCGAATGTACCACATAACTTTATGCATATTAGATTTAAAAAATGGCTTGCATTGGAAAGCCATTTTCATCTGTTTGTATTTGTAATATTTTCCATTGAATTCATTTTTCCTCCATTCGCTTCCTTGCCCCAGGCCCAGACTATAGCAGCAGATTTATGATTGATCTCACTCTAAAGAAAAAATGAAACAGAGCTTCTTGTCTGAGCCTGTCCATGAGGATGCTATTCGATTGCAGGGAGAGTGGGAAGGCATTTAACTCTCGCCTCCTGCACCTTTTCCCTTCTTTAAACCATCCCCTTGCACTCCATTTGCTCCATGGGGTGAGAGACTCGTGTATGAGGCTTCTAGTTCTGCCTCGGAGCTGCCCATTAGTGCTTCACCAGCACCATCCTTTCCCCGCTGCCATGTCACCACTGCTGGGTGGGCTCTCTGAAGAGCTGTGTTCACAGGCCTCACCTGCACGGCCAAGGATGGCCCAATTGTGCTGTGGGGAGCCAGTGTGATGTGGTGGTTGAGAGCGCAGACTGGGACGCAGGCGATCTGGGTTCTGGTCCCCACTCAGCCATGGAGCCCACTGGGTGACTTTGGGCCAGCCTCAGACTCTCAGCCCAACCTACCTCATGGGATTGTTCTTGTGGGGATAAGGCTGAGAGCAGCAGGAGGAGAATGATGTAAGTAGCTTTGAGCTCATGGGTGTTGGGGGGGGGAGTGGAATATAAATCAAATAAACAAACAAACAAATGAATTAATGAATTAATGAATGATGGCTGGTTTGGAGGGGTCCACCCTCACAGACAAGCATTCGATCTGGAGATTCCCTATACTGAGTTTAGATGGGGGTGGGAAACTAGTTGCTTTGGCCTAGAGCTCCAGGTTCTCTTACCATCTGTTGGCTGGGGCTGATGGGAGCTGTGCACCCTCTGGATGTTCTGACCTCCATGCGGCCAACCTCTGGTTTAGATAAAGTGATGTCCAGTTTGTCCCTTAATGTTTGATCAGGGAGAGGTTCTGTTAGCAATTCAGGTCCAAATTGGAGTTTCATCCAAACAAAGTCATTTTCAACCCGTCATGCCAGTTTCATATGTGGGAGTTCTGTCGAACGGCCCCTGCTCCCTTGCAGAGATGGACTCTAGCTTCCTATCATATCAACATCACGGATGCAGCTGTGAAGTTGGTTGGGGATTTTTACTGACCCTGGCAAGAGCTGGCCCAGCAGCATTAACAAAAGGCTTCACACACGACCATTTTTATGCACACACCAACAGTCCTTGTAAAGGAGCATCTAAAATCTAAATATGTCCTTGGAAAACATGTGCCACAAAGGCGAAATCAATGGGAGTCTGCGACTGGCAGCTGGTCCCTTTTACATGTATACCTAGTTGCTAAACCATGATATGGTACATGCAGAGACAGAAAAATCAAAGTAATAATCAATGACTTCATAATAATTTAAGCAATATAATATGATTTAATATGTTTCTGCATAGAATGTAGTAATTTAATGTGAAATTCTGACCAAAGAAAAGCTGAAGTGTGTGACTTGCATAAGTTATGAAAAATTCAAAATATTTGCATGCATTTCCCCAAATTATTCATCAGCTGATAGTCATGCGAATGTGCACTGGAAACTGGAAATCCAGCAGAACTTGTCTGAAATTTGGCTAGATTGCAAGTCATTTCTTGTATTGTTAAGGTCTAGGAACTGGCTTCCTTAAAGTGAAATGTGAGATTAAGAGTTTTGAATTCCATGCTGTATAGCAGATTATGTGCTCATGCACTGTTGTGAAACACACGCAACCAGTTTGAAATTTGCAAGCAATGGGAGTCTAGGGCTAATTGGAGATCTAAGAAGAAAGTGTCATTCTGTTTTAGAGCCTACACAGACCTGTACCATTATAATATCCTTTGCTTTCTCACATCCCCAGAGTGACCTTTGGTGATACGGTAAGTTATAGCATCCTGAACAAGACTGAATGATACAGCAGACAATATTTCATTTCACCTCCTCTCCGAGTCGGCTGTGTGCATTTCCAGGCTATGATTCCAGGAAGCATAAAGCAGTCTTTCGATGGCAAAATAAGTTGTTTTATGGCATGCTCAGTGAAACTACCCCAATTGGTAGTATATATTTCAGCTCGACTGAAAATAGCAAATAAATAAATTTCTTTCCTTTCCCTGCCAGAGCGAAACATTTCCCATAGTTCTGCTAGGGATCAGAAGCAATTCTGAGATGCTAGTGCCATGAGTCTAGAGCAGATAATAGAGTTTTTATTTATTAGTGATCATGGTAATGATTGCATTTTAACCCCATCCTAATGCCAAGGATTGGAAGGAACCCACTGCTCAAGAAGTGGTTGTTGTTGTTGCTTTTTTTTTTGGGGGGGGGGAGGTGTCTTTCCTGCCATTAAGGAAGTTTGGATAAGCTTCCCAGAAGCCCCAAAGGCTCCAGACTTGAAAAGCTGAACTGGTCACAGGATGCCTGCCCCAAGATCTGGCCCATACAGGTGCTGAGAAGCATCTTCCTTCCTGCTTACCCATCAGCTGCACCTGCCCCTCAGCACCCCCAGCATCCTCCTGGTACAGCAAGACCTGGAAAGGGCAGCCTTGCTCAGGTGAGACCCTCTTAAGAACTCCAGTGCATTGAATGATGTCTCCCATCCCTGCAGCCACGGTATCTGGGAATCTTTGGAGTTGCAGTCTAACGCAGCTGGAGAGCAATGGTTTGGGGGAAAGCCTGCCTGCCTACAATCCAGGAGGAGTTGGCCAAAGTCCTATGATTCATTTGGAATTTTATTTGGAATAATTGCATGGTTCCTTCAGTGTTTTTGTAATTTCCTTAGACTCTGACTCCTGGCCATGCTCATTTTTGGACCTGGCCCACAACGATTGCATTTTGGGGCTAACTGACTACAAAGGAGAGAGAGGAACCTGCAATTACTTTTATGAAAACAGTGAGGTAGAACGTTGATTAAAGCATCCAGTGTTTCAAATATTGTTTTTCTATGCTGATTTATACTGTCACACCCTTTTCCTGCCTACAAAGCAGAGAGGAAGGGCTGCTGCTACTCATGTTATTTATTTATTTTTAAGGGTGGCATTTTTTCCTGTAATCAAAAATTACATTCTAAGGAACTGATTTTCTGAAGCATGAAATGGATATATAAATACAATTCTGTGACCTGTAACATCCAATTTCAGACTCCTTTGTCGAGCGACGACTATCTAAGGGGAAACTAAAGATTTTCTCTTCTTGGACAGTCAGATGTAAATATCCAAGAAGCATTAAACATGCAGTGTGAATTTTGAAACCTTACTTTCTCCTGTGCTTAAAAGAAGGGATATAAACTATAAGTTGTTTTCAACCCCCCTGAAATGCAGATGTAATTGCTTTCCCAGCCTCCCATCCCACCTCCTTCTACTTGCTTCCTAAATATTTATTACAGTAGCCCAGCCTAAATAGTCTAATCCATAAACTACAGGCAACCCAATTCTGTCAATGCTTTCTTCAAAATAAGTCAGATTGATTTCAGGAGCTTTTCCTCCCATGCAAGTATGTATATGAGAACAGCCTGGCAGCAGAATCCCAGGGGTGTCTGCACAAAGTTAAGCCCCACTGAATTCAGTGGGGCTTATTCCCTGGTGGGTGTGTAAGGAATGGACTTTGCTTATGATTAGCTTCAGTGAGGTTTATTGCCAATTAAGCAGGATGAGGTTTGCATCCTTCAAGCAGAGAGCCAAGAGGTGGAGAGCCACTGTGACGAGGGGAGAACAGCATTGAACTGGGACTCAAGTGACCTGGGTTCTAGTCCCCACCCAGCCGTGGAGGTCATGCTCGCTCAGCCTAAGCTACTTCACAGGGTTGTTGTGAGGATGACATGGAGAGGAGGAGAACCTTGTAAGCCTCTTTGAGTTCCTTGTAAGAGGAAGAAAAGGAGGATGTAAATGTAGTGCAATAATATTATCCTTAGAGCGGTATACTTGCAAGAAAGCAAGAGGGAAAGAGATTGTAACCAAGAATGAAAATACTGCAGGACATTTAGTGCAAAGGTAGCCTGCAGATGTGGTTAAGCATCACCAAGGGCCAAACTTGAGGTGGTGTGAATTGTAGGAATACACAAAGCCTGAATGGTATCAGGGATGGTGCACTTTGCAAAGAGGAAGTTTAGCCGCCTTCCCAGCAATAAATCACTTTCCAGAAGCTGCTATGTGAACTTCAAAGAAGCTCTTGCTGGCGTCAGTGCAGCACCCTTGAAATGCAAATAGCATTTCCATTGCAAAAAAAGGAGACATTAATTGCACTGATGCCATTAGCAGCATGTCTGGTTGACAGCAAGGAATAGCAGACTCTCTGCTTGAATCCGATGCCCTGAGATTCGATTCAATTCGTATCCTCTGCACCCGAGAGCCAGTGGTCGCATGGTGGTTAAGAGCCTGGGACTGGGACTCAGGGGATCTGGGTTCTAGCCCCCACTAGCCATGGAGCCAGCTGGGTGACTTTGGGCCAGCCCCAGACTCTCAGCCCAACCTACTTCCCAGGGCTGTTGTGGTGATAGGATAGAGGGCAGGAGGAGAATGATGTAAGCCACTTTGAGTTCTTTGTAAGAAAAAAGGTGGGATATAAATCTAAAAAATAAACAAATAAGATCTTTTACTAGATCATCCATACACATATGCTAGAGTGGACAACTTGTTGGACAATAGCTCCCATCAGTCCTCAACATGGACTATACTAGCTAGGACTGATGCAGTCCAACAACGTTAGCATTCACACTCGGCATATACTGATAATAAACATCAATGTATAATACTAGTGCTTTGGGGGCAATAAAAACATCTAGAATTAGAAGAGTCCTGCTGGACCAGACCAAAGGCCTGTCTAGTCCGCTCTCTTGTTTCCTGCAGTAGCCAACCACAGGTCCAGATGGGAGGACCACCAGCAGGGCATGGAACCAAGAGCTCTCTCCCCCTGTTCCCAGCAACTGACATTTAGAGACATCCTGCTGCAGTACTCAGAACTCATGGCCACTAATGGGCAAACTCTCCAGAAATGTATCAGTGCCCTTTTTAACACCATCTTAAGGGCACAATCCAATGCACTTGTAGGCAGAAAAAGTCCTACAACTCCCAGCATCCACTAGCAAGGATGCCTGAGAGTTTCTATCTACACACACAAAGGTCTGTACCATTAGTTGGTGACCAATGATTGCTGTGGGGGTGAATCCCCATTGCATGCATGGTTCTACATCCTTCTGCATTCGACACCATGAGATAATGTTGGGTTGTCCCATATTACGAGAGGAGAAGAAAAGCTTCTCTTTGCCTGTCCTGCTACAGCTGGATCAGGCTCAGCACTGGGGCAAACTAAGGTGCAAGTCCAACAGCAAGCTAATGACTAGGCCAAGGTCAAACATGGTTGCATGAATTCAGCAAGAAGGAAGTTCTACTGAGTTGTCCGTGAGCAGGCAAGAAAGAGGGATATAGGAGAATAGCCAAGCTCAATGCACAAGTAAGTAGACCAATACATAGAAACATAGAAACATAGAAACAGAGCGAGTCAGAGGGGGCCTCCTGGGCCATCTAGTCTGACCTCCGGCACCAGCCGGCTCCGCTCATGACTTCCTGCAACAGAAGGAGGTTGGACTCAAAGGCCTTCTTGGCCCCTTCTGACCCTACTATTGCATGATTCCATACAAACCCAGCCCGAAGTAGGGTTGGGACTAGGGATGTGCCAGAAATCCACTTTGGGCAGAAAGTCCAAAAGTTGGGAGCTGGCAGCTGACCTCCGTGGCTTCTGCCCAACTTCAAAACGGAGCCCCTGCAAGTCTCCTCAGCTGCTTTTCATCCAGAGCTCTCTGCAAGAATTCTCCAAGGAAGATCAAGCTTTGAACTTTATAAAAGGAATTAAATATTGGTGAAACAGGGCTTGAATTTTAACCAAAAAGAAATTCCTTATCACAAGAATTTGAAGACCAGGTGCTATAGATGTAAGAAACTGACTTTGATGGGACTGTGGCTCATTGGCAGAGCACAATAAAGCCATAAAGTTTTGGCTTTATGGTCTGCTTTGCAGTGGCCCAGAGTCCAAGTTCCAGGTAAGTGCACCCAGGATTCACATTATAATATTGCAATTTTATTTTTGAGTTAACGTTTTCATTAAATGTCATGATCCCAAGATTTTTTCTCTGATCAGTTCAGAATCCAGTCGTGTATATGGAAAATTATATGGGGGTTGGATTTCTCAATACATCTCACTCAACCTAATCCAAATCTAATAGATCGATATATAAACCTTATTTGCATTGAACCACATTTGCTTGTCCATCCAAGGGAGATCTTTTCCGACCTTTCACAAACACTTCTTTTGCTTTTACTTTGTGAATTGTTTGGCATTGTCTGCAATCATCTTCACTGCTCACCCCTAACTCCCGATCATTTAGGAACAAGTGAAAAAAGCACAGATCCTAATATACAGAACCCCATTCCTTAATCTCTGCATCAAGCATTCTATATTTTAATTTGTAGGAGTGCCCATCCTCTGATCCCATGATTGCTAATTTAGCCAAGTTACTGCTAGGTTTACTCTGCAGTCTTTGGACATGGACTTTCCCAAACCTTTTGGGATGCCCAAATACACAGTGTCTATCACAAGAGTGTCAGATGTGGCTGAGCCTGAGAGTTTGTTTCAGTTTGGAGAAGCTCTCAGTGTTCTTAGTCCAGCAGTGGGTAGGATAAGGCAAAATGCCGCAGGGGGAAGGTGCCGGCCTGTTTTCTCTTAAATCTCTTACTGACAGTGTCTGTGCCAAAGGGGAGGCTTGTCAACCTTTTAGAAAGTTAGCAAAAGCTGGAATGTCAACAAATGAAGTGCAGTCATGGGAAGGCAGGAAGCATCAGATGAAGTGGAGAAGGGGGTATGATAGTACGGGAAAACCCAGATGGCGGTACTGAGACCCTAGATGAACTAGATTTGGTCCACACTCCCACAAATCAACATTCCCGATCGGTATGATCACATTATCGATGTTTTCTCACATTCTTGGAATGTGGCTATGAGTTGGGAGCTGGCTGCTGACCTCCGTGGCTTCTGCCCAACTTCAAAACGGAGCCCCTGCAAGTCTCCTCAGCTGCTTTTCATCCAGGACTCTCTGCAAGAATTCCCCAAGGAAGATCAAGCTTTGAACTTTATAGAAGGAATTAAATATTGGTGAAACAGGGCTTGAATTTTAACCAAAAAGAAATTCCTTATCACAAGAGTTTGAAGACCAGGTGCTATAGATGTAAGAAACTGGCTTTGATGGGACTGTGGCTCATTGGCAGAGCACAAGCTTTGAATTCAGAAGAGGTGCAATTCCCTCTCTGATAGAAAGACTCTCACGTAGCAGGGCTGTGGAGAAGTGCCATGACTAAAGATCTTAATGCACAAGAGGGAATAAATGGAAGAGTCATAAACAGGTAAGCCAGTTAGATCAATCAAAATTTTGCTCCCACAGATGCAGTCAATAGCTGGTTTAAAAATGTGCAACCTTGATTCTGAAGGATATAAAGATGCAGCTGTATCCTGAAGAGCAGAAAGAACCAGGGGTGAGCATCCTATATCCCTAGGGTCAACATGTGGCCCTCACATGTGACCCTTGACCTAATTTCAAATGCCTACTGCAAGGGATCAGCTCAAATGCCTTACAAGAATGATTGGACCTTCTTCCAACAACAGGAAGGAAGAGGGGGGAAATATTATTTATTTATTTTATTTATTTTTCGATTTATATCCTGCCTTTTTCCTACAAGGGGCTCAAGGCAGCTTATATCTCCTCCTCCATCTTATCCCCACCTTAATATGTGCCTTTAAAAAAACCTCTGCAGTTTTTAGCCCTGTGCACTTCCAAGATGCATCCCCCAACGGATTAGTCCCAAGGGAATATACCCCTCAAAAGAAAGAAAGAACCTCAAGGCTGATCCACATATTCAAATCTCTTGTATACTTTCAAGCTTCGTGTCACCTCAAGTAACTATCTGGTCACTCGGGTGAAAAAGAGGAATAAGAACACTCCTGGTCAGTGTCTTCTCCTGTTTTTTGTAGACCTCTGTCAAACACTTAACTTTTTTTTAATGTCTCCTTTAATTACCTTTTTAAAAATAATAAAAGCAGAGTCACGCTTTCGATAATTGAAATGTAAATTCCAAGTAGTATATCACTTACATGCAATATATATTGTAATCGAGTGCCCCCAGAAGTCAAACTCGGGTGCCAAATAATAATTACATTTCTTTTCACAAGGTCATTGGCAAAGCTCTCAGACTTGCATCCTCAAAGTTTCCAGGAGGAAGGATCTTGTGCAATTGCCTGTATCCCAGAACAAATGAGTTGGCTTGACATGCAAAGTTTAATTCAATCAGTGGAGAGAGAGGGGGAAATTGTGCTGTGAAGAAACCATAATTACTGAAAACAAAAGTGACTCTTTATCGGTCATGATGCTATTTAATTCCTCAAGTAGATAAATAATCACATACTAATCAATAAGTAATGATAGGTGTCCCTTTTCAAGAGATGTGTTCACCTATGTACATATATTATACATGAAGACCCCAAGCAAGTGCAGACATTCATGGACCTCTTTCAGGGATTAATTACCCCGGATTTGATTACTGGAACTAACTCCACTGAAAGACAGTTGTGGCCATCCAATCTGAGGTGTTGATCTGTGGCGTCCATTCATACAGGCAGTTGTTGCAGGCACACAAGTGAACCAATCCATCAGAAATGGACACCACATCCTAAAGTTTCTCAGCTGTTGCTTTAACTAAGAACCCAGCTTCACAACTTGTATTACATGCATACAAGCAAGTCAAACATGGCATCAGCCAGTTGCTTCCTGTATCAAGGCGTGATGTGGACCACCACAAGCAGGAAGGAGTGGGGATAGCAGGTTACACCCAGCCTACATGTGGATGTAATCCTTAGAAATGATCTCAGGTATGGAAGGGAGAAATGGAGCCAAATTAAATCTGAGATGCTTATGTAAAGTTTAACCTAAGTCACAGCACAACCATTCACAACAGCAGTAATTGATCATATAAGGAAATGAGCCCAGCTTTCCATGGTTAATTAACACCTGTAGTTGGGCAGGAAACCATTCCCTCAACTCAAGCCTAAATATATAAAATGAAATTTTGCAATTACTTCTAATCCAGCAGTGGCTACCCCTCTGGAAATGGTTACCAATGATGCAAGTATTTCTTTAGAGACTGGTTAATAGAACCATGAAGATATCTGATCTCACCAACATATTCTTTTTCCCTGAATATATTGTTTCTATCTCATGAAACACAACCCTGAGGGCATGGGGGAATCACATATATAGCCAAGATACTTTCCCCTAAAAGGAGATTACTCACTAAAAAAAATTACCTTTCACTATTATCTGAAATCATGTGTAATAACCTGCCAGAGATGGGATATTCGATTGCTTGATGTGGACCAATGTTCTGACCTAGTAGGCTAATTCATATTCTCCCATGAACAATATTAAAGGTCTAAATCCTGAGCTAAAGTTAACCATCTGGCTTCACAAACAAAACCCAAGTACTTTGCACATCAACACAAGGGAACTTGTTTCACTTCTTCTCATTCCTCATCAGTACCACTTGCGTGCTTGATGGGCAGAGAGCTGTGGAGCCAGCAGGAAGCGGTCTTCTCATCACCTCTGTGCTCTGGACCAGAATAATGGAAGGAGGAACAGGCAGGGCGCAGTGATGAAGAGGAGAAACGCCTACAGAGGGGCTCTTTGGCTAGGGTCTTGTGGACCCTCAGCTGGTGCCCAACAGTGCTTACCCTCAATGGTGTCCCTTCAGGGAAGCTGTGCAGACATATTGCTGAATATTCTCTGAGTGCAGAGTGTGGGGAAACCTAATTCTTCTCCATGAAATGCCAAGGATTGAATCTTGGATCTTTTTCCAGGCTCACTGAGCTATAATCCCTCCCTCAGAGGATAGCTACTTAAGTATTGCCGAAGGAAGGAAGGAAGGAAAATATATCAATCCCCCCAAAAGGACAAGAAAAGACAGAATCTGCACACATGTTTTATACCTTAATTGAATCAAATTTTATATCTTTATTTAATTGTATAAATGCAAATTTGGAAATAATGGCTAAACTATAAATAGAATATACTGTTTGTCTCCTGTCTGGCTGCAGTTTGTGGGCAACATTAAAGCACCTCTTGTCCCCTTTTATCATGGCTTATCATTCAAACAGACAGTCCTGCAAAGAGAAGAGCCTTTGCAACAAGATGTTTCGGACTACAATTTCCAAACTTTTTCTTCATCCTGACTAAGATGGGGTTTATGAGATTAGAAGTCCAAAGTGTCTCCAGGGCACCAGGACAGGAAAAGCTAAAGCAGAGAATCCTCTCTAAAGTAGGACACCCTGCCACCCCACTAAGTGGGCTGCAATGACTTTATTGAACCACTATCCAATATCGCACATTTAGGATCTTAAATTGCTCTCTTTCCTTTGATCTAGGGACTACCTAAGTTACAAATAAAAATAGCAACCTTTAAGAAAGCCTGCTCTTTCCTGATTAAAGGAGACAAAACTGAAGGCAAAGTCAACTGCAATATCATCACATACATATCCTTCAACTTTCCTGTAGATTCTGATCCCACAATAGGACATACCCATGCAACACACATTTCCTATTAAAATGAGCTTATCTGGATGGTTGTCATCCGAGGATTGTTGTTTCCTGTTGAAATGCCATTTCTGGGAAGTGGTGCCATTTGTAGGCGTTCGCATTATACCGTCGGTAGCACATTCTCGGGAATTGGTCACCAGAGAAGGCAGCTTACTGGCTGCCTGCAAGCTGGCTTGGTGATGGAGCAGCTACGGACCAGTAAATGTCAGGTGCAATGCGCTGGTGACACATCCAGCTCACTGGAGGGGAAGGAAGTCATAAAGCGTAGATAAGCAACACCTGCCAAGCAGCAAAAGAGCAACATTAGCAGAAGACCGTGATACAGAGAAACACCTGTTCTTCTGACTTTCTGGCTGGAGAGAAGCAATTGGACGGTGCTGAAAGGATGCTGGGATTGTACCATTGTACCAAAGGGTGCTGGGATTGTACCATTTCAGAATGAAGGTGGTGGGGTCCATCGTTAAAAAGACCCTGTCACTCTTGGTGTTGTGTTAACTGGACCCAGCTCAAAGTAGGAGAATAACAAGGAAATGAGAGAGCAGAAGAAAAGAAAAGAAAAGAAAAGAAAAGAAAAGAAAAGAAAAGAAAA
>JAIXND010000762.1:9877468-9980630 GCA_023646645.1 Varanus salvator macromaculatus
AAGAAAAGAAAAGAAAAGAAAAGAAAAGAAAAGAAAAGAAAAGAAAAGAAATTGTTTGGCCCAACTCAATTATATTGGCTTGAAAATCTCCTTCCCAACTTCCCCATTTCTAGCACCAGCATAGAGAAATCTATGAAGAATAGTCAGAACAGAGAACGGTTAGGACAGAGCCCTTCCCTCCCTCCCTCCCACCCCACTTCAGTCTTGCTTTCTCAATTACTTGTGTGATTCCCATATGATTTCCCAAGGAGATGCCCCATGTTATTCTCCTGGCCATTCAAACTGGTTCTTCCATTTTCGTTCACCAGAGATCACCACAGTGAATTTGAAATATGAGGGACAATGCATTACCCAATAACATTGCATTAATTCTGCCCACTATTAGATTCTGTAGTCTTCAATGAAGCTGAATTGTGAGAGATTTAGGACACATCAAAGGAAGTCCTTCTTCGCAATGGACATAGTTAAACTATGGAATTCACTGCCATAAGATGTAGTGATGTAGGAACAGTGGTATTAAAATGCATTAATACCAAAAATATCTCTATAGCTATTAAATTGTTGGGCAAATAAAAAGGTCTTCACCTGGTGCCAAAAGGAGTAAAGAGAACTTCTTTGGGGAGCTGGTACCAAAGTTGGGGTGTCACAACCAAAAAGACCCTTCTCCTCATAGCCACCCTCTTAGTTTCCTTCGGATGTGATTCTCTGAGAAGGACCTCAGATGACAAACTTAGTCCAGGAAGGCACATTAAACCTCTAATCTGACTCTCCAATGCTCTTATTATGTTTGGAACCCAGAGCCTCAGAGCATAATCACCTTACTCAGTCATTAGTTATGCTTGGCATTGAGGCTTGTTGTTTGAAGCTGAGACTTATGGTGCTATCCCACAAAGACTCAACGGTGCTGGGAACACGCTTTGATAGATCATCCAGATAAATCCAGATTGGTTGTCCTAATCGCTTGTTCACATTTCAGTCATTGAAGGCACAAAATCAAGTTTTCAGTGATGCAGAAATAGCCTATTAAAGCAAATCATGTTAAGAGTAACCAATGAGATCCTAAATGAAAGGAAGAATGGAATGACTTTAATGTAATTGACCAACTGGCTGTGAAATATGCCAGGAGAAGACATTGCTACAGCTAGCTAATTAATCATACCAATGTATCCAGCACTGCGTTTTCAAGTGTCTCAGTGATCTTGTAAAACAATTCATGCATCTCAAATCTGGGAAACGGCTTTAACAGTTGGGTCATCTACCGATAATGAGAGATGCTACTCAATTTCCTCCTCTTGTGTCTTTCATCCTTGCTAATCAAGGATTCATTATCAAAGAGCTAAGAATCATATAATCAGAGGAAAGGATGGATTGTACTTCAATGGGCTTGACAGCAAGATCAGAGCTATTGGGTTTTCCATAATCCCACCTTTGGGGAACCATTTCCTCCTTGATGTGCCTGACAAAGTTCCCACACATGAATGATAAACATTTTCTAGGATGCTCCCAACACGACGACTGGGATGAACCCCTTCAGAATCCATCCCTCTAGTGTCCACAGACTTCTTGTATTCTATCCAGTCCTGCAAAGTGAACAGAGTCGAGAAGGAGTCCATGAATTGCAACCTTCCCCAGGCATGTGGCCAAGGGTCAAGAAGGCCATCCTGGGAGTTGTCATTCAAAAACTCTGGAGGGCATCAAGTTGGGAAAAGTTACATTGCATGAAGAGTTACAAGTCAGAAAGGGTTACTTTACATCAACAAATAATCTGACCTGGTACTTTGCAGCTTCCTGTACTTTGCTTTACCTGGAATAGGAGCGAGAAGACACGGACTTCCTCTTGAGTTTGCCCCTGTCCTGCAAAGCAAACCAAGCCCAGAGGGAGTCTACGGATGCATGTGGATCTCCACTTGTGCAACTTGCAACCTTCCCCATCAGTAGTAGCTTCAGAATGCAAAATTGGGGTGCAGTGAGGGGGGATGCCAGCTGCAAACACCCTCCTTCTCTGTTCACTGCTGCCAATGGTAGCATGCATGGAAAGTGGGGGCAGCAAGTGGTCGCACCAGCTGCCGTTCCTGGTGGATAAACCTCTTCCCAGTCACTGCTGCCAGCAGAAATATTGGGCACAGAAGAATGATGCTGCTTGCACAGGTCATGGGGCTCCATTCCTGGCAAGCACCCCATGAAATCTGGGCACGCGTACCAGGAAATTGGACTCTGGGTTGCTGCAAGGCAGATCGGAATTCAGGAAGCCAAAACCATGGAATCCAATGGATTTTTTTGCACAAAATGGATTCCTTGCATATCTCTAGCTTAGAAGTTTCATGCAAGCTAGTATTACAAGTTGTTGTGCCACTGGTACTGCTAACAACTTTCCAAGATGCTCTGAAATTGCTGAAAACACCAGTCCAGCTAGGCTGGAAAGCTAAATTCATTATTCTTGAGCAAGCCATAATTCCAGGGATGGCAACCTCGCTTGCAGAATGCCCTCCTGTGGACATCTGCACTCTGGGTGGGTTCACATGATGCAACAAACCACAGTAGTTTCTTTGAGTCATCCAAACTCTGTTGTGGTATTTCAGTGCAATACATTTGCTTTTAGAACCCATGATAAGAAACAGTAGTCTGTCCTATGGTTCCCATGCTTCACCATGGTTTCTCCAGTAGTTACCATCATGGTTTCCATGGTGCTGGTAAGCAGCTACCACTGAGTCCTCTGGAAGGAGCAGCAGCTGAGGAGCAACCCCAGCCATCCAGTGTGGGATCAAATTTCAGGCACAGTGGCTGATGGGATACATGCCAATGGCATGAGGGCTGAATCCACACTAGCGTAGAAACCACTTTATTGTCTGTCAGGCATATCCAGGCAAAAAACCACTCACAGTAGAAACCATGCATGGTTGCTTGTCATGATGTGTGAACCTTGCCTCTGCCTAGCAGCCATAGGATTGCTCTGTAAATATATAAACATGATGTGGGTCCATGGAATGCAGAGGACCACCTCCTCCTATACCTAGAGCACAAGACTGCATGCTTAAGCAGAAGAAAGTCCTCCAACTTCCAGCATTTCTTGCCATGCCATGCTGACGGGGAGATTCTGGAGTTGTACCTCTTCTTTCTGTCTAAACATGCACAGGTGGGTACAATTGCATGCCCATTCCTGGAATACCTTACCAAGATTTACCTGGGATGTACTTTCTCTCAGGCACCACCAGCATCCTGGGACAACCCCAGAGGTTTTTCTGCCACTTTGCAGAGGCTGGCGGAAGCCTCCTTGTTCCAAAAAAAGCAATTGAAGTCCATTCTCTGCAAGCACAGGCAGGATTTTGCTCCCCTGGTGGCTGAGCTTTTCCTCCCTCTGCCGGTTCCAGCTTTGTGGCTTATCAGATCATTACTTAGGAAACAAGCAACAAACCAGGCATCAGTTCAAATCTGCATCGAGGAACTATGTTCGTCTTCCCATACTGTGGAACTAACATAGGAACTATGTTCTTTTTCATTGTCAGCACCAGGGTCTTGAACCAGAATAAAAATCAGGGGGAGAGATGTACAGATTTAAGATAATGCCTGCTCCAGCTCTTATTTTCCACTTTCCAATTTTTATCACTCTTTTTCTCTTAAAAGAGAAAGAGAAAGGAGCAATATCAGCTACTTTGAACACCCTTTGGCACTTTTAGTCACTAAATATATGTGTCCCCATGTATGCATCATTTATTTCTTGGAAAATTTGGATATTTACAGCCTGATAGCTACATGTGAGCTCTAGTATCAGAGACAGTATGCTGGGGAACATTGCATTGCTATACTGCTCATAACTAAAGTTTTCTGGATGGTTCACAACACTTAAGTCACCCATCCAGATTTCAACCAGGCCTGACCCTGCTTAGCTTCCAAGATTAGGCAGCATCAGGCACTTCAGATGGTAAAGACCTACTTGGTAGCTTCCTACAGGCATTTATTTGGCCAGTGTCTAAACAGGGGGCATAACCAGATGGACCTTGGATGACTCTCCTCATGTTCTTATCCCTGTTACAGGGGATGTGTGATGGATTTCCCCAGAATCGGGCATGTGTCCTGGATTTTGCTGGCATTTCCATCACCACTCACGTCTGAGGTAGCAAGTAAGGTAAAAGCAGAAGGTAAAAGGGGCAGTCTTCATGCACAAGTGTAAAGACAGTTGGGCTGGTGTGTGTAAAATCATAGACCTGGAAGGCCATCAGGTCCAAAATCCACTGCTTACATTTCCCTGCCACCCATCAAAATGTATACCTTCTCAGGCAGTCTGTTCCTCTTTCAAACAGCTCTGTCAGGAACATCAACTCCCCTTTTTCCAAGCCATTTGTTTGGATCCTACCTACCCTCTGGAACAGCAGAGGACAAATTTGGCATCACCACCACACCTTCCTGCAGGCTAGAACCCTGGACAAGGTGGGGAGAGTGGGGCCATTCCACCAGCCCTGTAGTAAGACTAGGTCGTTTTTTTCTTCTCTTGTTTAGCTGACTGCTTGTAAGTGGGCCAAGGAGACTTTTGGCTGAGGAACAGGAGAAAACATATTTTAAATAAGTAACAAGTAGATGAGAGAACTGTGCATGTTTAGCCTTGAAAAGAGAAGTCTGACTGGGGACACGATATCCTTCTGTAAGTACTTCAAAGGCTGTCACAAAGAGGAAGGTCAAGATCTCTCCTTGCTGAAACCAAAGTGCAGAACACAGAACAATCAATTCAAGTTGCAACACCCCAGATTCAGGCTGGACATCAGAAAAAGCTTCCTCACTGTCAGAGAAATATGACAGTGGAACCAGCTGCCTAGAGAGGTGGTGGGCGCTCCCACAATGGAGATATTCAAAAAGGAACTGGGCAGCCGTCTGAGTGGGATGGTGTAAATTGGTGTCCTGAAACAGCAGGGGGTTGGACTCAATGGCCTTCATGGCCCCTTCCAACTCTACTCTTCAATGATTCTAAATAGTTCCATCCCCTCTAGGATGACCCTTCAAATATTTGAGAGGGCTACCAGATCTCCTCATAATCCTCTCCAGACCAAGCATGCCCAGTTCCTCAAGTATTTCCTTGCATGAAATGCTGTGCAACCTTCTCGTGGGGAGAGCCTTCTTTCAAGACCACCGTGTGCTTGGTGCCAACCAGAGAGAGGACCTTGTGGGCGCCACCCCCAGACTATGAAGCCCCCTGCCAAAGAAGGCTAGGTTTGCTCCCTCTCCAATGTCCTTCTTCCAGCAGGCAAAGACTGCTTTATTTAGGAAGGCTTGTAAATGGAGAGCCAGTGCTTTTTAAATATATTGTTCCATAATTGTTATGTTTTATTGCATTTTAATGAATTCTCCTGAGGTTCTTTAAGCTGCCTTGAGTGCCATTTTTTGATTGAAAGGCAGGGTTCAATTTATAAAAGATGATACTGGTTAAACCCATCACTGGGCAGAACGTTTCCATCCTGTTCTCCCCGTCACAGCTCCCCCATGCCCACCCCCAACTTTGCTCCAGAGTGTTCTTCAGAACCCTGGAGTAGAGTTTTTGGGGAAGCTTCAGGGGAATCTATCCCACCAGTAGAGGACACTCTGTCATGGAAGAATGGTCAGATGCCACAGAAGTAGTATTTTGACTTGAGTCCTCACTTCAAAAACAAGCAAATCAGTGACCACACCTATGTTATCTCAATTGCTTCTTTCTTGTGCTCTGATCAATCCAGGACAACAGGTATGAATGTCATGGCATATTTTTTTATTTTTACAACAATCCTGTGAAGTAGGCTGAAGTCTTAGAAAGTGCTCCCTCAATGAGCTTCATGGCCAGTGCAAATTCAGTCCACATTTCATATTGTCTGCTATCCCAGTTCATCTCTTTTTATTCAAATCGTATTTTAATTGTTTTATTGTCTATTTGTTTTTAGTCTATTGCTATGTATTTATGTATTTATTTATTGTTTAGTTATTGGTTATTATTTGTTTATAGTTTAATTGTGTTTATTTATTTAATTGTGTGGTTTATTGTCTGCAATTTGTGTATATTTAATTTGGACTGTATTTTGGGTTTGCTGAGATGCACCGGGGGGGGGGGGGGGATAGATAGGTTTTAAATAGATTGTTGTATTTTTTATATGTTGTGAGCCGTCCCGAGGCTTTGTTGTGATGGGGTGGCATAGAAATGTTTTAATTAATAAATAAATAATAAATCTCTCTCTCTCTCTCTCTCTCTCTCTCTCTCATTATATCTAACGCTCTCAAAGCAGGATCTACTGCTCAAAAAAATGTACATGCTTGCAGATTCCACAGAATCCTTCACCAAGCAGAGTGGAAAGGTTCTGGTTATAGTTTCTGGAAAAGGGCGCAGTTGTCTTCTGATTCCAAAGCATCCTCAGTTACCAAATGGCCAGGCAGAACCACATCATTGCAACTAAACAGGAGCAGGCTCTGCTAAACAGGACAGTGGGCTGAGTGAAGGCTTCCTTTTCTCCCGTCCCTAACACTAGACTTACAGAATGATTCATCGCCCCGCTTCATATCACACCTGCACAGAATTGCAGGACAAACATGAGCATCATTCACTGTCTGCTGTCTCATTTGGTGGCAGCTTATGAAGGGCAGAGACTTGGATGGGGACAATCCTGCCCTTTTTAAAACCCTGCTGCCAGATTGACTTGCTCTTCAAATTCAGTCCTTGGGCCAATCCATCATCTGTCTCAGGGAGGCAACCCTGGGATATCCATGGGCTATTTCCAGCCATTGCAATAGCCCACACAAGCTGCCTGGAGCAGCTATGGAGCTCGCATATATACAAAACGACACCTACAGCAGACATACCAAAGCTTTGTTGATCCTTTCAGTGCCCCGTATCTACAAGGGAGCACCAAAAGGGGAAAAGGTAGCCGGAAAGCAAGCTCTTTAGGCAGTCTGTGGATGCTTCCGACACTTTTCCTTTTAGTGCCTGTAGGGCAAACAATCCGTGTGCAGCGGGGGTGGCAGAGACCACACGGGGGCAACCCACAGCCTGCATGCTGCCCCCTCTGAACTGTCTGGGGGCTTCCCTTTTACTGCCAGCCAGGCAGAACTGACCATGAGGTGCGGCAGCCACCTGCCATGGAGCTCCAGAACGCCTCCCCATCAAAGGCAGTGCTAGAGGCTATTCTTTGTGAGTCCAAAATCAATTGGGATAAGACTGAACCTCTGCCGTGAGTCCAGGTAGCAACCTACGGAGAGGTACGCACTTCTTGATATTTGCCCCAGAAAGGACAGAGTTTTTAGAGGGCCTCGTGATGCTTTCGTGAACTCAGGGTTCACGAAAGACTTGTGCCATGGTCAACTCTGGCCAGTCTGCTGATCAGATTTGCAGATGATACTAAAATGGGGGCAGTGGCCACCTCTGAGGAGCAGGTACTCCAGATCCAGAAGGATCGGGACAGACCACGGAAGTGGGCAGGAGACAACAGGATGGCGTTCAATGTGGATAAGTGCCAGGTCTTGCACCTGGGGCATAGGAATGGACATCATAAGCACAGGTTAGAGGGAAAATGGCTGGAGAGCAGCACTTGTGAAAGGGACCTCAGGGTACTGGTTGACTGCAGGCTAAACATGAGTCAGCAGTGTGACAGCAGCAGTCAAGAGGGCAAATGCCACCCTTGGTTGAATAGCCAGAAGTGTGGCTTCTAGATCAAGAGAGGAATTACTACATTCTATATGACTCTATTCTATATGCAGGTGACGCAGTGGTTTAAACCGCTGTGATGCTGGGCTGGTTGATAGAAAGCTCACCAGTTCGAATCTGCATAACGGAGTGAGTTCCCGTTGCTCTGTCCCAGCTCCTGCTAACCTTGCAGTTCAAAAGCATGCAAGTGCAAGTAGATAAAAAGGTACCACTTCGGTGGGCAGGTAGCAGCGTTCCGTGCGCTTTGGTGTTTAGTCATGCCGGCCACATGACCACGGAGACTGTCTGCAGACAAACGCTGGCTCCCTCGGCTAGGAAACAGAGATGAGCACCGCCCCCTCGAGTCAGGCATGACTGGACGTAACGTCAAGGGGAAACCTTTACCTTTTTACCTTTATATGACTCTGGTGCACCCACAACTGGAGTATTGTGCTCAGTTCTGGGCCTCCCCCTTATAGGAAGGATATAGCCAGGTTAGAGTCAGTGCAGCGTAGGGCCACAAGGTTGGTGGCTGGTTTGTAGGGGATGGGGTATGAGGTGAGACTGAGGGAACTGGGTCTCTTCAGCCTGGAGAAGAGGAGACTCAGAGGGGATCTGCTGTTGACATACATGAGGGGGTGTCACACAGAGGTGGGTAGAGACCTGTTCTCCCCTGCAGAGGGAGGCAAGACGTGCTCCAATGGAGCCAAGCTCAGGGAACCAAGGTTGAATTTGGATGCCAGGAAGCACTTCCTGACAGTTAGGACCCCCAGGGTGTGGAATGGGCTTCCACGGAGGTGGTTGAGGCCCCATCGGTGAGGCTGTTCAAGGATAGGCTGGATGTGCACATGGTGGGCATGTCGTGAGTGGAACCAGCTGGAGCCGGGGGTCAGACTAGATGGCCTCGGAGACCCCTTCTGACTTGCTCTGTTTCTGTTTCTAACACAAGCAACTTGCCTTCGTAGCCTGGAGAAAGTGGCAGCAGATGCCCCAGAGATTCTGCCTGGCAGCTTGTGTTTTCACACCAAAGATAGGTTTGGCCTGAGCATCAACTCTGGTGCAGAAATGACACTATTTAATATTAGTTTATGGTTGCATATATATTTCTATCACATTTATGTCCCACCCTTTTCTTCTCTTGCAAGCAACACAAAGTAGCTCTCTACCTCCTCCTCCTCCTCCTCCTCCTCTCATTCTCACTACAACACTGTGAGGCAGGTGCGGCTGGGAGTCAGTGATTGGCCCAGGATCACCCAGGGAATGTCATGACAGAATAGAGACGAGAACCTGGATGCCCCTGGTCCCAGTCATCGCATTGCCACTGTGTGCAATATTTCTGCCAGCGGAAGCCCCCCAAGGACTTTTTCCCTGGCAGAAAAGTTGCCGGTAGTACACTTCCTTCCAGCATTTCATAGCTGAAAAGGAAGCATTCTTTTGTCCCTCTACCTTACACTGAAAATACAGTTGCATCCAACGTTAGTCCTTTTGAGAACGGACACACTGAAATCAATGGGACTTAAGTTAAATTAACATTGGATAGAGCCCATTTGATCCACCCCACAGAGCACTGAGCATTATTAAAATGTCTTCTCAACCTGTTACGTGCAACGCTGAGCAGCGGACACAGGAGGCCAATTTAAGGGCCCATTTTGAACGTTATTTTCAACCATATACATAATTTCGTCTTCCGTTTCCTCTGATAAGGAGCATGTTTTTTGAATGGAGAACTAGATTGCAAAGTAAAGAACAAGGGATATTTGGAAGGATAACTGAATGTTGGTTGATTTCGACGTGTGAAGTTAGGGAGGTTCACATGAAATGGGAATCAAATAAATTCTCCCCCATCTCTTCTGGGATGCCATTTTGGAAGCCAGAGACAGGAAAGTCAACCTGGATTGACCTGCACAAACTGAAACCCGACAAGTTACACATGCAGCCCCACCAGCTTTATAGGGCAGCCCACTGGAGTTCAAAACACCTCCTTTCCATGCTGCTTGACAAGGACTAAATCTTCTTTCATTCCCCTTGGAACTCATGTTCAAGAAAATGTGCTAAATTTAACACCAGCTACGCCACCATCTATGAAAGTGAACAAGGACTAATTCTTGTTTGGGTTTCCTCTAACAACCAGCTTGGGACCTGATCTGATGCACGAGTCTGGCAGCCGAATTTTGCTCCATCCCTTGGGATGCTTCTCTTCCTTTTTATTTTGTGTTAGTGAACAACTGTAGCGGTGATGACAGATCAGGACAAAATTTAAATGCTGGCCTTATTTTTGTGCTATGAACGTTATTTGCTGAAATCAGAAGGTGATTTTTTTCCCCTACTAGCACAGCAATAAATATTTTTAGGATCCAGTCTTATGGGATCTCCCTAGTCCTACACATGTAGATTACGCACCTCACATGCAGGGTGGGAAAATCAGAGATGAAGGTCGCTTCCATGTGCCCCCTGCCCTGCAGAACATTTAGATGGTCCATTTGAGCTGGCTAATGAGCTGGCTAATGAGTAGGAGGGATGGAGGCTGAGGTACTTCCAGGATATGTCATATTTTGGTGACCCTGGTCTCATCCCATCCCCTTCCTTGGAACACCTCCAAAAGCCTCTCTTCATCTTTTCAAGGTCGTTCTTCCAATCTCAAAGAAGCAGCCAGTATAGTTCTTTCAGAACTGGCTACACTCAGGAGGAGAAGAATCGCATGTGGATCACCTGCTTCGAGGTCATAGTGATTTTCTAGCCTAGTACCTGGGTGTTGGGAGTGAGAAGGCTGGATGCTTCAGGTGCTTGTTCTCAAGGACTTCGCACTGGATTTCAGAAGAACTGGGATGGGAAGGTGAAGCAGATCAAAGGGGAGTTGGGAAGGATGGGCCATGCTGAGATGAAGGAGGTGGACATGCTTATCTCAAGGCCAGATGCCTTCATTTTGTTCATGGACAGGCAGCATCTGGGAACTGCAGTGCCTGAGAATGACCAAGATATGCAGCTGACGGGAGGGGGAGATGAGAGGTCAGGCAGCCCTGGCTCTTGACCCCATGATACAAGGACAGCAGTGGAGGGCAGCCCTGTCAGCAGACTGACACACTTCAAGGTGTGCTCGTTTTCAGAAGGCCCCTCCTGAAGGGATGGCGCTCAGGCATGCTCACAAGAAAGGTTCCGGGAGGTGAATACCAGATTGGGTTTACATGGTCATGAGCAATGGTTCTGCCTTCAAGCTTTCAAAAGCCACATACCATTTTCTTTGCAAAATGTTCCTTAATGACCCAAAAGTCCAAATCACCCAGAATGAACCTCTGAGCATGCACAGAGCAGCTTGTTGAACCCAATCTCATACCCAATCTCACTTCTGCTCCGATTCTGATTCTTCTGAAATCCAGCCAGCAGTCCTTAAGAATGAGCACTCAAAGCAGCCCTCCTTCTTGCTCCCAACACTGGAAATCCAAACGCTCCTGTGACCATCTCTATTCTACCCAGTGTTCATAGGACTCCTCCGTTGACTCAAAATGTAGAGAAGGACAGCCACAAAGGATGACACCTGTCAGTGAGAAGTTGCCCTCTCTAACTGACAGTTAAGCTTTGGGTAAAACAATTTGCCCAGAATTGTTCTGGCTGCTCTTCAGTCTTTCTCCCTTCTGGCCAGTTTCCATGAACAGCTACAAGCTTCTTATGGTGTCTGTTAGGCCAGCTTTGGTATTCCAAAGGTGATGCTCATCTTTTTCGGAAGCACTTTAAAGCATTAGAGTGCTTGACACAAGTAGATTTTAATCATATAATAAAAAGATTCTTCTTTGTGGAGGTATCTCTCACTGCACACCACGTTGGCAGGAAAAAAGGGTACAGGAAAGACATGATTTCTTCAGAAATTCAAAGATAATATGTCAAGAATTCTGCAGCAGGAGGAGGAAGGAGGAAACACGTTATGAATCAGAAAATAAACCTGAAAGCACTGATTAACCTGAAATGGCATATAGGTTCCGCAAAGCTCCAATCAACCTGAAATGGCATATAGGTTCTAGATGGAGCAGAGGTAGGGAACTTGTGGTCTTCCAGATGTTTTTTGAGTACAACTTCCATCATCCCTAGCCAGAATAGCAAGTGATGGGTGCTGCAATAAAGAATGATGGGAACAGCAGGTCAGGAACTTCTGGGGAGCTGTAAGTTACTATTAATATTAATATTAATGTGTTGTTCCATTTGTTTTTATTACAAAACATTTTAAAAAATATTCTTTACAACCTTTTTTGTTGTATGACATTCATTAGCAGTTTTATTTTATGACATACATTCATTTAGCCAGCTTTTCCTCTGTCTTGCATTTCTCCCTCCCCTCAAAATGCCTTGGAAAGATGCCACATTCTGGAGAACTCAGAAAAATAATCAGCTCCACCGCTGTGGAAAACAAAGGCAAAGAGCCTCTCATTCCACACAGATGTGAGTGGGTACGAAGGGCCACAAATGGAACATCTAAAACACACGTGCTCATGCCAATTGGTTAGTCGTGGCTTTGTTTCAGGAATCTGCTCTGTTCAGAAGTCAAGTCACCCCATCATTCATACTGAAACAAACGTATGTCCCTACTTCTCGATGTGCTTGGAGAGTTTGAGTTCGGATTGCCATGTGTCTTCTTTTGTAGATGGCAGGTCCTCTATTGGATGGGCTGCTAGAGGAAAGTCCCCTGACTTGACTGTCACATCTGCTTGAAGGCCCTGTCCATTCCTTGTCTGGTAGAGCAATGAAGGATCTGCAGAGGGAAGATGGTGAGCCTTAAGTGGCCTACACACAAGTAGACCCCAGAAAACAGATGAAGAGCTCCCTTGGTCACAGTCTTCCACACTATGGTGAACTGTATTGTGGCCATATTTAATATTTTAAACAAATCTAAATGCGCATCTATAAATTTGCATGTGTGCATGTTATGTAAATAGGTACCCTTTTCCTTTCTTTTCTGGGAAAGGTATTCCCTCTTTTTTGGTTATGCCTAAATGGCCACCCCACCCTGTATATAGAGAGAAAAGAGGCCTGCAACTCCAAGGATTACCCAGGTAGCCATGCTGGCAGGAGCATGTTGGGAAGCGTTGGAGTTTTCCTGTCTAAATATGCATAGCATTGTACCCTTTGTGAGCTAAAGGCTGGGTGTGGGTTTGACCTGGATTTCCACATGCTTACTTCTGGCCCAGTGGCAGCGCAATCCCCATGAATGGGTTGGTTTTCTCCATTGAGGGGCTGAGGTGTCACTGAGGAGGAATATAGGAGAAAAAAGTCACCCAGTTCTGCCCAGAAGCGGAATGCCAGTTGCTCTTGTCACTTTGCATAAGGCAAATTGAATTGATAGAAATGCACGGTGGATGGCTGCGGGGTACGGGATCGAATTTGTTGAATTTGCATTCTGACTGCAGGTCTACGACCTTCAGGGTGCAATTGGTACGATGCATTTTCTGGGGATGTACTCAGCCCATTTGCTGCCTTTGCCTTGTTGCTTTGGAAGTACAGTTGTCTGCATAAGATGCTCGGAATCTGTGGAAAAGGTAACGGTGGACTACCTTTTCTAGAGTTTACAAGCACGACTTGGCTATTTCCCTCCAGGCTAAGAGAAGCAACTGGTCACTTTGTTTATTTATATTTATTAATTTTCTATCCCACCCATTAGGTCTTTGGGCACCTAAGAACTTTGTTCTTGCATGAAAAGATGACCGGCGCATTTATCCCTGCATTGGTTTTGCACAGCTGTGGTTCCAATTAAAAACCGCCTGTTCCATTTAAATGTTTGCAAGTTTAATTTCAAATGAGGCCTCTAGGACCTGCATGGGCACAGATTGTACTTGTTCATGGCACTCTTGGGCAAATGCCAGGGCCACGGCCATGGCCACATCCTGGCCACCCTGTGTTTATCTGTCAATGTCAGGACTGAGCTAATATGGCTCAACTCTCTGTTGCCCATGCTTTCGTTTCCCTGCAAAGTGATGCTGGGAAACAGTGCTGCACCATGCAGGAATTCACTGCCATTCATTCAATTCATTGAATTCATTCAATTCTGGTTCGAAAGTTTTATTGTTTTCTACTCACTAAACAAATAATTATTCTGAGGACTTCAAACATACTGTGTACAAAGTCTTATTTCTCTACAAATGCTATGTATTTTAGCCCATATTAGAGTTCTGATGTTGTAGCCATTGATAGAAAAAGTCCCATGTTTGGTAGCAAACTGTATCTTCTTTTTCCTTAAGAGATCAAGTCAGTCTATCCATTTCTGCACAGTCCAATATCTTGTTCATGATCAAATCTTCAGCCGGTAGCTCTTCATTTCTCCAACATTGCGCATATGCGATCCTTGCCTCTGTTATTACATACAAATATATACTTTGTTTATCGAGATCATCGGGGAGAATGCTGAACACAAATATTTCTGGTTTAAACATTACAGATCTTTGCAACATTTCCCGAAGTCACCTATATATTTTAACCCAATATTTTTTTGCCTTAGCACAGGTCCACCAGAATTCATTCAATTCATTGAATTAATTCAATGCTGCCATGGGGCCCAACAAGAGCTTCCACAGTGTGATGGACAAGCACTTTGCCCAGGGTCCTGGCTGGTTCTGGCCTAGTCCAGCACTGTACTAGGGAGGGACTACAGTTGGGCAAAGGTTGTAGCTCTGTGGAAGAGCACCTTCGGTGCATGTGTGGCCCCTATGATATATTGGTACGGCCCAAGGGGGTGAACCTAAGAGAGTGGGGCTGTAAGAAATCCGAATCAAAAAGATTGGGAAAGCTGAAGAGGCAGGAGCTGCTGTTGGCACTAAGGCCCTTGCCGACTTGGTTTAGATATGTGTGTTGGGGCGTGAATCCACATAATGAATTCATGCATATGCAACTGAATTGGCATTTTATTCCAGGGATCTGAGAATTCTGCACATGCAGCTGACGCTTCTGTGTTCAGACCAGCTGAAGAGGACATTTTGGATTCCTTCGTTTGAGTTGCAGTCAAAAAGATGTTTGAACGTTGCAACTCTGCAGCCAGTTCGATTTGTACCGGTGCTGTTGACAGGGACTTGGGTGCATGAGTTGTAATATTTTGTTGTTATTGTTATATATTATGATTGTTTGTGCTGTTTTGCTATAAAGTGGTTGATAGGGAGAGGTTCGTTTTGTATGTTAGGTTGTGTTGCAACGTTCATTAGGAAGCAAATAGTCCCACAGAATCTACCAGTCTTACCCATGCAAATGGCATGCTCTTCACGTAAGGCAAAAAGAAGCTGCTTCCGAATACCCCAGAGAGCCTCTGCCAGTCCACGTCAACAATGTCAGGCTTGATGGTCCAAGAGTCCTTTTTTATGTTCCACTGCTTTGCCCCTATAGATGATAGGTGATAGGGTAAGTGCGTTGAGCACCCTATGTAAGATAAAATATTAAAATCATGACATGTCCCAAGGAAAACTGGAACCTCAAATCAACATCACATTAAAAGGCCAGGAATCCAAAAATTCCTGGCTCGTTCCTCTATCTGTTGAGATAGCTTTGTGCATTGATAGAATGTGTTTTTCACATGGATTGAGAGACCTTCAAAAATAAGAGTAGGGCTCTGGGAAGACTACCACACCCTTCTCCACACTGGTGCCCTTGAGATGGTTTAGACTACAGCTCCCAGCATTCCTGACCATTGGCTAGGTTGGCTGATCTTGATGGGAGCTGGAGTCCAGAAAGTTTTGGAAGGTGCATGTTAAGGAAAGCTACAATGTGGGGTGGCTTTCGCAGCAAGACTTACAACCCCACCCTAAATTGGGTTTGATCCCAGACTTAGTCACTCATACATCCACGGAAATCACAGGGGCTCTATTTAATCATGATCATTCCCACTGATTTCAATGGGTTTATTCTAAGGATGACCAAGTCTGGATGCAACCCACAGCTTTGTGCATGCCAGAGAGGTGCGATTCATTGTCTCATCTGCAGCCCTCCCTGTTTGCTGCAATGTCCAAATTGGCCCTTCATTTCTTCAAGTCATCCCAGACTCTGGCTCCCTGCCCATCCTTCCCTTTGCCCTGCCAAGTAATCCCAAATGGCATTGAAATGGCTCTTCTTTTCATTAGTAGCCATGCCTTGAGAACAAACATCTTTCCATCCCACATGACAGAGAGTGTCACGCCTTGGCAACGAGGGAGCGAACAAATTCCCAAGCCCTGCAAATTGGGCTTGTCGGCTGCAGCTCTAAACTGCTCGGAGTCTGAGCTGCTTTGAAATCAGTTCAGCCGAGTTCATTTTTGGATTCATCAGTCCGTGTCATTTTTATTTCCCCAGCAAAACCGGCAAGACGCAAAACTCTTCCCCCTCCCCGTCTCCTCTTTCCTTAGCTCAGAGCCACTCTGAGTGCAACTAAAATCAACAAAGCAATACACAAATCTTTGTCACCTTCTCAGAGTCATTTATCACCATCAAAATAAATGAATATTCCAGTTGGTTTGGAATGACACACATTAGAGATAATGGCCCTTCGTAAAATCTGGTATGTAACTAAACCATTATCACTGAATGTGCAAGAACTTTTTATTTTGCTTGCCATCACGAACAAGAAAACTTCCTCCAGGGATTTGCTAATAAGTTTCTGCGGGGGGGGGGGTGTTGGAAGGGGGGACACCCTGATTAAGCAAAGGAATAGGAGGGAGTCATGAGTCCTTCCCTGAGTAGTTACAAATGCATTCCAAAGAGATTGGCTCTTCTCTTTCAACAAGCAGGAACTCTAAGGGGGTAGGTGGAATGGGGAGGAAAAGCAATCCAAATAAACAAATTTATCTTCAAGAAGGCATTTCTCGGTTTGCCCCCTGTCGTCTTTGGCCATGTCATCCATTCTCATCCTCTTCCATCTGTCACTGACAGCAGCTGCTTAACTCACTTTGCTGGTGGGATCACTCAAATAATTTTAGACCCAGCTTGGTTGTCTCGTGTTCTGCTCCCTCTAGACTTCATGTTCCGAGACTTCGCAAACGATCATCTGTATTATTCACAGCCAGGACATCTTGGGGATCCTCCTGCCCATCTGGACAAGTGGAGTCCTGGGGTTCTGCCCCACCATCCTGCCCTGCGTGAACCACGGCGGAAGCACAAATGACCTGCATGACTCAGGAGATGATCTCCACTGTCCTGGTTCTCTTTTCACACATGGGATGAGGTGTATCCCACCCCCAAACTGGCTGTCCCCTTACCATTCAAGCTTGCCTCGTTACACCTCGTTACAGTGTTGGGGACTCTCAGAAGCCCTGCAGGAGCTGGGCAGCTGAAATCACTCCTGAATGCCATGGAGCCTCATCCCAAAACCAGCCACTTGTGCAGATCTGTGGGAGGGTCCCTCTCCTGCGACCCCAGGGGGTGAGAGCTCAGCACTGGCCTGCTACATGCATTGCAGCCGCCTTCTGTACAGGGGGGCATAAACCTTAAGCCATTTTCCCGCTTCCAAGAACGCAAAGGCTGTAACCAGCATGAAGCAATGGGGAAATAAGATGTTCACATTGCTGCTCTCTTGTATTTCTCTAATTTCCCTCTTTGGGCTTTAATCACCCGTAAACTCTATTTCCAAAGCGCCAGTCCTGTTCTGCTGTTTATTATCATAAGGGGGAAATTTGAGCCAGTCTTTCCACACGCTCAAGCCCAACCATATAAGCTGGCCGACCCCCAGGCAAGCACTTCTCCAAATGTGTTGGGCTCTCAATCCCATCATCCTCAGCCAGCACAAACATTCTGACTGGGAATGATGGTAACTGTGGTCCAGCAAATCGGTAGGGAGCCAGGTCACAGAAGGATGCTGGCATGGGCTAATGGAAGTTGCAGGGCATATATTCTACCTTCCTGTTGTAAGCATTTAAATACAAAATTCACATATAACCAGTGACCATGAAATATTAAGGCTTCCAATAGCAGGAGCCATTTGTAAGAAAGGAACCCACTCAAATGCCATTTTTTTGCTGGTGGGTCAGGGCTAAAGTGGATCATGTAGCTTTCGCTATCTCTTTCCTCCACCCACCTACCCCCGAAATTGAATCTGGAGCCCCACGTGTTGGGGGTGCGTCACTGAAAAGCCTGTAAAAGTTATGAGCAGAGGAAACAGAATGCAGAGCACTGCATTCCAGACTATTAGAGCTGAAGCAACTATTTCAAAATACTGGAAATTAGCCAGAATTTTTCCTACATGGTAAATGAATTCATCTGCAAATTTGGAATGCGAATTCTCCCACCCAACCAGCCCTGAAGCCATTTCAGCATTCTTGTTATTATTTTTACACTCCATTTATGCCTACCTTTCTTCCTTTTGTGAGGAACCCAGGGTGGCTTACAAGATTCTTCTCCTGTCCATTATTATCTACACAACAGCAATCTTCTAAATTAGGTTAGGCTGAGCATCCCTGATTGGCCCAAGTGAGCTTCAGGCTGAGTCGCCACTGGATGCTGGATCTTCTGGGTCCCAGTCGAATGATCCAACCACGTTGCCACACTAGCTCTCTTAGATGCTTTGTCTTGACAGGTGTCTATCAACATCCAACCAAATAGGAAATCAAATAAGCTAGCTGTGGACTTTCCATTGGCAGCTCCTTGATCTAGACATGCGAAACTTGGCCAAACTTAAGTTCCTGGAGGTTCTACAATTTTCACCTCAAAATTCATTCCCTCTCATGTTCCTAACAGATAGCGAGGGGGGAGGGTTGTGGGGGCGTGCTATTCAAAACTTCCAAATATATGCACCTCTTTGAAATGTATGCATGTTTGAACATGGCTTTGTTGTATTACATGAAACATCACACCATCAGAAACGTATGGACTTTAGACTGCAAGTTCCCTTTCAGTCCACCTTCAGATCCAGGAAGTACAAACAGGATACATGCTGATGAAAAGCAAAGCAGAATTAATTTGTTACTCATTCTTATGAATGGATAGGAATCCTGGTCAGTATAGGACACAGGAACCTGGAATGATCTGAGCTTTGGTTTGATCCACAGGGCTTTTCTCATATCCCTGTCAGATAGTGAAAGATGAATTGTTATCGCATTCATTCATATTCATTCATATTGCAATTTATATCCTGCCTTTTTCCTACAAAGGGCTCAAGGCAGCTTACATGATCTCTCCTTCTCCATCTTATCCCCACAACAACCACCCTGTGAGGAAGGTTGGGCTGAGAGTCTGTGACTGGCCCAAAGTCACCCAGTGGGCTCCATGGCCGAGCAGGGACTAGAACCCAGATCCTCTGAGTCCCAGTCCCAGGCTCTTAACCACTACACCACACCGGCTCTCTTGTGTGTATGCTACACACCGGCATATCATATAGACAACAATTGACAATGAGTACAAAACAGTAAGTACCTCCCACTATCAGTTTATTTATTTATTTATTTAAATATTTATATGCCGCCCCTTGCAGCAGCCTCGGGGCAGCTCACATATATCAGTTATGATATATGAAATGTCCCATTTGAACATCAAACTCGCATAACATATAGAAATAAAATATGATCAAACACAGAAATAAAGGATAGGGTGGATAAACAGAACACATTTTGTAATGTGGTGGATACAGGTGAGCGTGCAACCCGGAATCGATCTTGCAGAGGGGAACTTCTGAGCGTTAGTTCATTTCAGTTCTACCAAGCACCACTGCAGAGAAGGGTTTTATCCTTATGGAGAACCGGTACCCGCAAAGGTCGTGGGACTGTCTGGACGATCAGCAGCAGCGCTGCGTGACAACAAGCTAATAGGCGAAAGGACGGTGTTAGTTGAAAGTCGGATGTCCATGAAGTGTCCTCAAGTCGCATTAGAAGCGAAATGCAATGCTGGGAAGAAAGAGTAAGAAGAGCCCCCTGAAAATAGCACGTTGGCACAAAGCTGAGAGCCTTGCTGTGCCAGAGCCTCCCTGAAGAGCTCTAAGGAAAGTGAATTATTTATTCAGCTGATTTAGTTGGAGGTATTATGACTGTGATTGACCTCCAGGTGTGCATTGACAGAGACACACACACAAGCATGTGTGCTTGTATTTCTTTTATTATATTTACATCCCTGGCAAAGGATGGGCACACTTGATGCAGGGACTTTTCAGACATGGCTCCAGTCCCTTCCTACTCACCTATGCTAGTGCCCCATGCCACCAAGTCCACCTGTGCCTCTAGGGCTGGACCAGGTGCATCCCAAACTACACACCTGATCCCTTAGTGGAAACTGATAAAGGGGGAATTTCAGCACAGGACTTGGCCTATGAAAACAAGCGGGTTCAATACCTAGGCAGATCTAAAACTCTGCTAGCGTGGGTACTTCTTCAGATTGATTCCTTAATCGCATTTCTATACTACCCAATAGGCAAGGCTTTCTGGGCAGTTCGAAACAGTATAAAAATATAAAATGCCATAAAAATAAGGATAAGGATTTAAACATTTAAAACTGCAGTATAAAATAAGAGTAAAGCCCAGAGCCAAATTTAGCAGCAGTACAACGATTTAAAATGCAATGAAGGATTCAAAACAAAAGAGACTGAAACTAAAACTCCCGGGAAAATAAGGTGGCCTTCCTCAGGAGGAGTATGATGGAAGGATCAGGTGAGCCTTTCTGAGGAGTTCGTTCCATAACGGGGTGTCGCTGCAGACTTCCACTGGACTTCTCTGGCAGGGCCTTGCATGGAAGGACCGCTAAGGATGATCTAAGCCCAGGGCAGGCAAATATAGGAGGATACGACCCTTCCAGTCGCCTGGCCCTAAGCCATCTAGGGCTTTCAATGTTATGAACAGCCCTTTGCACCAGGGCCAGACATGGGCCGCTATGGCAAAGTACTGGCCTTACATGATCACCTTGGCCAGTCCCTTAATTTATTATTTATTTATTTATTAAACCATTTTTATGCCGCCCCATCGCAATAAAGCCTCGGGGCAGCTTACAACAATAAATTAAAACATATAAGTTCATTTAAAAACCTCCCCCCACTCCCACCCCCACCCCCCCGGTGCATCTCAGCAAGAACCCTTTAAAATACAATCCATATTAACAATTTATTAACAATAAACAAATTAACAGTTAAAATACGATTTAAATAAAAAGTCTTTGCCTGGCGCCACAAAACAAATAACGACGGTGCCAGGCAGACCTCTCTGGGGAGCGCATTCCATAATTGGGGCGCCACCGCAGAGAAAGCCCTCCTTAATCTCATTCACGGAGGGTTCCCGGAGGAGGGCCTCTGTTGCTGATCTCAGGGGACGGGAGGGCATATATGGGCATAGGTGCTCCATTAAGTATCCAGGTCCCAGGTCGTTTAGGGCTTTATAGGTCAAAACCAACACCTTGAATTGGGCCCAGACTTAATAGCCTCAGTGGCCTGTTTTAGACCAGCTGAAGTTGCCAGACAGAATCCAAAGGCAGCCCCATGTATAATGCATTGTAGTAATCCTACCGAGACATTACCAAGCATGAATATCTGTAGCTAGGCAGGTAAGGAGATAGTTGGCATACTCACCTATGCTAGTGTCCCAAGCCACCAAGTCCGCCTGTGCCTCTAGTGCTGGATCCAGGCACATCCCAAACTACAAACCCGATCCCTTAGTGGGAATACAATTCCCACCAGAACAGGCTGTATGTCACTCATCCAAGCAACTTTACTGCCACTGCGATTGCTTCTCCATTGACTGGCCCTCACCCAGTCCATTATCATGCCGGGGAACTGATCCAGAATAGCCACTGCTTCACATGGACTTGATGGAAAGGAGGAACAGAGCTGGGTGCCATCTTGATGCAGCCCACACCTTCTGATCCCTTCCCTCAACCACTTCAGGTAGATGTCGAACAGCATCCGGAAGAGAAGTAAGCCCTGTGGAACCTCATAGCTTCGCTGCCAAAACACAAAGCAATAATCCCACCGTCTGGAATGGGCCATCCAAGTGGGAGCAGAGCCAGATGGACTCAAGCCATAAGTTCTTCAGCATCACAGACAGAGGCCTGAACATTTCAAGAGTCTGTCTGTTTACTTGGGCCCACTGCCTGACAAGGTGCTCTATCATATCTCAGCAATTTGTCTTGACTGAGCTCCAGCGCAATCAGAGAGCAGGAGAAAAAGTAAATGACAGATGGCAACACGAAGAGGCGAATCGTCTAATACTCAGCTACAGAAAGTAGTGCAGGCCATTGGAGAGATGTGCTGGTAGGTTTAACCGCCTCCAGCTATATTCCTCAGCAGGATTCTGTGTATGTTACAAACAGTTTTCTCCCCTGTGTAATGCCACAGCCTTGCATTAAGGAAATGTCATTGTGCATTAGGATGTGCAGGCACCCAGTTTTCAAACTTTTTTGGCTTGTCTCCTTCTTCTTCCGTATGCATGCATGCATGCAACTTTCTTATAAGGACACTTCTACTCATGGTACTTCTGCTAGCACAGAAGGAGCTTTCTGAGACGGATCAAGACCGGTGCAGTGGCACAAGGATCCACAGCAATCAGCTTGTCTTCACTCTTCCAGCAGAGGTTCTAACCGTGCGTGTGCCCTTCCCATGTGCAAGCAGGCTCCTCAACTCTGACATGCTATTCACATGACCACAAATCTCTCAGCCTCCAGCATCTTACAGAAACACACGGAGTTCAGCAACAGCTAGTCTGAGATGCTCTCTAGGACTACACTTGCAGGTTAATGCATGCCTGACCTATGTAAATACCTACAAAAGGTACAGGTGGCCCATGGAACCCCATTTGTGGTGGAATCAGAACTTGTGAGGATTCCCTATGAACAAGGAGTCCCCATCAGGTGTGGATCAAGAGTTTACATTGCTTCAGTCACCACTGTTGATATCCACCGTTCATCACTATTACCAGGTAATACTTGGTCAGTCACTGCTTATCAGTATGGCCTACCTCACAGGGCACCTGCATCTGCACCTCTGTAGAGGGAGGATGAAACATGCATATCATGGACTCTTTCAGAAACCCATAATGCACAGGATTTACCTGTGTCCTCTCACAGTTATTTCCTCTTGCAAGGAGTCTAGAGCGGCTTCCGTAGTTTTCCTCCTCTTCATTCAAACCTTACAACAACCATGGGAGGCAGGCTAGAAGATGGGAGACTTCTACCAGGCAGTAGCATGGTACTGATTCTGTGAAAGCAACATCCAGGAGGACGGGGGGGATAATATCCTGGCTGCACTTCCCTCCTTCAAGTCGTGGCTCCGTGGTGAAGGGAACATTGCAGGGGAACTGGTCCTCTTCCAACTGGAGGGTTCAACGCAATGCTGGAGAAGTTCTCAAAGGCTGCATTCCAGTGGGATATGAGGCCATAGGTGAAAAGGGTGAGGTTCAGTCCAGAAGGGGTGGGACTAAACTGCAAAGAAACATGAACATATTGTAGATTAAAGTTCTTACTGCCTTTGGAGAAGTACTGAAATCTTCTGGAATGGTGGGAATACAATTGCACATAAGCTGGCGCTTGTATGGAAAAGGGATGGAGCCTGGAGAGGAGGGTGCACCATCTGGGCAGCCCCAGAGGGCTGGATCTGACCTCCAGGAAGGCTGAACTGGGCTCCTGAGTCTGAGGTTCCCCACTCCAATAAGGAATCAGTGTCCAATATATACAATGGATTCATAAAAGAAAATAACCAACAACCAAAGGCTCACTCTGGGTTAAGTGGGGTGGATATTGAGCCATGGGTAGCTGTTAAAATGTGGTTATTGTTCTGAACCCAACAAAGATTAAAACCTCTAGTTAGACACATAGAAACAAACTGAGTGAGTCAAAAGGGGCCTCCCAGGCCATCTAGTCTGACCTCCGGTCCAGCCGGCTCCACTCACAACATGCCTACCATCTGCATGTCTAGCCTATCTTTGAACACCCTCACCAATGGGGCCTCAACCACCTCCCATGGAAGCCCAAACCACCCATGCAGAGAACTCAGTTTATTGTTGGGTCGTTAAGTATGGGTTGTTCACCATGGTTTGTTATCTCAGCCAGGTTCAGACAACACAATAACCCATGTTTCAACAACAGCACCCAGTTCAATGATAACTTGGATTGACCCATATTCAGATTTCGAATATGACTTACTGTGTTGCCCAAAACCAATTAACTTCCTTCAGCTCACCCTTTGGCCTGCCACTAGTATGTAGGTGTAAAAAGGTTTGTTTTCTTTGTTTTTTCAGCTCATGTTGAGAGAAATCCTTTATTTCCTGCTGCAGCTCACAAAATTCAACATAAATTTGTCCAGACAGTTTCTGTTGCCTGTTCTGGATCATTGTCTGATTCAATTCTTTTCTTTTTGGTCACAGGTACAACATTATATCTCAGCTTCCCCCATTCTTATGCCCAAATGACTCAGCACTTTCTATGAGTATTTGATGCATGCTTCATAATTCAGCACTCTTATTTTCCCTCTGTTTGCATCATGATTGTATATTGTGGGGCTAATCCATAAATTTGACTGGGCTCGATCTATCTGTCCCTCCGGTCCTGCGCCACCCTTTCAGGATGAGGCCTTAACAGAATCTCCATTTCCACATGGGATCGTTCCCCACAGCACTTAATCTTGTCCCCTCATCCTTCAGAGCACAACCCTCCTCATTTCACAGCGTGTGTGACAGCCAGTGTACCCAAGTGTAAAGGAACACACTGTACCAGGGTGACACCACTGACACAAAGAAGGGAATTTAAACTGTTCTAGCATTGTGTCAGGCCGTCTTGGTGACACCGGCATAATCCATATTCATGGGCAATGGCAGGTCGATTACAGAAGCAAAGTCTTCAGGGGCAACCAAGAGCTAACATTTGAAGACGGACAGAAGACAGCCCTTCAGCTCCAAACCTGTTCATTTTGTAAGGGCTTCATGATGCTTTCTTGCATTCCTATTGCCTCCAGAGACAGAAATGCATTCACCTTTTGAGATCCGGAAAGTATCTTCCCTTTCCCCCACAACAGAGCATAGGCAACATTCTAGGAGAGAACAGTCAATAAAGATCTCCATGAAAGGCATCGAAAGTTGCAGGAAGAAATAGCGATCAGTCAGTGGTCTGAAGTCTGATGCCTTTGGCAGCCCTGGACTGCTTGTTTCCAAACTTCTCTGCACAGTCTGCACAGAGGGCCAGAAGCTTCATTTTCCCACTGAATGAAATCATACATCCTGTAAAACTGCCTGCAATTTTTCAACATACTGTTCAGCTGCAAGCACTTGAAATGCATGAGTTTTAGCAGAACCAAAGTGTATTCTTCTCAAGAATTAAAATGTGGTGTTGACACCAAAACACACATAAAATTCCCTGTGTGCAACCCTCTGAGAAGAGGGATGGCCTGTTTAACAAAGCCGGAGCAACCTCATAGGGCACAATTTGCAAACCACCCAGATATCTTCGGATATCAGGCAGCAGAGAACACAATCAATCAAATGACGACTTCATTGCTGAGGACAAGACCCCTTTGCCAGGCATGCTCATCTATTACTGCAGGAATCCAGTGGCATAAAAATGTGAGATGAGCCCTGCTGGATCAGGTTAAAGGCCTGTCTAGTCCAGTACATGTTTGCCCAGTGGCTACACAGATTCCCACAGGAAAACTATACGTACAACAGAGAGAGAGCACTCATCCATTCATGTCTCTTATCAGCTTTTCTTCGCACCATGCACACTCCATGCAGCTCTCCCATATTCCTGCTCGCACACTGTTTTTCCTAAGCTGAGCAACCTTACACGTTGTATGAGTTGCTGCAGCCCCTTTGCTCTGCCATAGCACTGCACACTGGTCAGGATGGAAAACACAGTGGCTCCAACCATGTAGGAGTGCTGAGCCTAGTTTGAATTTCAGGTGAGCCCATGGCGCTGAGCCCATGGTGCTGAGCCTAGTTTGAATTTCAGGTGAGCCCATGGTGCTGAGCCCAGTTTGAATTTCAGGTGAGCCCATGGTGCTGAGCCTAGTTTGAATTTCAGGTGGGTTCAAGAACTGCAAACCGAGCCCTGAGTCAGTCAACCACACCACTGATCTTCGAGCCGCAAGCTTCTGCTGCCCGTTTGCTATTGTCTTGGGAAAGGCAAAGCAAGAGAAAATCTCAGAAAATGCAGCAATGACTGATTTATTGTGATTACGATCATTATTTGTTTTCTCCCTGTTTTGTGTTACAGAGCTGCTTTCAAAATCATGCACAGTGAAATCATGAAGGATAAAGCCTAAACAAGCTGCATAAATATAAATGCAGAACAAATAAAGTGGCACACCTCCATGTGGCTAAAACATGGAATGACATGACTTTTTACAGATGAAAATAAAGATACTTGGGTATTTGCATCACTCGCTTTCCCATTACATATTGCTGTGTCTGTAGAGAAGTCCTCTTAGATTTAAAAACTGTTAATGTGTATCTGAAGGCCATTTTCTCTTTGCGGTGTGCTGTTCTCATTTATTTTGTAGCAACCTGTCTTGATTGGCTATTAAGTTTTGTTGAATTGTTGTTTTAAAGGAAACTATGATAGGCCATTTATTAACTTCGGAAGTGAATGCATTGCAAAAAGGCTGTTGGTAGCATTCCAATAACAAAGCATGCATACATATAACATGTCTGGGTTTGTCTGTTCAGAGATTTAAATTCTTGAGATTCAAAGGAGATGGCTGAAAGGCGGCCTTTTTCACACATGTGGCACGCACACCGAAACAACTTCAAAAGACACCCCAACAAATACTGAAATAAGGAACATTTGAGGTGTTCAGCTTTAAAAATGGTGATCAAGAACTGTGGGGGCTGTGTGCAGCCCCCCTTATGGTGAAGATGCAAACTGCAGATGATAGCTTCTCCTGGCCCTGGACTGACTCAGCCTACCCAGATGGGCCATGGTATCCTCCTAGGCATGAAGGAATTGAAGGGAGCTTCCTCTTCCAGCTGAGTTTTGCTCAAGCAACAAGGTCTCCCTGAGCTCTAGTGTGGTCTTGTAGCTTTGGATGTTCTTCTGTTCTGGCTTGTTCTGCAGCTGCTGGCCCACCCCAGACCACTGTTCACAGACTAGCACAGTCAAGAGAAGATGGGAAATGATGGCATTGCATCTTGCAGGGCAGAAAAACCAAGCAGAAATTGTCTTGTGGAATCTGCTGCCACATGAGGGATGGTGGCAGCTTTTTTTTTTTTTTTTTGAAGTTCTGAACAAATTCATGGAAGGAAAATCTATTCATGAATTCTTACCATGACGGTTATTTAAAACCTTAGGCTTTAGAGGTAGTCCAAATCTGCATTCCAGTTGCTTGGAAGCAAGAGCAGGAGAAGACAATGTCCCTCAAACCTTGCTATGGTCTTCTCGGGAGTATTCAGTTGGCCACTGCGGGAATCCAAAGCCCTTGATGAACCTTTGGCCTGATTTAACTAAGCTCTTCTTATGTTCTTTGGGGTGGATGAGCAGCCCTTTATTCTTCCTGAAGAGAGCTTGATCCTTTGCATGTATTCCAAATAAAAGATCAATTTCGGAGTAGGTGCTTCAAGTGTAAAACATCTGGTGACATTAACATGACTACAACTGGCCTTCCCCAGCCACCCCAAGACCCATGACTCTTACCCAGGGAAGAAAAGGGGTGGACACTCAGATATCCGTTCTCACATTCATATGGCACTGGGTCGCTATGGCCCAGCCAGAATTCCTGATTAGAAAAGAATGATATACTTGCCAGTTTCTGCCAGCAAGTTTCTGCCAGCAAAACCTGAACCCACCAAGCTGCTTCTGGTTCCGTCATGAAGCTTATTCTGACTTCTGTCAGATGTCAGACTATAAGCAAGTTTTTCTTTTTCACATGAAAATTCATGTTTATTCTCATGCATATTTCCCAAATTGGTGCATCACTCTGCCCATTTTGCAATGAACACATTTTCTTCCGATTGCTTAAAGTATGTGTGCATTTTTCAATGTGTGCATTATGCATGTGCAAGCGCATGCACGCACACATATACACTATGGTGCAAATTGGGTACATTTTGGTCAGAAATGAGCTGAAACAAATTCTGCATGGACCTTCACATGGTGGGTGGCCAAGACCTGCTCTGCACCTGCTCATAGAGACCTCTGTTTTGAAGGAGCTAAATTTGGGTCTTTAATTGTGGAAGCACCTCTGTGCAATTCCTCATGGCATTTCTAACGTCCTTAGCTTGCTTTAGCCATGTGCTGAGATCTACATCTCACACTTTTCTCCAGTTGCCAACTCCATGAGAAGTAAGGTGGGTAATTACCAGGGAATGGTCCTCCAGGAAAAGAATAATCAATAATAAACTTTCTATCAGGGAGCCAGAATGAGAAGAAAGTAGATCTTCAGGTGTTTTAGATTTCACCTCCCAGTGTTTCTGACTACTAGAAGTTGGTAACTCAAACACTTGGAGATCTACCTTCTGCCCACCCCTGCTGTGAATTGCAAAATACTTTTGTTGCAACCTGAAACACATTGTAAGGCATTTCGTTTTGATGTATTTCCAGGTAGGGGTGATTAGAAGGAGCCAAAGCAGTAATTCAGGAGATTAATTCACTTCCGAGACATAAAGCCCTTTGATATCTCTCTTTTTTACTGCCCTTAGCTGTCCTATAGACCTTTTATGAGTCTTATTGATAGTTGTCTGATTTTAATTGGACTTTCACATATGGAAGTGAAATTGCAGACTAACCACCCTGTGTCACTGTTATGGGCTAACTTCTTAACATTTCCAGCAAAGTTAATTTTTCATGATAACTTTAAAATGGCCAACTGTGATCACTCAAGTTGCACACCATACGGATGGCAGGAGGTGATGCTAGAACACAAAAATCCCGAAATATTATGAAAATGGGATGGGATCCAGGCTAAGGGAGTTGAAATCAACAGTACAAGCTAGTTGTGACTTAAAGGTCACTGATTTCAATGGGAAGTAAGGAAGGTATCCTAAGCTCCCAGAAAAAGCAACCAAGAGGCTCTTGGATATTGGATTGGATTTCCCTCTCCAGCCACAGAAGGAAGGACCATAGTCCTCTTTACTGTGAAGGCAGATCGCTCCTTCATCGGTGCTGATGCAGGACGAGGGATGGAAATTATGGTGTAGTGATTTAGAGCAAGTGATCGGGACTCAGGAGACCTGAGTCCTTGCTCAACTGTGGAGGCAACTGGGTGACTTTGGGCCAGTCATAGACTCTCAATCCAGCCTAATTCTCAGGGTAGTTGTTGCGGGGATAAGACTGAGAGCAGGAGGAGGAGAATGATGTAGAAACATAGAAAAAGAGCAAGACAGAAGGGGTCTCCCAGGCCATCTAGTCTGACCCTCAGCTCCAGCTGGCTCTGCTCATGACATGCCTACAATGTGCATGTCTAGCCTATCCTTAAACACCCTCACCAATGGGGTCTCAACCACCTCCCATGGAAGCCCATTCCATACTCTTGAGGTCCTAACTGTCAGGATGTACTTCCTGGCATCCAAGTTGAACCTTAGTTCCTTGAGCTTGGCACCGTTGGAGCACATCCTGCCTTCCTCTGCAGTGGATAACAGGTTTCTACCCACCTCCATGTGATACCCCCTCACATATCTGTATATTGCCAACAGATCCGCATGGAGTCTTCTCTTCTCCAGGCTGAAAAGACCCAGTTCCCCCAGTCTCGCCTCCTATGGCTTTCCCTGCAATCTGGTCACCATCCTTGTGGCCCTACGCTGCACTGACTCCAACCTGGGTACCCTTCCTGTAATGTGGAGCCCAGAACTGAACACAATACTCCAGTTGCGAGCACACCAGAGCACTGAGTTCAGTTCTGGGCTCCACATTACAGTAAGCTCCTATGCATTTGTAAGAAAATAATGGGAATAATAAATAAATAAATAAATAAATAAATAGTGTGTAAGATGGGGATGAGGGCGGTCCTGGACCCTCTGGATTCAAATCCTTCCCAACCTTCCAAGAAGATCCAAACAAGGGATTACTAGACATCGGCAGAGTAATTTCCCCACCTATTAAAACCATTGGGGAGGGGCAGATAACTTTATAAAGGACAACCAAGCTTGAGCAAAAGGAATAAGAAGAGAGGGTTGGTATGAGTCTGGCCAGTTTATGGGTGGCTTCTCCACCACAGACTTCCTTCCCTCCAACCTCTGGAAAACCTCCAACCTTCCTTCTACCCAAGCAAATTACAGCCTTTGCTTATTCAACAGCAAATCCCAATTTGCTCACAAGGGCTTGATCCCAAGCGAGTTAAGTACCAGACTCCAACCTGCCTTAATCTGGGCTCCAAGCCACTGTCTGCTTCTCTCCATTTCTAATTGTTTGCATCATGGTTAGAAGGAGAAACTGCTGGTTTATTTGTTCATCACATTCTGTAGCATCCAAAGTCCTCCGTGCTTCTGGCTCCCGAGTAAAAGAGAAAGAAAGAAGTCCAACCAGCAAGGAGCATCATCCAAATGCAAGGCTGCCAACCCATCCCACAGCTCAGATCGCATCTCTCCACCCACCCACATATATCCCTTCTCAGCTGATTGAGTTTATTTCTGTTTATAGCTTTATTCTCAGTGTCCATCTTGCTCCTTCAGCAAACAGTACAACCACCAAGCCATTCTTGGGCCACTTCGTTTCACATTGGATCAGGAAGGCCTGCAAGTCCTGTGCTGGACCTCATTGTGCATATAGATCAGGATTCCCCAACCTGGTGCTCTCCAGAAGTTCTGGACTACAACTCCCATTAACCCCAGCCAACATACCCAATGGTAACAAATTGTGGTTGCTCTGATCCAAAACTTCTGGAGATTTCCAGGTCTGGGAAGGCTGTCAGTAGCCCTAATTCCAAAAGCCCACTGGCAGCTCATTTGGCAAGAAGGAAGGAGGACAGAAAAAGGGGCGGCAAGAAGAAAAAAGGTGAAAGCCATCCCAGTTGTGTCTTGAGCTGTGCCAACTGCAGATGTGTTACCCCAAGATACTAACTGTGAAAGAAGTACCGTATTTTTTGCTCTATAAGACTCACTTTTCCCCCCCTCAAAAGTAAGGGGAAATGTCTGTGCGTCTTATAGAGCGAATATGTGTGTGCAGTAAGTCTGTCAGATGTGCAGCCCATGGGGAGGTGATGGGGAATGTGTCTGTGATGATGTGCCCATTTGATTCAGAATATTTTTTTTCTTGTTTTCCTCCTCTAAAAACTAGGTGCGTCTTATGGTCAGGTGCGTCTTATAGAGCGAAAAATACGGTAGATCTCAGCCTCTCTCTGTCACACACACCTTTATACATGCAGCGTTAGCAGTCAGTGAAGCTACTGCAAAGAAAATTGAGAAATCGGAAAAACTCATCCCCAGGCTACGGACAAAGGAACTGGGTGGAAGGAAGGAAACCAAGAAGTACACATTTCCCTCTGTGTCACAAGCTTCACTGTCAGGAATCCAGCAGGATGAACTCAGTGGAGGTAATTGGGATACTGGTTTAAAATACTCCGGCAAAGGTGTTATTACAAGCAAGCAAACTGCAGAACGCTTAAATGCATATTTCACAGTTAAGGTGATAAACACCTGAATTAGCTGTCATATTTAAGCATATGACCTAGAAAGCTGAAAAGTGTGGAATTTTGAACAGCTGGTGTGGCTACAGATGGCAAGAGTTGTGAATGAAGCATCAGGGCTACGCACCAGCCAAGAGGCAAAAGGGACGCAACTAAGACAGATGGACTCCTTGTTAGATGAGCTGAACAAACAAGTATCAGGGAGCTCCAGCCAAGAAGGATGCAATATGGCACCTGCCATTGTCTCCGATACGAAACTGATTCAGTATTTTCAAAGGGGTTCTCCTCTCGGAAGCTATATCCTGTACTGCATCCAGGTTCAAAATACATTGCTTATCTTCTGTGTTTCTTAATCATTGGCTAGTCTGCTCTGATGTCACAGCTGGTCCAGCTACTGTCAGCAGAAAGGGTTAGATCCAGAACGTTGGCCAGTCCAGAGATCCAGGTATTGGTTGCTGTGGGACTGTGGACCCTTGCCTGCTTCCCTCATTGCCAAAATGGGATGAATATGGCTCTCCATGTTGCAAAGAGATTTGCAGCTTAGAAATGAATATATTCTGCTCTGTTCCCATGCCCAGGCATCGTTCCTCTGGACCTGGTACAAATCTGCAAGACTGGTCACCTTCTCTCTCTCTGAAAGGCATTGTCTGAGCAGAGAAAGTGAAGGACTGAACTGTGTGCTTTAACTTTTTTTAGGTCCCTTTTTTGTATAAGCAGCTTATGTTCCTGGCTGCCTGATTTGTATTTATTCTAGGATAATTAAAAAGAAAACCCTTTGGTTGGAGAGAAGAGTTAAGATGCTTAGAAATTTACTCACACATCAAAAAGCAGGGAGATTGCAAATGAAAGCCCTCAGCCTTAAATTCTCTGTTTTACGCTATGCTCTCATCTATTATGCTAGCTTGCAGCTTCAGCTCCATGCAGGGATGGGGTCAATAGCCAGCATAAAAGGGCACAAAGACCCAGACCCCAGCAGTGGCCCACTAACCACTCCCCCCCTGGCACATGAACCTCCTCTTCACCTTTGCAGGTGGGATGTTCACCTGCCTCTCACTCTGCCTCGGGAGGTGGTGGGGAAGAGGAACAGTGCAAACCATTCCCTGGCCTTTTCCTTGCTCCTTGGCTGCAAGGGGCAGCCACAAGAAAGAGAGGAAGGAGAAGTTGCTCTGGGTTGCAAAGGTGATGGGAAGGCAAATTTATGGAGGGAGGGGTCCCTGACGGGTGCCATGCCCAGGGGCCCCCAGAGCCTGGACTTGTTTTGCAAAAACCCAGGGAAGCCAACAGAAGTTGGTGGTTATAGGCTAGCTTTAGAGTTTGCTGTTGCTTGCAGGGGCGGCTTTCTCCCTGAAAAGGCAAGGCAAGGCAAAGGGAAAAAGAGAGACTGAAATATTGAATTCTCAGCCACCCTAAGAAATTAGTTTCTCCGTGTTCAAATATGGTGGAGAACATGGTGTTGAAACAGTTTTAGAGAGCCAGTGTGGTGTAGTGGTTAAGAGCATGGGACTGGGACTCAGACGAACTGAGTTCGAGTCCCCGCTCAGCCATGGAGCCAACCGGGTGACTTTGGGCCAGTCAGAGACCCTCAGCCCAACCTACCTCACAGGGTTGTTGTTGTGGGGATAAGATGGAGGAGGAGAAGGAAGTAAGTTGCCATGAGCCCTTTGTAGGAAAAAGGCAGGATATAAATCGAATAAATAAATAATAAATTTAGAGTGGCAGATTGAAGATCTCAAGAGGTGGCTCTCTCTTTCATTTTTAAAATATCAATAATATGTTACTTCCTGGATCCTGCATCTGACATCATTTGCTTCAGAATAGCATACCTGCATCTCATTTTTCCATGCAAAGGATGTGCAATTTATTTTGTTTAGGATTTAGAATATTCTGGAAGCTGTCCAGAGGCGACCGTGATGGACGGCCTATAAATTTCCTAGATAAATACAAGTGTACGGAGCAGCATGCATTTTATAATGTGAGAATAGTTGTCCAAAGCTTGATTGCCAACATTTAGAAGACATCCTGTCTTGACAGCCAGCCTTCCATGAAGCGAAATCCCTTGAATGTAATATGAGCAGCTACAAGAAAGCTGGAACTTTGCATGCCCAATACCCTTCTGTTCATTATAATGTCTGAAAGATACCTTGTACCCAAAAAGGCATTTATATAAATATTTCAAGAGGAATAGTAGGTCTCTAAAGTTTTGTTTTCTCTTCCAAGTAAAACCTGGTCTATGTTTAAACTGTGGTGTTTTTTTTTCTCCAAAAAGCCTTTTAAAGTAATTTCCATGTGTGTTGACCATATTTAATTTGGTATTATCACTCTCTCCACTTGTTCTTCTCTTTTTCTGTAGTGCAGAGGGACCTCTCAGCTTTCAAATCTCTTTTCTCTAAGCATGAACTTGTCTGTGAACATCTTTCCTTTTAGTGCAGTCTCTGGGCAACCTCATCAATTGCCCATATGGGAAAATTTTATTTCAGTGGAGTGGAATAACAGTTTTCATATTCTAATACAGACTTGACATGGGATTTTTTGAAGACACCTGTGGTCAATTTGTCATGCTCACACCCTTCAATTCAAAATTCAGCATTTGAAAAATATAATTCTTCCCTTTATTCATTTCTTTGGAGGATTAGCATAATGCATTACATATCCAAGGGTACTTTGCAGTTTAAAAAACATAAGCTGTAAAAGACAATAAACACAGAACAATTCTAAATGTCCTCAATGCACTTTAAAACAACTGAGTGAAATTTGACGATGAAGTTGCCAGCATTAAAAAGTATTTCAGAGGGTAGTTAAAAGACTTGGGAATTAACAAAGAAACTACCTTTGCCTAATAGCTTAAATATATCAGAGTAGGCACCAGGAATGCTTCTTTGGAGAAGGAAATGTTCCAAAAACACCTGGAGCATCCCCAGAAAAAACAGCCACTCTTCCCTGGTCATCATCTGCCTTATTTCTGATACAGAGAACTCTGCATAGTCTTCAAGAGCAGCCCCACAACCAACAAATTGCAATAGTCTTACCATTTGGCTCCCAGAAAATGAATTACTGTAGCTGGGAACTACCCTGCCCAGGAGGACTTGCACCTGATATACCAGGTGAAGCTGATGCCAAGTTTCCCTGAAAACAAGACCAGATCTTATATTAATTTTTGCTCCAAAAGACACATTAGGGCTTATTTTCAGGTGATGTCTTATTTTTTCTTACGAAAGTCGTAAGATTCTTGCCCCAGGAGTCCTCCATGGTTCCTTTCCTGTACTAGACGAAATGGTTCTTTCTTTTTGCACTCATCCTGTCTGGGGGTCAAAATATTATTCAAGTATTAATTGAAGACTTACGAGACAGGAATGGCAACACACAAGTGCATTAAGTACGTCCATTACAACACACGACGTATTGGATTATGAAACACGTCCGTTTGTTACCAAGTAAGCACATTATTCATGTGTTGTGTCTGTACTCTGCTCATTCGGCAGTAAGTCTCGAGTTCATCTGTTTACATAGGCATTTATCTCTTGTCCAAAGGCGCCCACTTGGGTATTTGAAAATAATTATAATTTATATTATCATTTATTTTAAGCATTAATGTCAATAATACTTAACAGCATGGGAGTGCTCCTTGACCCAGAGCTGTCACTGGAATCCCAGGTGGCGGCGATGGCAAGGAGTGCTTTCCTACAGCTTTGGCTGATCCACCAGCTGCGCCCTTACCTGGACAAGCACTGCCTAGCAATGGTGATTCATGCTTTGCTAACCTCCCAGTTGGATTACTGTAATGTGCACTATGTGGGGCTGCCCTTGAAAATGGTCTGGATACTTCAGCTGGTACAGAACAGAGCGTCCAGGTTGCTGATGGGGACTGGTCATTATTCTCATATTTCACCAGTCCTCTACCAGCTACATTGGTTCCCAGTTGAAGTCCAGGCCCAATTCAAGGTGCTGGTTTTAACCTATAAAGCCCTGAACGGCTTGGGACCAGGATACCTGAAGGAGCGCCTCTTCCCTTACATGCCCTCATGTCCCTTAAGATCTGCGGGAGAGGCTCTGCTCCTGGAGCCCTCTTTAAAGGAGATAAAAGAACAACTACCTGGAGCAGGGCCTTCTCTGTGGTGGTGCCCAGATTACGGGATGCGCTCCCTGAAGAGGTGCACCTGGCACAGAGTTTATATTCTTTTCAGCACCAGGTTAAAAACTTTTTATTTAATTGCTATTTTAAAAACTAATATTTTATTGTTAACAGTCTCTTTTAGTTTTTGTTTTTATATAATATTTTATGGAAGTTGTTATTGTTTTATTGTTTTTAATTGTATGTGTTGTGAGCTGTCCCGAGATGCCGAGGCATGTGGCGATGGCAGTGCTTTTTTTGTAAAAAAAAAAAAAAAGTGCCGGAACTCATGTCTTGGAGTCACACTTTTACACTAAAAAAGATTTTTAATTCACCAACTTTTTGAAATAAAGAACTTATTTACCTTTTGTACATAGCCAGTCAATCTACACACACATAAACATAATGGTCGCCACCGGCAGTAAGCACTCAGCGTGCGATCACACAACCGATCCCAAGCCGAGCAGCGTCCCAAGCTGAGCAGCGCCCTCACAATCAGCGCCAACACACAAGTAGCCCGCAGACGATTCAAAATCACTCCACTGGAAAAATCCATCAAAAAAAGGTGCCAGAACACCGTTCCAGTGCATTCTATGACAAAAAAAGCCCTGGGTGACAGTATATAAAAGTTTTAAATAAATTAAGTAATATAATAATATTACTTATATTTAATTTTATATTAATATTTTTTTATAATTCAATACATCCGCCATGTGTTACGACAGGCATACTAAATGCATCTGTCTGGCTGATGATCTTAACTGGGGCTTATTCTGGGGATAGGGCTTATAGTAAGAGCATCCTGAAAAATCATGCTAGGGCTTATTTTCTGGTTAGGGCTTATTTTCGGGGAAATACAGTAAAAATGGCCTCACACTTGACTTCAGCTGACAGGGACACCAACATGGGACAAAGATCTCTGTTGGCAAAGGTGAATCAAGCCGCATGCCCATGTTGCAAAGTCTTATCAGGAGTCTTTGCAAAGCAAAAAGTCTGAAGCAGCCTCTCCAACCTAGATGCCCAAGCATTTGTGGCTGTTGCCATGGGTAGCAGGACTACTGGGAGCTGAAGTCACCACACTGGGGAAACCTAAGCTTGACTGACGGTGTTAAATAAAGTTCTGAATTATGGGAATGGCCACATCAGTGATTTTGATATTAAGCTCATAAACAATTTTTCATCCACAGGAGGACTGGCTTCTGAACTTGCATGATGGAGCAGAACTTTCCCCATGGATTGCCAGTTGTCACCCAGAATGCAAGGACGGATGGAAGCAACTATTCATGCAAAGACAGCCTTGCCGATACCGTGATTCAAGCATTCCTGCGCTTGCTCAAGTTAAAATATTGTATTTTCAAAAATTGCACCTAGCAGCATATTCTCAATAACTGAGTCAGCCCTGTAGAAAATGCAACCCAGGGAGTTAATATCTGGCCAGGATCCAGCCCTTCTGCACTCGCTTGAGCATGCTCAGTCCTGGCCAGGAAGCAAGCCGAGCTGAGAGCAAGTCTGCAAATGCTCAGAAAACATGAGTAGGCCCTTTCTGCGTGCAAAGCCCATGAGTCAAGCACGGAGCCAGAACTCCACTTGCACACCAGGCACATGGGCAGTGGGCAGCCTGTGTGCAGGTCAGCCTCATGGGCTTGCTTGGACTCCCTTCCTGATGGAAGCGCACATGAACGCATGGCACAAGGCAGACCCAGGGCAGGGGAAAAGCAGGTGGGAGTTCAGGAAGCTGAAGAAATCCAACAGATTCCCGCCCACAAACCAGAATTCATCACCCATGAGCAACATTTTCCACATGCCAAAGATGTGTGGAATATTTCATGTTTCAAACAGATGCCTCACGTCATGACCTCAGTCCTCTCCTCCTTCTCCTTTGCACTCCAAAGACCAGACGGCCTCTTTGCAAGGCAGATATAAACTCTCAAAGCTCTTTAGTCAGCTGGAAGATAAGCCTCTGGCCATGTCAAGAATGATAGTTGAACCCAAACAAGGGACTTCTCCCCCAACCCTCCACTTTCAGGAACTCTGGGGCTCCACACTCAAGATGGCTCCTGCTGTTGTAGGGCCAGCTGGAGAGAGCAGAGCAAGAGCTGTAACTGGGTGTGTCATCTCTCCCAACAGGGACTGGACAGAGTGAGTCAGAAGGGGCCTCCCAGGCCATCTAGTCTGACCTCCGGTCCAGCCGGCTCCACTCACGACATGCCCATCATGTGCATGTCCAGCCTGTCTTTGAACACCCTCACCGATGGGGCCTCAACAACCTCTCGTGGAAGCCCATTCCACGCCCTCGGGGTCCTGACTGTCAGGAAGTGCTTCCTGGCATCCAAATGGAACCTGGGTTCCCTGAGCTTTGCTCCATTGGAGCGCGTCCTGCCTTCCTCTGCAGGGGAGAGCAGGTCTCTACCCACCTCCATGTGACATCCCCTGACATACCTGCATGTCGCCAACAGATCCCCTCTGAGTCTCCTCTTCTCCAGGCTGAAGAGACCCAGTTCCCTCGGTCTCACAAGTCAATGGCTCTTCCTCCTCCCCTTCTCCATCCCCTCCCATCCCTTCAGACTCTGGGCTACTGCAAAGTGGACTGGATCCTGGGAAGCCGAGCCCTGGGAATCCAGCGGATTCCCACCCCACAAATGGATTCTTCACACTTTCTTACTTCACTCACTCCATCTCCCATGAAAAGAAGTCAGGACCTGTGTGTATTCAGAGCCTTTGAAATAGCAGGAGAGAGGAATTTTATAAAATCCACAGCAAGAGGCATTGTCTTTTGTGCTCAGCTTGGGGAAAAGAAGTGACTTGCCACCTTCCCAGGCAACTTTGGAGCCCTAGGGGCCATTCCTGGCCTATTTAGGGAATCAACACAGCTGCAGAGAAAGGGAGTATAACCTTTTGCTTATGTATTTTCCGCATCCCTATTTCCTCCTTGTATTCAATCAACCGCATATCATCCTTGACACAGGCAGATCCAATTCTCCCTATGTATCATTGAATGTAAAGCAAGGAGTCTTGTCTGGACAAGGAAAGGGCAATTAAAAACTAATGAAGAGATGGCATGGAAGGAAAATGAGCAACCTGTTCTCTTTGTCAACATGCCTGACTTTGAGAGAGGAAACCCAGTACCACCGTTGCTAACAATAGGATGCTGGTTTTCCATGGGAAACAACTGCAGAAGCCCAAAACTGCCAAACTATTGACCATCAGGGAAAAGAGAAAGGGAGAACAGCCATCTCTGGAAACTGGCATAGATGTTTTGGGGCCCCAAGCATGCTGGATTGCCCCCCCCAAAGTTCAGCCATGCTGTGATCCATGTGCAAAGGTAAGTACACAGAGCTCCTGTGTACTCCTCCCCTATATACAAAGGGAGCTGGGACCAATGAGGGTCTCACCTGCACAGGTCACTATACACCTGGGACCATTTCTCACACATGGTTATGAGTCTCACCTGCTGGACAGAATGCGGCAGAGGGCAGGACCAGCCTTACCGCCCACGGACTCATCAACATCATCACCTGCAAGGTACTTCTAGTCTCTGTAAGAGCTCGGCTAGACACAAGGAAGGATTTCCTAGCAGTGGTACCAGGTGCCAGGAGAGATGTGTGCTCTTCCATGATGGAGGCATTCAGGAAGAAACCAGACAGCCCTCTGAGTGGGATGGTGTAAATTGCTGGCCTGCAACAGCAGAGGGTTGGACTAGATGGCCTTCCAGGACCCTTCCAACCCAACTATGGAATGCACTCCATATGCATTTCGGCGCCAGGTCAAGACCTTTTTATTTAACCAATATTTTAAAGTTAATTAATTTTAATTATATATTTATTCATTTAATTCATTTTAACCATGTTATTTTATACTCAGTTGTACTGTAGTCAATTTATTTGTTTAGGACTGAATACTGAATTTGGGGTTTTTAATGTCTGCAAACCACCCAGAGAACCCTCTGGGCTATTGGGGTGGTATATAAATTCAATCAATCAATCAATAAAAGAAATTCTATGATTCTATGTTTGCATTGTTGCTTTTTTATATGTTACCATTCCATCCTCCTGTGCAGAGAGAGAGAGAGAGAGAAAATTGGGGGTGGGGGGAGGGCTTCCTCCCTAAATTTTTATTATTTCTGTAAACTACATTTCTATTTCCTGGATTTAATTTTTTTCCTCCCCCTCTGCTGAACTTCATAACTTTCTGATTTTTATTTTTTTCCTGAGCAAAGTTCCTGGTTTCTGCAGTCTAACTAAACCTTTTACCTCTAAACTGTGAACATTTTCACTGGGACTGAATTATACCAGCACACAAAGATTTAACCCCACAATATCCTTAGACAAACTCAACACAAGAGTTCTATTCCTTTAGACCCTTCCACCTCTTTATGAAAGCAATCGAAGAAAGCAGAGGAGGTTTTAAACATGACCTCCTTCTCCCAGTCTTTTGAGTGTTTCCCAAAAACGCGGCTTTAATGTTAGCTGAGCCCAGTGGGGTATAAAATGATACAGAACAGGAAGCTCTGGCTGGGAGCATGTTTAGTTGCTTAACTTCATGACATTTCATTTGGCGAGTTACCTGTTCTCTGGGAGGACAAACAGAACATCTGGGCTTCACAGCAGATGAAGAGGCAGGGTTGCCAAGCGGGAGGGACAGAACATCCCTCCTACACCTTGCATAGTGGCAGAGTTGCAGGAATCAGCAGGTGAATATTTAAAGCACGCAGAGATAAGCATTATTACTTCCTAATGGTTGCACATTAAGGTACTATTAAAGTCAGGAAACAAAAGTTGGCAGGCTTGGGAGACAGATGTACATTCACCTCACCTACCTCCACAAAACAACTGTGCACTTTTTAATTTAATTTAATTTAATTTAATTTAATTTAATTGAAAGCACACACATCGATGTAAACACCATGTCTCACTCAAAACCCTTTGTGGTAAATTGGACCATTTTAAAAAATGTGCCTATTGTATTTTAAAATGTGCTCACACCCAGTTTGCTCTGAAATAGCATTCCTCTTTAAATGCTTCATCACCGCAGCATTCATTTGAAATTCTTTCATTACTCTGGTTCTGCTAAATTGCAGGTGGATCTAAATGTCAAAAGCAAAAGATAGAAATGCCTGATTAGCTAAGCACCTGAGTGCTTGCTTTGCTCCGTGAATAATGGGGGAAAGGAGGCAGAACCAGAACCGTGGATTGTGGCTGCCAAGTCTAGCACCCTTATAGCCGCTAGATAAATAATAGGCAATTGCAAGAGAAAGCTGCATATGTGAGTTTAAAAAGAGGGGAAGCCACTGGGGACAATCGATCGGACTCTTCACGTTCTGCTTTTTATGTGAAACGATGCAGCAGCTTTTGCTGGTAATTATTTCATGCTGCTGGTGTACTTTAACAGTTGAAGAGAAATGCAAGTCTCTGCTTGAAGGAGCCTACAATTTAACAGAGCATCCTAAGCAAAGTCCGGCTGCATTCAATCGTGTTGCTCTTAGGTAAGTGGCTTAGGATGGATGCCCAAAGCACATCTGTAGCACAGGTAGGGTGAGGAAGACGCCGAAGGAAGAAGGGACAGGCAAATCTGAAAGGGGATCAGTGCATTGAAGGGCTGGGGTTTTCCCAGATTCCTCTTTATTCATACCTGTCCCAGAATTTCTGAAATTCCGATGCATGAGGAATCTCTCCATCTGTTGTATCCATTTCCAGATTTGTGTGCAATTCCCTCTGTGTGCATTTTCCACAACTTTCGCTCGATCAAATCCTTGCAGATGTGATTGCATGCACAGTTATGTCAGGGAGGACAGGTTGTGTGGTACATTGGTGGTGTCTCAATAGTTGTTGTTGTTGTTGTTGTTGTTATTATTATTATTATTAATAGGGAGCTCCTGCACAGGTGAGACTCACACACCGCACCAAATCAAGCAAGCATTTTCAAGTGCCAGAAATCAGTACAATGGAGTTATGAAGATGCCACTTTGCCTCATTTGTATTTTTCATTTTGTTGTTCAGAAATGCCCTTCCCTTCCATCCGCTAAAGACTTTGCCCATCTTCAGTCTCTCTCCTCCTATTCTGAACACACACACACACCAATGTTTGCTCATTCCAACCCACTGTCTGGTGCAAACCCAAAATTGAAATGAGATTAATCTTCAAATTTGATTTCTCAGACCTTCGGGGCACAAGAGTGCCAATGTGTGTGTTCAAATTACCACCAGCCAATAATGGGTTCTGTTTATTCCTGCCGCAATAAACAAAGAGTGCAGACTCTGAGAGCAAGGCTATGAATCTCCAAATCCCCTAAAATGGGTTAATTAAACTTTAACCCAGAAGAAAGATTAGAGTGAGGGAAGAGAAAACTAACTATGTTTTCAAAACAGTTCCGAGTTTTCTTCTAATCTGGTTTGATTGGTTTGCAATACAATTGAATGATTGACTGATGTTTAATTTGGCTTTTAAAAAAAGAAGAAAAAAGACCAAGACAAAATGAAAAACATTCCAGATCAATTGATTTCAATGGGAGAATGAAACACCTGCTTGAACTTCTCCCACTGAAACCAGAGGGCGGACAAATGATTGCCTTGAGGTGGATTGTGTCCATAGTGTAAAAAGTGGAAAGCTGCAAACAATGTGACTTTGGGACATTCAGCATTGCTCGCCTGCACAGAGTGGGCGACTCTTACTTCCTACAATGATGACTTCCCTGGCCTTTCTCTAGCAATGTCCCTGTCATGATCATGCATACCCTGAAAGGGCATCACCAGCCCCATCATTTTGCATTGCTTTTATGTCCCACCATTCTGCCTCTCGCAAGGAACCCGGCGTGGCTCACCAGGGTCTCCTCCTCTCCATTACAACAACAGTCCGAGGCAGCCTAGGCGGCCAGTGAGTGACTCACCCCAAGTCACCCAGTGAGCTTAATGGCCAAGTGGGACTGGAACCCGGAGCTCCTGGGTCCCCAGTCCAACGCTTTAACCATCACGCCACACGGGCTCTCAAGACATGTGCCCTCCATATTATACTCCACAGATTCATGAAGTCACTATGGAAAGACTAGTTGTGAGTCTTGCCCTTCTGATTCCACCCTCCACATACCACTAGTGCACATTCACTAGTGCACAATTATTGGTTCACCAGTGCCCTGGTAATGGCATCTCTTACTCTTTTCCTGGTACTCATGTGTAAGAGTACAGATATGCTGGATCCCCCTATAAGTACCTCAAAGGCTGTCACAAAGAGGAAGGTCAAGATCTCTTCTTGCTGGTGCCAGAGTGCAGGACACAGAATAATCCATTCAACCCAGACTCAGGCTGGACATCAGGAAAAGCTTCCTCACTGTCAGAGCAATACGAAAGTGGAACCAGCTGCCTGGAGAGCTTGTGAGCTCTCCCACACTAGAGACATTCAGAAAGAAACTGGACAGCCATCTGAGTGGGGTAGTGTAACATGGTGTCCTGCAAGAGCAGGAGGGTGGACTCGATGGCCTTCATGGCCCCTTCCAACTCTGCTATTCTATGATTCTATTATTCTATGATTGCCTGCATAGAAGCACTAGAGGAAGAATGAGCTCTTAGCAATCTCAGGAATGGGCCTGCCTGCTTAATTAACCACTGTGGCTTCTTCCCATGCCCAGGCAATCTTGCCTTGGAGGTTGGATCTCTCTTTCTCCTCCCTGACTGCCCCTGGGGAAGAGGTGTGTGGCTGGCTTTCAAGAACACAAGAAAAGCCCTGCTGGATCAGACCAGAGGTCCATCCAGTCCAGCGCTCCATACACACAGTGGCAGACCAGCTGCCCACAGGATCCCTCCAGCAGGATGGCTGCAAGACCTCCTCTTGCCCAGCTGCTTGGCAACTGGTGTTTGCAGGCAGGCTGCCTCTGCGGAAGGAGGTGGCGCGTAGTCCGTGAGGCTAGTAGCCATGGATAGCCTCCTCCCTCATGAGGGAGCCATGCAGACTCCAGCAGTACTTGCAAGCACTGGAGTGGTTCTAGGTGCCAGGGCGAAACAAACAAACAAATGCACAAGTTTGCATGTGCTGATTTATATGTGCTCTAAAGTGTTGGCGTATCTTTAAAGGACCCTGCCTCCCACAGATCTTCCTTTTTATTTAAAGAGATGTTTGGACAGGGAATGGGAGGGCATTTGATTTCTGGGGGGGGGGAACAGGGCAGAAAATTCAGGGTGGGGGGCAGCAGGAGGTGACACACATGAGGGCAAAGAGTCACTGAACTCAGCGGGATGAAGTGCAACAGGGATCATCAGCCCCCCCCCCCAATAGTTTTTTATGGGGAAGTGCCCTGGAGAGCAGGGCCTCTGGGCAAATGGCCCCCGGAGATCCCGTAGCCCTGGTGGGCCACCCACCAACAGGGTCTCTGGCAGGTACTGACCAGAAAATAGCAGATATTTTTGAGCTCCATAAACTCCTGTTGTTGATACAGCTACTCTGGATTGTCTTTAATCCCAAAGAGCCTCCTGGTCCTAAAAGGACATGTGGGGGAGAGTCTTACAGTTGAGTGCCTTAGGCATAAACATCCATGGCGATTCCTCCTTCCCTGTAGAAGATGCCAGGAGATGTCTGTCAAAGTGGGTGCTACTTCGTGAAGGTGGGAAAAAAGTCTCCATGGGGTGTTTTAAGTATGCCAAACCAAGTCTTGATGGCTTGGCTTATCTTCACTTGACAAGCCCACTGGAAAGCATTGGCACAAGTTCTCCCTCTGCCCGAGCTGGGAGAGCACCCATGTTTGGCCAGCTGCATCACCCACACCCAGTTCCCACCATCCGCCTCCAGCTTGCCCTGAGATTCCCCCAGTTCCCACCTTCTGACCCCCTGAGTGGGTCAGAAGGTGGGGAGGGAGGCAGTCCGAAGAGCTGCGTTGGCCAGAGAGGATAAATGTTCTCCCGGGAAGTCCCTTCCATGATGCCTGGCTCCGAGGAAGGACCTGACTGGTTCTCTGAAGGACTATTGCACCTGCTGATTGGGTCTTCAGAGATGGCCACCCTCTGGCTCTCTTCAAGATGATCTTTGGACTGATCCAGGTGGGGGATGGCTGGTCTAGAGTGGCCACCTGCTGGAACCTCACTAGTAGTGGGGACAAAACTGGACCCTCCCCCCTCCACTTCTTGGAACCACCTGACTTGGAATCTGGTGAGCTGGATTCCTGCAGAACTTAGTAGACCAAGGATAGGGTGGGAGAGAATCCTGACTTTACTGCCCTTTCCATCAGATGGCTTGATTTGTAAAATACTAGGTGGCTGCAAATTCTATAGGGCTGGCATGGGTTAGAAATATTCTTGTTGTCAGAAATATTTCTCAGCCTGATTTGTTGAGATTTGTGAGTGCACAAGAGCTAAACATGAGTAGCATCACTGTCTGGCACAACAGACTGAGTAGGAGAAGTTTGAGAGTCACATTTAATCTGCTTTTGTTTTATGAAGCCCTAACAAAACTCTCACGGCAGGTGCAAACCAGCTGCAAGCCTCTGTAGATGTTTGCATGCATTCCCTCTTCTTGGAGCACATTGAATGACAAGGATCCAGCTCATAATGCAAAGGATGACACTTGGGACAAGCTGTAAAGGGAGGACAAGGAGAAGGAAGCAGGGAAGAAGCATGTATTTTGAGACAGGAATTTAAAAATTGTGTGCATGTTGTGGACTGGCTTTTCCCCAGCTCTCCTCTCCATCAGTTGGATAATCTGCGAAAGAGGCAACTAAGCCAAGCCGCAATCATGATGCTTCTGTCACTTAGCAAGAAGAAAAAAGAGAAAGGGAAGAATTATTCTTTTTCTTTTTTCTCATTTCCTCTACCTAGTTGCTTGCACTAATGGTCACACATTCTTCAAGCCAAGCAGCAAAAATGATGCTTCGGCCACTTAGCAAAAATGAAACAGAAGAAAAAAGAAAAGATTTCATTGTTATTCTTTCTCATTTACATTACCCCGTTGCTTGAAGTAATGGCTGCATATTCTTCAAGCCATTACATGGTGTTGAGAAATGTAACCTCTCAAAGATCTTTTCAGAGCCAAGCTGGGCATTCGTTGTTTGTGAATTTACATCAGTTTTCTTAGACTGAACGTAGCTGGAGCACCCATGGATTGGAAATGCAATGGGACTTACACCATTTTCCTGACCACTTTTCCCACTTTGCCTAAGCCTTCAAGCTAATGGCCATCACCATATCAAAGGCAAGCTTGAAATGGGCTGACTGCATTTGGAAACATCTACAAAGCCAGGTCCAGATTCTCTTGGGTCAGCTTTGCATATGTTCATTCATGAGTCCGTTGCATCAAATTTCCCGTGATTTAAAAAAAAAGCCACAAAACTTTGTATTTAATGTGCACATATTTCCCCATGTAATAATGTCCATGTTTCCTCCTAAAATAGACATCTTTTGTGCATACACTGAGCTGAGAACTTCATTGCAAAATTTGGTGAAACATCTGCATAGATCATTAAGTATGTTCCTATTTTCTCATTAGAGCACAAAGCATGAATTAGGATCACTTGTTTAAACACAGAACAAATGACACCCCACCCCAACCTTCCAAACAAAACTGCCTGTTCCTGGGCTACAGAAGACCTTATTAGTGTTGGACTTCCAGATGCCTCATGCAAAGCACATGTTCTCCCATTGAACTAGGACACCTCACTTGGATTTGCGTAGTAATGATCCACCAACGATCAACCCTGGTAGCAACACTGGTAGATTTCAGGTCCAGCGACTGAGTTCCTTACAACTGTTTCATGCTATCACCAAGCAATGGTATCCCCATGAAACAGCACACATTTCTTCTTGCCTAAAATCCAGTTATTCTTTAGATGGATGGATGGATGGATGGATGGATGGATGCATAGCATAGCATAGCATAGCATAGCATAGCATAGCATAGCATAGCAAAGCAAAGCAAAGCAAAGCAAAGCAAAGCAAAGCAAAGCAAAGCAACATATCTCTTTAGTGACAACTTACAAAAGGGGCAACGGATCTACTGAAATGTGCATATCTTGCAGTGTTTCAGTGGTCAAAATTTACTGCTGGAATCTCCGCAGATGAATGGTACCAGGGCCTGTCCCTGTTTCTCGTTAAATCCCTGAGTGCTTTCCTTCACAGCTTATCTTTCATGCTGTAAATTATCCAACATCACCGGGTAACTTTCCAGGCCTGCCTTCTGCAAAGACTTGATGACTACCTTGAATAAATGAAAAGGATGCGAAAGACATTTTTGAAATACATCCTGCCACTGACAGGAAACAGAGAAGGTTCTTATTGGAATCAACATTACAAACAGCTGCTCAGGCATTTTAACTGAGATTTGCATACGTTCATATTTTGTAAATTTCCTGCGTCTCTTCAATATAAACAGCCATGTTTTGTTTAGTGGCAAGGGACAGAAGTTTGGCACGAACAGTGCCAACCTAATGCAATCTGTTGCAGTGGCTGTTGTGTGTTTCCCCTTTCAAGAACTGCCTAAGGCAATTCTAGAGGGGATTTTTTTCCCCCATCAAAAACTTGTTTTGATTGAAATCCCCTTTTGATTTCCACCTTTCCTTGCCAACTGAGCACTTCAAGAACTCTACAGATCCACCGGAAGTTTTCAAAAGAGACACACCTGATCTGCATATGGAAAAATAAGGCAATTGTGCAAAACTCATTGTCATTCATAGAAGAGCAAATAAAACAGTTTCTCCGATTAGCAACCCATTTCAGCAATATTTTCCCCCTTCATCCTCACCCAAATATTGCTTAATAAAAAGGTGTTGTTCTTGCAAAATAATGCAATCTCATCCACTAGGAGAGAAAGACCCATGACTTATTAATTCTATTAATAGTACTATTAATTCCATCTATGGAATGCACTCCCCAGAGAGGTCCACCTGGCGCCGTCATTATGTTTCTCGGCACCAGGTTAAGACCTTTTTATTTAATCAATATTATAATAAGTTTTAATATTGAATTTTATCATCATATTTTAATTGCAGCCAGAGTGGGTCATTAATTTATTTATGTTGTTAGATATTTGTATTTTATTTGTGTAAGCCATCCTGAGGCTCTTGCAAAGGATGGCATACAAATATCCTAAATAAATAAATGCCTATCCCGCCCATTAGCTGGAATGGCTCTCTGAGTAGGTCCTGGTCCAAGCTTTTGGCTCACGGGGCACTCACGATGGATCATGCCCCAAGCCCTGCCCAAGCGGCAGCCCTCTGCCCTGCCATGTACAGCCCAACCTTTGTTTGAGGTGCTGCACCTGATGCAGAAGGTCGTCAGTTGTGCAAGCTTCATTCTGTGAACATTTGTGGATTTCCTCGCAGTTTGGCTCACTGTGGAAGTCCACAAATTCTAGAGGAACAGATTCTGCTGCATTTCATCCCAATCCTATTTCTGAGCCACCTGACTCCAAGTGGCCCTTAAACACAGAGGACTTTCCTATATAAAACAGGGCACTCTATTTCTGAAGCATGCTGCTTCACCCTGATGCCTGGAAGAGGCAGCCGAGGTTGTGGCTGCATGCCAGAAGAGACTGAACGCTCAAATCACACCCCAGGCAGAAGCTAGAAAAGAAATCTATCTTAGAAAAGGCAGGCAGGCAGGCAGGAAGGAAGGTCGGTCTGATGAGAAGTTTTTCTTGTGGGTGGATATTTGGGACATGCAGTGGCACAGAAGTATTGAAAGGATACATTTCTTTTGATGCATTATTCAGGGACTGCTTCCTTCGATAAACCTCTCCTCCATAAAGAGATACAATCATTCTCTGCTATCAAAGGCATCCTGCAGCAGTGAATTCCAGAAGGGAATTGGGCATTCCAATGGGGGAGAAATATGATTATATTGTATTTATATGAGGCCTTTTTTTTCTTCCGTTGAGGAGCCCAAGGCAGCTGACATGCCTCCGTTTTATGCTCAGAACAACAACCTTGTAAGGTAGGTCAGACTGAAAGTGAGTAACCAGCCCAAAGTCACCCAGTGAGTGTCATGGCCCAGTGGAGACTAGAACCCAGTTGTTGCAGGGTTCCAGTCACCACACCACACTGGCTCTCTCAATTAAAACTGGGAAGATGGACAAATTGGTCTCACTCTCATTTTCCAGAATATTTTCTCACACAGCTCCACTGTAGCCTCAAAGGGCCAAAATGGGTGTCCTTGACTTGCAGCCTCAGCAATTAATTCCACAACCATCAGCAAGATGGTGCGATGCTGGTTGCAGCTGCCGACTAGTCATCTGGGATAAAAATGAGCCGATTCCCTTTATTGTTCTGCAGGGATGCTCTACCCAGCATTCCACTCCTAGTTTCTGAATATTGCATCATCATCATCATCATCAAGATGCAGGTAAATTAGAAAGGGTCCAGAGGAGGGCAACAAAAATGATCCAGAGTTTGGAAACACTGCCCTGTGAGGAGAGGCTGGGAGAACTGGGCATGTTCAGTCTTGAGAAGAGAAGACTGAGGGGGGACCTGATATCCCCCTGAAAGTACCTGAAAGGGTGTCACAAAGAGGAAGGTCCAGATCTCTTCTCGCTGATGCCAGAGTGTAGGACACGGAATAATCCATTCAAGTTGCGACAACCCTGATTCAGGCTGGACATCAGGAAAAGCTTCCTCACTGTCGGAACAATGAGACAGTGGAACCAGCTGCCTAGAGAGCTGATGGGCTCTCCCACATTGGAAACATTCAAAAAGAAACTGGGCAGCCATCTGAGTGGGATGGTCTAACGCGGTGTCCTGCAACAGCACGGGGTTGGACCTGATGGCCTTCATGGCCCCTTACAATTCTACTATTCTATGATTCTATCATCATCATCATCATCATCATCATCATCATCATCATCGGAACTGAGTATCTGCATCAATAAACAGTGTAGAGGACTGTCCTCTGTAAAGTGTGGCACATGGCCACTCTGGGGGCAAGATGGTGTCAGAGAACAGGGCTGTCTGTGCCTTGGAGTCTATCCTGCAACCTCTAAGCAGGTGTCTTCCGTCAGGTGGTGTAAATGCTGCTCCACCAATACCAGTGATGTAAGATTCCTACTTTCAAGAAACATGTTAATTTTTGAGGCTCCCTCATAGGCTCCAATTGTCACAAATTATCAGTGGAAATCCTGGTTTTCCGCTGTCTCTCTGGTCAGTCCCTGCATCCCTTCAGCTTCTCTCTCTTTCTCTCTGGAAGGATGTCTAAGTGCGAGCAGTTTAGCTCTGCAGCATGTCGCTTCCGCCCAGGTTCTGTGCAAGGAACAGACTAATCTGAACTGAAGTGCCCAGTGCACGTAAAGTAGTGATGTGAACACACATGAATGTGAACACATGTGAAAGTGAACACACGCGATCCTTAAGCACAACCCAGCAGTGCCTGATTATTTCATAGCTGCAGAAGTTGAAAGACCGACTGCATTGCTGATAACAGATGGACAATCACTTTGTTTTCCAGGTATGTCTTTCCAAACAAATGCTTGGCTTTGAAACTTTAGAGGGGCAGGTTTATGACTGAGCAAACACAGGCAGGACGTGGTGGTGGAGCAGAACCTTCATCCTTGTGTACGACCAGAGAGGGGCTCTAACTGGGATCCGCAGTGTCAGAACCGGGATGTTCCTGCTGTGTTCCTCTCTAGTGTTGTAGGGAGTGGTTAGGCAAGCTGGCCAAGCCAGGACAGCTCTACTGACTGGTGGTGGCTTGGTATTGTCCCAGGATGGGCAAGAATCGTCTCTCTGTGAGCTCATAGCACTCACTCTGCATGCATTTCAAAGGCCTTCCACCAGCCATCTGTCCAGATCTCCGGGAAGCCCAGGCTGCCCCCGTCCGGATGACCTGCTGAGTGGAGGAGAAGAGGGAGTAGGAGGGAGAGGGAAAGAGGCGTCCCGCTTTCTTTGGCTTGGTCCTGAAAGTCCTGATGTATCACCATCCCCACCCCCATGAAATGCAACCTTGAGAGGAAAAAAAGGTTCTCCAAGCCGGTTCTTTCGGGTGGCTCCGATTGTCAAAGCTGTCAAGCCTGGGATAAGGGATGGGGCCCAACTCACACCCTACTTCGGCTGGACGGAGGGAATGAGCTGCGGGGAGAAAGCAGGGGGTTTGCTGCTCGAGGCATTTAAGCCACTGCTCTCTGGGGCTTCTTTTTTATTTTTTTGGTGAAAACCAGACCATGTCCTTTACATGCGGGTTTTTCTCCAGGGGTCTCTTTCTCTACCTTCCTGTATGTTGTTTGGCTCAGCCGCAAGGGGGTGGTGGGGCTAGTGCTTTGCAGAAATACATACGCTTTTCTCACCATGACATAGTGTGATAGCTCAATAGCAGTGCATTATCCACATTCTAAGAAATACAGTGGTACCTCGGCTCACAAACGCCTCAGTTCATGACCAAATCGGGTCATGAACAGAAATGCTGAAAAATTTTGCCTCAGGTTGCGTACTCCGCATTGGGTGACGACCGCGATCCCGCCCATCTCCCCCCAATGCGCCCGCGATTGCGCCCCCCCTGAGGCGCCCACGATCATGCCTGTCAATGGCCACGATTGCAGCTGCGCTCATGCAGGGATGACAGGTGCGATCGCGGTTGTGCTGGGCGGGGGGGGGGGGGGAGATGGCCACGATCTTCTTCTTCTTTTGTCACTTTGCTTCAACTCTTTGTGATTAAAACAAATAGTTACAGAACGGATTAACCTTGTCTACACTGCACCTTATGAGGAAATTGGACTTGGCTCACAACCAATTTGGCTCATGACCAGAGTCCTGGAATGGATTAAGTTTGTGAGCCAAGGTACCACTGTAGTAGGGAAACACTTCGAAGGCACATGAGTAGGGTTAGGATGAGCCCTTTTGGAATCCATCCCTCCAGAATCCATAGATTCCTCCACTTGCTTAGTCCAATCCCACAAAGTGAACCAAGGCAAGAGGAAGTTTGCGAACCCGAAATCTTAATACAAATCTTGTGTCAAAACTTGTCTGCATGTTACACTTCTTTCTGAGGTGTATGTTCTAATGTTGCTAAATGTGCAGTTCTGCTCAGGGGGAAGACCGTGTCTTCAGGGGCTCCTGTGCTGTGGAGAAGTGGCCTTGCAAGAGGGATCATCCTCTTGGGCTTTGGCAACACAGCAGCAACCTGAGAAGAGTCCAAGGGGGCTTTCCTGCCCTCCTTGTCCACCCTGCCATCGCTTCTCTCCCCCGCAGGCCCTTTCCCTCCCTCTCTCTGGCTTGCCAAGTAAAGTGGAGATTAAATGTGAGTTGTTTCCCTCCACCCTTCCCTATAAGGGACTATTGGTCTCCCAGCAAGTAAATCACATTATCTTCAATAATGCATGCTCTTGGAAGAGTCAACACAACAGAGGAGCTGCATTTGCTTTTGGATAGAGGTAATTGGGGTTAAGGAACCCTCTTCCTTCACCACATGGGAGGTGGAAGCACACTCGATCATCTCTATCTCCCTCCCCATGACATTTTTGTGAAGGGGCAGGGGGAGCTGGCGATTCTTTCCCTTTTTTAAAAAAACCCCTCTCATTTGCTCCTTTGTATTTGCACGTAGCTAATGTTTTGGGGGAAGGGTCTTTTCTTTTAAAGAGCCATTTCCTTGCACACAACAGCCGTTGCATTTGACACAAGATCGTGTCTGCAACACAGTGGAGCCTGCACTGTGTTCATTAGCATGTGCTCCAACAGCAGTAAATGCATTTTTCATAAATGCTGCTCTGGCTCTAGCATAGATATTACCCTCCTCTCTGGGGCTACATTGCTCTGCTGAAGAGTGATGTATTGACCATTTGCAGAAATGCTCAGCTGGTATATCTATAAGTAAACCCAAATATGACCAGTCCAAGCAACCGGTGCCCCTGTAATTTTTCACTACCACTCAGGATACTGAGAGATGAATAACTGTGTGTCCTCTTAACTCAGAAGGGATACAGAAGGGATGAAAATAACAAAGCAGGAGTCTTTTTCTTTAAGGAAGCAGGAGCCTGTTCCTTGTTTATTTTAGCTGCTGTATTTGCATAGGCTGTCTAATAATGTGTTATCTAGGTAGCCCACAAGAATAAAAAATAAAATAAAATAAGATGACCTTCTTATTCTTTCTTTAATACTCAAAAAAAAAAGACACTAAGATTTTAGAACACTGCAGATGTATTTTAATACAACCAATTACCTGATGAATCAGTTTAAAAGGCAGATGATTAATCAGCTAAAACGTTTTCAATCATTTGACAACCCTAATAAATACATCACATTATGCAGCCAAGACACAAAGTCAATCATAGGAACTTAAACATATGTTTTTAGATTGTGCACTCATCCTAAATAATATATACATATGTTTCTGCTATTTTCTACCAACATTGTGATATTTACAGAGCAAGCTTGCAAGAGTATTTATTAAAATTACAGTGTGGACTGTGGATATTCTCCTCACACACACACTTCTTCTACATCTCTTGTCACGATGCCAGTAATTCTGCATAAAATATTCACCAAGGTACCATTAAAGGGCATTACATTTCGGCAATCGCTTGAGAAAGAAAATAAATGATGCCACCAAAATAATGATTTGCTTACTTCATTTAGGCACCACAGGTTCTGTTTAGACCTGATTTCTTTGCAAATCAGTAGGAAACAGTCTGCTAATGAGCAAATAGTGATGAATAAAAGCTTCTAGATTTAAAAAAAAAGGAGAAGAAACCCTATGAATCCTCTCCCCAGGTCTCTCTCAAGACCAACAACTTCAAATAATTGCTTTTTTAAAAGTTTACCACAAAAAAGGGGGAAAACACCCACAAATACTAGATAAATGCAATTTCATTTTTTTTAAAAAAAATGGCTTTCTGCTGGTGGTTATGATTAATTTTTAGTAATGGCTGCATTTTTTCCCCACCTGCTGGCAGTCTTGAAACAATGGATCCCCCCTCACCAGATCTCTCTCTCTCTCTCTCTCTCTCTCTCTCTCTCTCTGCACTTGCACACACACAAACACACACACAGGGTCATTAGAGTGCAACATTATTAATTATTTTTTAAATTAAGTTATAGGGGCTATCATCAGCTTGGATCTTTGAGAGCCATTGAGTATATATAAAAAGTTATGAGCTATGCAAAGATATTAAAGATTGAGTACATTCAAGAAGCAAATAGCGAATTCCACATGCAACTAGAGTTGCGTATTTATTAGACTTGTATTTCACTTCAGAGTTAAAAGTTGTTTGCTAACCATTAGAAACAACATATAAAATCTCAAAACTTTTTAAGAACAAACTATGGTTTAAGCAGCACAACAAAAACCAAGTACATAAACGCATAGAATAGTAGAGTTGGAAGGGCCATGAGTCTATTGGATCCACCCTCTCTGTTGCAGGACACCAATTTAAACCATTCCACTCAGAGGGTGGTCCTGCTTCTTTCTGAATGCCTCTGGGGTCGGAGAGCCCACCACCTCTGTAGGCAGCTGGTTCCACTGTCGTATTGCTCTGACCATGACGGACACAGAATAATCAATTCAAGTTGCGACAACCCAGATTCAGGCTGGATATCAGGAAAGTTTCTTGACTGTCCGAGCAATATGACAGTGGAACCGGCTGCCTGGAGAGGTGTTGGGCTCTCCCACACCAGAGACATTCAAAAAGAAACTGGGCAGCCGTCTGAGTGGGAGGGTGTGACTTGGTGTCCTGCAACGGCAGGGGGTTGGTGGACCTGATGGCCCTCATGGCCCCGTCCAACTCTGCTATTCTATGATTCTATGATTCACACAGAATGCATTGCAGTGATTTAGTTCATAGATTGCCAGGGCATAGATTCCTGCAACCAGCCAATCCCTGGACGAGGCCGCTAGCCGAAATTGGTTCAAGGCACTCTGTGCCACAAAAGACACCTGGACTAAAGTGACAAAGATCTCTCAGGAGCATCTGCAACCATCTCAGGCTTGTCTGGATTAAGCTTCAGTCTGCCAAACAGCAGTTTAGTATATCCACTGTAAAATAAAGAGATGAAGGAGAAATAAAGGGCTGTGTCACCAGCGTACTGATAGGAATGCACTCAGTGGTTTCATGCAGATGCTGACTAGCATCCAGGACAAGAACGACTCCTGAGGCGCTCCATACTGGAGAGCACTTGAGCCTGAGCCACATTCCCCTTCCCCTTCACCTGGAGAGCATCACCTTCTAGAGCCAACCCTCCAGGTAGAAATAAAGCCCCACTCCCAACTCAGTCAGCTGCCCCAGAAGGAGACCGTTTTGATGGCAATGAAAGCCACCAATAGATCCAGAAGAATCAATCAGTTTACATTCACTCTGTCTCTCCTGATGGAGGTCACTGTACAGGGTGGCCAATGCAATTTCTGTACCAAAATCTGGCCTGAGCTGTGATTGAAACCGATCCAGATAATCAATCTTGTCCAAGAGTGCCTGGAGCTGGTCATCTAACGCCATTCAGGGACTCTGCCTAGGAAGAGAATATTTTATTTATTTATTTATTTTTTATTTATTTATAACATTTCTATGCTGCCCCCATCGTAACAAAGCCTCGGGGCAGCTCACAACATAATTAAAATATGTAAATAACAGTACTATTAATTAGAAAGTTTAGTAACATCTCGGCATAAAATTTAAAATCCTAAAAATACATAATAAATTAACAATTAAAATAAGTTTTAAATAAAAAGGTCTTAGCCTGGAGCCAAAAAACAAATAACAACGGTGCCAGGCGGACCTCTCTGGGGAGCGCATTCCATAGGTGGGGCAGCACCACAGAGAAGGCCCTCCTCCGGGTACTCACCCTCCTGATATCCTTCACAGAGGGCTCCCAGAGAAAGGCATCTGTTGCCGATCTCAAGGGGTGAGAGGGCATATATGGACGCAGGCGTTCCTTTAGATAACCAGGTCCCAAGCCATTGAGGGCTTTATAGGTCATGACCAACACCTTGAATTGGGTCCGGACTTCAATGGGGAGACAGTGAAGCTGACAGAGGACTGGGGTTATATGAGAACAACGCCCAATCCCCATGAGCAACCTGACAGCTCTATTCTGCACCAATTGAAGTATCCGGACCATCTTCAAGGGTAGCCCCATGTAGAGTGTGTTATAGAAGCCTAATCGGGAAGTTACCAACGCGTGTGTCACTGTTGCCAGGCAATCGTTCTCCAGGTAGGAACACAACTGATGGATCAGCTGATGAAAGAAAGCGCTCCTTGCCACCGCTGTCACCTGAGCTTCTAGTGACAGCTCAGGATCAAGGAGCACTCCCAAGCTGCGAACCCCGTCCCTCAGAGGGAGTGCAACCCCATTTATTATTTGCCACTGGTCTAGAGTTATCTGGGTCTTCAAGGTCCAGCAAGGGTTTCTTTAGGAGTGACTTCCACACTGCCTCGTTAAGGCAACATGGGACCACTGCATCTCATTAACAGGGATTAATAGCTTCTCTGGTCCAGCCAGATGTTCCCTCCCTGCTGGCTTTTATAGGCAAAGAGGGGGAAGGATGTGGCTAGGGATGTGGCTGCCCACACCTGTCCAAGGACCTTGTCATCATCCTCAGACAGTTCCTAGTGAAACTCATGCAAGAAAACCAGACCACCATTTTATCTGTGGACCTCACCAGATTCAACTACTACAAAATTGGAGTCTACGTCCTAGAAGATGCAAGAAATTTTATCCTGGAAGTGTCCGGCAAGTATATGGCAGAGGGCTTCAGATAGGTCTAAGATGTCCTTGGGGCCAGCATGTAATAAGCCCTGGATGACCCTAAAGAGCTCCACTGGGTGGCAAAAGGAAGACAGATGAGATGCAGTAAGACGCTGTTTCTTTGCTGCCCTCACTGCCTCTTAATATAGGCACTCAGCGGGCTTGACTGGGAGTTTTTCTTGTCCTCTACTTAAGCTGTATCCTGCACAGCTTCACTGATTTCAGCTCCAGGGTATACCATAGAGCCAAAAACTCTACTGAGGAGGAGACACTTAAGAGCAATCACACCAACCACATAAGTTATCTCAGTATTCCAAAGATCAACTAGAGATTCAACAAAACCTCCAGACTTATCAACTGGAAAATTCCCCAAGGCCACCTGGAACCCATTAGTGCTCACTTCATGTGTTGGGCTGACGACATGCTAGGATAGGCCCATGGCAGTCCTGGAGTCCAGGGCATTTGGAGCTGCACCAAATAAGGTGCTCTCAGCATGGACGAAGGCCATCATTCAAGACCAGGTCTGAAGAACCTCAGCATCGCAACCAAGATGACCTTCATCAGCTCAGAAAGGCAACCTGTTGAGCAGCAGTGTGGGGGGTACACCAGAAGAATGCCTAATTCATCCCACTGGCCCAACACCAGATGTAAACACTCCAAAGTACTCATCAGACAGAGTAGGAAGCCTGAAGGGAGGGAGGGAGAGAGAGAGGGAGAATCCCCGTGGACTATGGCAGTGCCTGTCTATATTTTCTCCAGCATGGTAGACCCACAACACCAATCCACCAGTTCTAAATTCATGTTCTACCAAGGGATTTTGCAAACCGGTTGATGCCCTATATCTCCTGATGAGTATAACTAATGATTCCGCTCAGGATTTCATCAAGATCCGTCAACACTCCTGTAATATATGCGCTTCATTTTTCAACATCATTCTTATGTTCCTTTGCAAACATACATCACGGGAGTGATGGCACTTGGAGCTATACATCATCTAAGCGTGTCTCCCCATTGATGTATTACACCACACACCATTCTTCTTAAATCCATGAAGCATTCCTCTGGGTCAGAGGGAAACAGTAACTAGTGTTGTAATTAGAAATGAGAGATTGTTTAAGCTCAGATTGGGGAGGGGGAGGGTGTATTAGCAGGCGACTTTAAGTGGCAGGGCTGGGAGACACCAGAAACTTTTCAAAAACATCAATGAGAAGCAGAAGATTTGTTAACAAAGAGTCTCAGAGGAGCTGTCAAAAGAATGCATATTTAAGAACGCAGGGGGACTTAAGAGACATAGCCAAGATGAAAGGGTACCTTTGGGAGCTGCTTCCATGGCCAAACCCCTGACTTAACAAGGGTCCTGCACCAGGTCAGGGGTCTCACCTTGTGAGACTCACCTTTGCATCCAAAAGGTACAGGATCAATCCCTGGCACTCCAGGTAAGGCTGGGCAAGACTGATGCCTGGCATTCCGCAGAGCTTCTGCCAGCCGGTGTGGGCATTACCAGAGACCATCCTATATGTGCAGCTATAAGTATAACCTTACCAGGTATAACTAAGCAGCACCAGTTTAGCTCAAGTGGTGCGGGGTGTCTTTTCTGCATTGATACTGGCAGCAGAGAGAACGGGATCAGTATCTGGGAAGAAGCATGATGCAGGTTTGCACCCTCTTTCCCTTCTAGTTTTGGTGATGGCTTCTTCTTAACTGGACTACCTGTGCTCCCCCCCCCCCCCGCCACCTCCCTCCAGCCCTGCTCATGTTCTTGGTTCATTCAGAGAACATAATGGGTAAATCAGCGGGAGAAGAAGCAGTGTGGGACTTCAGGAGCTGAGGTTATTGCTGCAATTTCTCCTGGACCTCACTAAGCAGCTTCGAAGCAAGAAGGACGCTTCCAGAAGAACCTGCTGCCACCCTGTCACTGGCTTCTCGGAGTGGATTACAGCAAGGACGAAAGCAATTCCTTGAGCCACGCTAATAGCTTTTGGCAATAAGGTAGCATATAAGCATTATGAAGTTTGAAGCAGGCACAAGCCAGTGGCTGTGATGAAACAGATCCTGATCAAGTTAAACTGTACGTTCTTGGGGTAAGGGGAGGTAGCACCCTTACATTGCAGCTCTAGGCATCCGAGGTGGGGAACCTCCAGCCCGGGGCCACATCCAGCCCACAGAAGGTAACCACCAAGGCCACCACCTCCGAGCGAGTGATTCAACAGCAGCTTTTAATAGCCTAATCTCAGGGAGGGAGGGCACTTGAGGGGGTCCCTGCTGACCACCCAACTCTCCCCACTGCTCAAGAAGAAATGCCTTTTCTGCCACTGCTATCGGGGTCTTAGAAAGCCTCCTAGGCACTACTGGAAGGCTTTTTAAAGTCTGGTTGCAGGAGTGGCTTGCTTGGGTGCATGTGAAACAGAAACATAGAAACAGAGCAAGTCAGAAGGGGCCTCCTGGGCCATCTAGTCTGACCCCCTGCTCCAGCCGGCTCCACTCATGACATGCCCACCATGCCCATGACATGAAACACATACAGAGAAGAAATTGAGCCTAGCCAGTGACAGAATCTCTGTTTTCAATTTGTGAGGAGGAAATAAAAAATCAGGTCCATAGGAAAGATCAAATGTTGAACCTCTGCTGCTTTATTGATCAGTGCCCAGTACCTGCAGTCACTAATGATAATGCATTCCCAGGTAGAGGCAAACTCAACTACAAAATCATAGCCCATGTACAGACACTTTTATAACATGCAGTGGTTCAAACTGCTGTGCTGCTGGGCTGGTTGATCAAAAGGTCGACAGTTTGAATCTGCACACGGGGTGAGCGCCCATACTCTGTCCCAGCTCCTGCCAGCCTTGCAGTTTGAAAGCAGACAAATGCAAGTGGATAAAAAGGTACCACTTCTGTGGGCAGGTAACAGCGTTCCGTGCACTTCGGTGTTTAGTCATGCCGGCCACATGACCACAGAGACTGTCTGCGGACAAACGCTGGCTCCCTCGGCTAGGAAACAGAGATGAGCACCGCCCTCTCGAGTCAGGCATGACTGGACTTTAATGTCATGGGGAAACCTTTACCTTTACCTCTAGCAATGTACACCAATACAGAGTGTGAAGTTTCCAGATAGTGTTGGTACAAGAGCATCCTGAAGACTTTAGGCATGATATAATGTTCTAAACCAATCAGAAATACTGGTAAGAATAGAATGGAAAACATTACTGATTGCTGTATTGATAGGTCAGTCCAGCAAATGCTTGACATTCAGGCCAGCCAGGTCTGTCCATTTAAACATGCAAATGTGTCTGATGGAGGAGCCATTCAGGAAGTCCAGTTTGGCAACTACACGCAGCAGGTGCTTGCCTCCAAGGGACTTAGGTGGGCCCATTCAGAAGCAAACAGGAGCCATTGTTTCCATTTTTCACAGGTATTGGCCTCCAGCAGTTTCTCAGTCTAATAATGCCAGCTTGTCAAGGCAACAGCAACGCTAAATAGCAACCTGGCTGGGAATTTTTCTGCTTTGTGAGAAAGAGGTGTATATTCAATTTTATAACACAAAGGCACCTATAAGCAATGTTTTTCTACCAGGATTTATCTGAAATTTTCCAATATCAGTCATTATTAAAGCTGTATGCCAGCAGTGGAAGAGACCCACATATTGCTGCTAGGAAGCTGCTGGGGGTTTGCCCTCATGCCAAAAGAGGGTTTTCTGCCCCTGTTAGACATGTCTACTCAGAAGTAAGAGTCCTTTCCTTCAGCGGGCTTGCTGCCAGAGTGTGGTGTTGCAACCTTCACCTCTGAGTTGCCAGTTGGTATCTTTGATCATCTAAAGAAAGACAGAAAGAAGTCAAACATGAAACTGTAAACATAGCCAGAGTCCTATTACAAAGTAAAGGTGCAATTTAATTTAATGCCTTTTTGGTCTGAGAATGGTCTTCGAAATGGGGCACATCCATTTGCCCTGGCTGTGAAATCCGAGCTGTCTCCATTGTTTCCACTATGAGTGCTCAGGCATATCATGATAAATTTGTTATAGAAAAGTCATCTAAATGTGAAGTGTTATACGATTACAAAATGTATTATTTGATTTCCTATCAATAATTTAACTGCCTGTAGTTCTAATTTCACACACGATCAAGTTTCTTTACAACACACATAGAATTTGCATCTTAATATTTCACAGCCAAAAAAAGAGCAAGTGTGAGAGAGAAAGAGAGAGGAAGAAGAAAAGAGAGAGAGATGCCATCAGAGTATTTATGATATGATAATACAAATTGTTTAGAGATGTTCTGAATTACTTAAGAAGTAAGTCCTTTGTTTTATTCAGGGTTGAGTGGATTCCAGAGAGAAAACTATGCCACATCCCAACTTTGGTTAGCCTTAATTAAAAATTTACATACCAAATAAAGAAATTATAATTTCTCATGGCATATTTTAATCCTCAAGAAACAGAGCATCAAAGATAGTGCTCAATGCATATGTATGTGTGCACATTTCACAATAATGACAACAATTTAAATAGAAATGCAGTCTCCTAGCATGGAAAACTGCGACCAGCTAACTTGCATGCCTGGCTCAGTTTGCTGCCCAGGTGTTTGATGGGAAACATCAAAGCACAGTGTCTGGTCTTTTTAATCTGCCTGCTGGACTTCAAATAGAACATAACTTCAAAACAGAGGACTGTAGAGTAGGAAACATGGCCACCCTGCCCTCCTGAAATGGCTGTAAGGAAGTTCCATGTTCAAAGTAGGAATAGATCAATCTGTCAACTTCCATTTCTCATTTTTCTTTTTCTAAGACTCTACAAAATTTAATATGCATTCTATGCTAAGGTAGCCTAATACAAGGTTTCTTTGAACACGAGTTTGACTAATACCGGCATTTTGCCAAACAGTTTTCATTAACAGAATGCTGTATTGTGTGAGGTTTTGCGCTCAGACACATTTATATGTGTACTTTCCTCTAATATATGTCTTTCTGTACATTTTTGTTGGTTTGTTTGGGAACATGTATTGTAACATTTTGAGATGTGCAAACGCTGGAGGATAATTGCATTCCAATTCCTATATTGATTCAGGAAGTGAAAATTGGTGCTTATCAAAACACAAAACGAACAATCTATTCATCTCCAATTCCCAAGTCAGCGTAAGGACGAGTGAACAATTCGTTTCACTGAAGGATTTTTTAAACTGATTTACCCAATTTGCACCTTCTAAGCCTTTTGGTGAGCAGAGGCCGAGCTAAATTCCTATATCATTTTGAAAGAAACATTTTGCAAGCCTTTCAGTGAAGCTCGTCTTAGAGAACATGTGCTAGGAAATGCGCCCATCAAGGGAAAATATGCTTACAATGTGTGTGTGTGTGTGTGTGTGAAGAGCACATAGACCAGTATTTCAATAAGTACCTGGAAAAATGTATACACTTTAAAAATGCATGAAGACGCAAGCATATGGGGAAACGTGCACAAAAAAGCACAACTTGTGATTTTAAAAAATCATAAGCTCCCGAAGAAATGGGACAGAAAAAGGCTTGAAAAACAAACCAAATCAGCAAGACTGGGATTGACAGATCTGTTCATGCTTGGAGGTATTAAGCCACTGAATATCAATTTCTAGAAGGCAACAGTGAGGGATAATTATTGCCTAAATATCTTGCTTCTGGTTTCTCAGAGGCATCTGATTCGCTACTTTGGGAAACAGGAGAGTGGACTAGAGAGATGTTTGATCTCATCCAGGAACAGACAACCTTGGACCTCTGGACCAAATCCAGCCCTTGTGATGCTCCTCAGATGGCCCTACACCTTCTTCTCAACCACCGATACTTCGTGGTTTCCAGACCTTCGTGCAAATTTTCCCCCTTCTAAATGACTGAACTGCCTCTCCCAAGACTTTGTTACTGGCAATAAGAATGTTAAATGACCAGATGATGGCATTTTTGTATCTTTGGTCCCGTCTCTTTTGACTTTGCATCCATCAAGCATTGGAACAGCTTCTTGGATGCAACCCTTGGGCTGGAACAAGTTTTTATTTTTAACAGGCTCTTATGGCATTCCTTGGAAAGGTGGCAGAAATATGGTAATAACATTTCATTGTTTATCCTCTGGCAATTAGTGGAGGATGAGTAATTAAGGTTGTAATCCAGTCATGATGCCCATAAGCTTCTGAACTTTGAGGCTTACAGGCATCTATGCAGCACGGGAGGAGCAGCTGAGAAAAGCTTCACCTACGTGCTCTGATGGTTCCATATTTCTGCAGTTTTTGACCATCTAGCTGGGGCTCTTCAGGTTGCAGAGGACACCAGACGCATCATCTCCAGGACATCCTGCCCCCCAGAATGCTCCTTCAGCCCTCCTGAAGTGAGTTCTTGATCTTAGATAACATCAGTGAGGGCCTTTCATGCTGGCTGTGAGGAAGTGAAGCGGGATCAGAATGCGCATTCCCAGGTCTGAGGCAGGAGCACCTTGGAGCTGGGAACCTGAACTATCTATGGCTCTGGACAGCCGACCTTAAGAACACTCCTAATAAATCCCTCTGAAGGATAAGCACTAAGAAGAGGACACTTCAACAAAAACTATGTGCTCTATAACAAAACAAAAAATTGGGAGTCAGTTTATCAATAAGTTTTCTCCTTGCAGTCCAGCAACAAAATACCATGCTTCACATTCAAAAGATTGATTTCAACAAGACAACTAAAAATGGAATGAAACCAATGTGCTTCAGATAAGCACCGCACTCTAATTGTATTTTGTGTGTGCTTCAAATTGTCAAACATCACACAGACAAGCAGGTAATTGGCCAAAATGGTTCCCTGTATATCTTTGATAGAAAGAAAGAGAAGAAAACGAACTTTCTCAATTTTCTTTTTCTTTGTCTTTTGAAGGTTAATCGTGATTTAGATACTGGAAGTTTTCAACCTGACATTTGTGGTACTTGGTGTGCTATATTAGATTTGAAGAAAGGAAAATGGAAGACTTTTTACCAATGACCTCTGATACGTAAGGATAAAAATATAATCGTTTTAAATCAAATTCAGCTGTAGGCAATAATTGGCATGCTGATTATCCAGCTACAGCCATTTAAGCTGAAAGCTTGCATGATTTGTGTACAGCCACGGTTGATATGAATGCAGATAATAAAAATGAATTGGTAATCCACCCCTCTTTCCTACCAGAGTATATGCCAGGCCTGTTCCAGAGCAGCAGGGCTGATGTCAAGAGTAGGCATGGTTCAATTCCTGCTGAGGGACCATACCCCAACGAAGCCTACTGATAGGGTTGGGACAAACCCTTTCAGAATCGATCCCTTAGCGTCTTCTTCTCATGCTTGGCCCAGTCCCACAAAGTGAGTTGAGCCAAGAAGTCTGCAGATGCTCACAGAATCCTGGCTGTGCAAACTGGCAACCTTCCTCATCAGGTGCAGCTGCCTGAAGAGCAGTAGCGCTGGGCATGGAAGAGGGGCACTGCAAGCAGTTGTGCCAGGCACCATTCCCAGTGATCAACCAGTGCAGCCAGTGGCAGCAGCTCCAGGCATGGAAAACAGGTGCTGCTTGCTCAGCACGTGAGGCTCAATTGCTCTTGAGCGCCTTGCTAACACGGGGAGTGTTCACCAAGGCCTCTGGAAAGTGGACCAGAGCCTGGAACCCAAGACCGGGGAATCCAATGAATGCAATCCAATCCCACTTCCAAAGGGGTTCTTCACACATCCCTGCCCACTGATAAGAGCCCCCTGATCCTGGTCTTGTGAATTTGCTCAGGGGCTCCCTGCCTGTCCGGCAAGCAAGTGGCAGGAAGGATGAGAAAGAGGATGAGAAGCAATTGCAAATGGGGACAGTGACGGTGAGAAAAGAGACTCTGAAATGGAGAAGACCTACTGAGAAGGTGTTCTGATCACGGGTACTCAGATGCCTGGAGCTTGGCACTGTGTACAAGCCCATGCCTTTAGGAAACAGGTTAACTTTGCCTGCACTTATGTTTTAAATCAGCCCAGCCTATTTTCTGTAAAAGGTAACGGTAAAGGTTCCCCTTGACGTGAAGTCCAGTCACGCCTGACTCTGGGGGGCGGTGCTCATCTCCGTTTCCTGGCCGAGGGAGCCAGCGTTTGTCCGCAGACGGTCTCCGTGATCATGCGGCCGGCATGACTAAACACCAAAGCGCACGGAACGCTGTTACCTGCCCACTGAAGTGGTACCTTTTTATCTACTTGCATTTGCATGCTTTCGAACTGCAAGGTTGGCAGGGTACATCTCCTAATTAAATATGTCTCTTTTTGTCAAGGAAATAAAATCAAAGCTGATCCAAAATAACTTTTCTACCTACTTTGAAAAAATGGAAAGACAAATATGTAGTCATTTTATTTAAAGATTCAAAACTTATACTGACTTGATTCAGAGTAAATCAAATGTAAGGCTGGAAAATAAGAAACTAAAAGAAACTGCAATCGATATAGTCATTCATTACTTATTCAGTGGGACCAACACTACTTTGATACTTTGGACCTTCAGCAATTCTGTTCTTCACCTGAACTGATTCCTTCTTCCGTAATGAAGATTTCTGATGCTTTCTCCAGTAGTCCTTCCTCAGCCCACAGTTTTAAATGTGTTTCATGGGTGAATTCACAATGCTTCCTCTCAACAAATTATTAACAGCCCTACTTTCATCCCTGTACATGCATCCTTCAGGTGAGAAGACCAATGGTATTGGTATAAGGCCAACACAAGTATTGCACATCATTCAAGAGGCTCTTAGGCATGATGGACCAAATCTTGCTACTGATGCTGCTCTGTTGGCCTGCAGTTCAAAAGAATGGGTTGAAGACTCCTTGGCAATAAGTCAAAGAAGGGGAGAACATTGAAAGAGGGAGGAGGGGAAGCTGGTGAGTTTGAACAGTTGTTGTGCTGCAGCACTTGTTACAATCATATGAATGGATGCACATATTAAGAGGTTACTACAGCTCACTGATTTTTATAACTCAAGCAATATTAATTAACTCCCCAGGAACTTATAGTCCATCATGGTACAGGAAAGCATATGATATAACAGAGACTCTCATACAAAATCTTTTTGCCCTGCATAGCAGCTTGTGGACTTCCAAACTGGAGATATTTTTTCACCAGCAGAAGTTGCGTCAACCCAAAAATCACCTTGTATAACCTGTGTAGTTCTCCTTCTTCAAGATCTTCATGATAAAATCCCCCTCAGTATTATACTGGCGTTACATTTCTACCCCACCTCTCTTCCTCTTGCAAGGAACCCAATGCAGCTCACAAAGTTAGGGGTCTGGTTACCTGAAGGGGCATCTCCTTCCATATGCGCCTGCCTGCCCCTTAAGATCTGGGGCAGACACCCTTCTCCAGGTGCCCTCCCTGAAGGAGATTAGGAAGGTGACTACCCAAAGAAAGGCCCTCTCTGCACTGGTGCCCCAATTGTGGAATTCGCTCCCCAGAGAGGTCTGCCTGGCGCCATCAATTTATTCCTTTCAGTGCCAGGCCAAATTTATTTTATTTTCTCTTTATTTTCCCAATGTTTTAAGACCTGACTGTTTTAATTGGGGTTTTATTATTAGTTGAATTTTAGGATGCTGCATTTTAATTTTTTTACATTTTATATTGTTAACCATCCCAAGACTTTGGTAATAGCACAGTCTAAAAAAGTTTGAAATAAATAAATAAAAGTTCTCCTCTAAATTTCATCTTTGCAAGAACCCTGAGAGGTGAGTTAGGCTGAGAGGTAGCAACTGCCCAAGTCACCCAGAGGGTTTCATGGATGTGTGGGGTTGTTGTTAGTTGCAAAGTCGTGTCCAACCCATCGCGACCCCATGGACAACATTTTCAGGCCCTCCTGTCCTCCACCATCCCCCGGACTCCACTCAAGCTCACACCAACTGCTTCAGTGACTCCATCTAGCCACCTCATTCTCTGCCGGTCCCTTCTTCTTTTGCCATCTATTGTTCCCAGCATTAGGCTCTTCTCCAGGGAGTCCTTCCTTCTCATTAGGTGGCCAAAGTATTTGAGTTTCATCTTTATGAGACCCCTTCATGGATCACTGCCTTGTTGTGGCGAAGGGGCTTGCGTAGCGCAATGAAGCTGTGAGTCATGCCATGCAGGGCCATCCAAGATGGACAGGTCATACCAGAGAGTTCTGACAAAATGTGATCCCCTGGAGAAGGAAATGCCAACCCACTCCAGTATCCTTGCCATGAAAACCTCATGGACAGTACCAGAAGATGTGTGGGGACTCGAACCCAAATCTTCTAAGTCCCACTCCAGCACCCTTAACCACCACGCAGCCCTTGCTCTGAGTGTCTTAGCACACTTTAGATCAGGTAGACAACCTGGTGCCCCCCAAATATATTGAACCACAACCTGAACCATTCCAACCCTCTAGAAATGCTGGCTCATCCAATACATCCAGGCGGCACCAGCTTGATGCTCCTGTTTTAGATCTTAAGGACATGACACTTACGGCTCTGCTGTTATGGTTGCATCTGCTGCACCATCTTCTGGAAACCATCACTCCCCAAAGACTGAGAGAATATATTTTATTACATGTGCATGGTTATCTGAACTATCCAAAGCATTGTCTGCTCAAGAAACTAAGCAAAAGATTCACAGATCCTGCCTTGAGTACATGAAATGCAAGTGCCTCATGCCTCATAACACACCATGCTACAAATTCTCCCAGAAAGGTGACAGCCCTTCATCAAATGAAGCTACAATTGGAAAGAGTCTCTGCATAACAGATGCAAATGCACACCATCCTTCTTCAGTCGAAGCCTCCAGGGTGTTAAGAAATAATGGATGTGTTCTCTAAAAATATACAAAAAGTTTGTTTGTTCAGAGGCAATTTTCCGTTGGACCAATACTGTATGTCGGATTAATGAGAACACGTTGCGCTCATGGCAAGAGCAGTTGGGTCCAGATCCAAGATCCCAAGGGAAGGATCAAAAAGTATGCTGCTTATAGCAATACTGACATCGTACTAGTGGAAAGCAATGCAAATAGCATTTGCTGTGCAGTAGCTTTCCTAGGAAACGCATCATGTTGACTAGTAGAGTTGATCTTGTCCTGATCATAATGCACAGCTGGAACCTCTTCTGTGGGTGGTTGTCTACTATGGAGGGTAAATTTTCTGGTCTCTGAAGAGCTCTGCCCATGTTAGGTTATTTTTCAAGATGCAGCACTCATGGAAGGCTCATCGCTCAATGCTAGAAGAGATGTTCTGCATTCATGAAGCCCTAGAGCAAAACTCTGGAATGTCTCAGGTAGCTGAGGTTGCCTACGACCATGAAGAACCACCAGCGATCAGAGATGGCCTTTCACCTCACAGTATGCAAGTATTGCAAGTTTCCAGGCTTTGTCCTTTCCTCTGTTGTCCTCTGCTGGTCCCAAGAGACGATCGTGATTCTGATGATCATGACTTCATTCTACTCCCACTCCCAGCCAGTATTCCATGTTCCTTTGCAAGCCGATGCACATCCCAGGATCGCTTGCACACTTGCTTGCCTGCTCGCCCTTGGCCCATTGAGAGCTGTGGACATGTCCCCCCTCATCTTCCCTGAATGCAAAGCTTAACCCTAGCTCTGGCTCCCCGGAGTTGATCGACATCCCCATGCTCTAAAAATTATCCCCAGAGACTGTCCCCATCCTTCCTCCTCTCATAGAATCCCCTTTCACCATTATCACTGAGAAGTGTGTCACCTTCGCCAAGAGTGGTGGCTTCCCCACGAGCCTTCCCCACCTCCACCTGCCCAATGACATCTCCACCCTCAGGGTTTCATCGTGACTTCGCTCCCACCTGTGCCATGCTTCTGGCGAAGAAGACCCCCATGCCTGCCCACACTGCCAGGCTCCTCTGCTCCAAGCAATGGCTTTAGATCCTGCCCCCCACACGCACCCACACACTCCTGCAGTCTTCTCATTCTGGCACTGAAGCTGTTCTTGCCTTCCAGGATCCCTGCCATCGCAGCCCACTAATTGTTGGGAAAATGCAGATAAATCCTGGCAGAGAAGGGTGGCTTATATGTGCCTTTGTGTTACAAAATCAAACCTGCACCGCTTTCCCAGAAAGCACCCAGTTTCCAAGTCAGGTTGCTGTTTAGCATTTGCTGTTACCTTAAGAAGTAGGACCTGATAGCTTGCCTAGGAGCTGCCAGGCCTGTTGTTTTGCTGATCAGTAAGAACTGATAGGGCTGCCAGGTTAACGGCATGGCATTCACCCTCATTTCCATGCCAGGACCCACAATAATCCCTGTGCCTCAGTGATCATTACGTTAATATCCTGCAATCAAACACCATTGTACTGAGCCCCCTCTGCAGACCTCTCACCTTCTGACTGTGTTTCCCTTATTTCATCATCAACTGCCCAACTGCTGGGCCCACATGACTCAGAATCTATAAAAACGCTCTGTGTATGTTCTAAAAGCTTGTAGTTGGCGGTGAGAACCACTACCTGGGAGCATGCTGTTGTAGGTAAGTGCAGGGGGCCTGGGTGGTCTTTCAATAAAACTGCAAGGTTCAAGGCAAAAGGGGTTTTTCCTGACTGAACCCGGTTATCCTGTCTCACAGCTGCCATCCAGGCCTCCTGACTCAGTCAGGTGAAGGTTATGGCCAGCAATTTTCCCCACCATTCCTGGCTCCACGTAGCACAGGAAAGTAGGTCGGGGGAGTCCAACCTTTTGGCTTCTCTGGGCCACACTGGAAGAAGAAAAATTGTCTTGGGCCACACATTAAATACACTAACAAAAACTGATGCGCAAAAAAGAAAAAAGTCTGCGCATAATTTTCATGATATCTGCATACAAATAGCAAGAGCATATGTGCATTTATTTTACATGACATTGCGACACAACGTCGTTGTCTATGAAGTTCACAATCGAGAACTGCACAATCGAGTTACCAAGACATATTGCCAAAAATTCTCAATGTTTTAAGTAAGTTTACGATTTTATATTGGGCTGCATTCATAGCAATCGTGGGCCACATGTGACCTGCAGGCTGCGGGTTGGAGTCCCCCCGATTTAGGGCATTCCCCCCAGTTGCCTCATTGCAGGAGAGAACAATTTTTAATAAAGAAATTAAAGACAGCAGTTGATGCTGCCATGCTGGGGAAGGCCAGCAGGAAACCCCTCCAAGGAGGCAGGGCTGCTCTGAGCTACATGCTACAGTGAAGTGGGAGGGTTGCAATTGGGAAGATGAAGAAGGGCTGGGAGGGGTGGCAAGGAGGGAACGTCTGGGGAAAGGAGGCCAGCTCCGATGGGTGTGTTGCTAGACGGAGGGTAGGAGCAGAGGTTTGACGACAACGAATGTAAGAGCCATGGTGGGCGATCCTACAAGCAGGTCGGGAGAGCAACAGCATCCTCTTGCCAGGTTCCCCTGCAATTGATATTCGTACACATGCTGCCCCTGATCCCGGAGGTTAAAAAGCATTTGGTTGAGAAATGTGTTTGGTTCTGGGCTAATTCACCAAATTCACACTCCCTGAATGCATGTGTGAACTAGAAGGCAGCTTTCCACTGAAATCAGTACATTTCCTGGATGAGGTGCAAATGCGTACACATTTTCAAATCACCAAATGCTTATCTTTTAAAAAATTGCACACTGAAATTAATTTGTAAACACATGCGCAGGAATGCATACACTGGGAAATATGCATGTGACACTAAAGTGTCGCTTTTTAAAGCACATTACCGTATTTTTTGCTGTATGAGACACACTTTTTCCCCCCTCAAAAGTAAGGGGAAATGTCTGTGCGTCTTACAGAGCAAATATGTGTGCACAGTAAGTCTGTCAGATGTGCAGCCCATGGGGAAGTGATGGGGAATGTGCCTGTGATTATGTGCCCATTTGATTCAGAATATTTTTTTTCTTGTTTTCCTCCTCTAAAAACTAGGTGCATCTTATGGTCAGGCACGTCTTATAGAGCGAAAAATACGGTACATTGTACAGTGGTACCTTGTCTCACAAACTTAATCCATTCCACGACCCTGGTCATGACCCACATTGGTTGTGAGTCAAGTCAAATTTCCCCATAAGGTTCAATGTAAATAAGGTTAATCCATTTTAAAAACAAATTTTAATCACAGGGAAGATGGGCGTGATCATGGGCGCGCTCGGGGGGGAGACAGGTGCTATCATGGCCATCTCCCCCCGCCTCCGAGCATGACCACGATCATCCACTCTCCCCGCCACCCTGGGCACAACCACAATCGTGCCCATGCAGGGAAGATGGACACAATTGCAATCATCACTCGATGCAGAGTTCGTGACCTGAGGAAAAATTTTCCTGAAATTTCTGTTTGCAACCCGATTTGGTCATGAACTGAGGCATTCGTGAGCCGAGGTACCACTGTATGCAAATTTCCATGCAATTGCCATCTATTTATTTATTTACTGTGATTTTTATATTCTGCCCCATTCCCATAGGCTCTAGTGAACGTGATGTCCTTCGTACAGGAAAAATTGGAGCTTTTACAAAGTTTGACACATTTACCCATCCTGAAAATAAATGCTGTTCTGCCTTTCAGTGTAGCTTCCAGGGCAGCATACCAAAAAAAAAAAAAGATAAATTATGTTTCAAAAACTGTATTGAGGCTGAAATCTTAACCATATTTATTTGGGAGTCAGCCCCCTTAATCACACAGAGACTTACTTTAGTCACATATACATTTATGCTGTAAGACCCTCAGATACAATTTAAGCCTGAGACAAGAAAAGCATTTCTTTCTGGTGCCACCACAGAGAAGGATCTGTTTCTGGTCACCACCCACCTTACCTCAGATAAGTTTCCTCAGTTTCGAAGGTGACATTTAAAACAAAAGAAGATACAAGCAAAACATAGTCTTGTTTCAAGAAATCATTACGTTTATACTCCGGAAGTACAATCTGAAGTGACTTGAGTGTCTGGGAACTTTGGTAGGATGGGAACAGCATTGCTTCGGATGCCTCTGTTTTAAGCTATAGAGGGCTTTAAAGTCAAGTACTACCACTTCAAATTATATTCAGAAATAGACTAGAAGCCAGCAAAATTCCTTTAATACTGGCAGGACAGCAGCATTAAATCAAAACCAGAAGAAACTATTTCCCACTGAGAATCTGCAGTTTCTTTACTCTGCCTCAGCATGTTTTATTCAAATAGATTGCAAAATCTTCCCTTCACAAAAATAGGTAATTGAATGAAAAATTGACATTAATAATTTGATTAATTTAATTAACTTGAACATTTTCACACTGCCCCAATAACTAAATGACTGATGTCAGTGCATTTCCATATTCATCAGCTATAACATCAAAGGATTCCTCGTTCGTGTGAAAACACTGCCAGAAATAGTTAATGCAGATTAAAAGACACACCACACTGTGATGATCTTTAGGGATTATAGCTGTACTTTCGCCTCACCTGCAGCCTGATTTACAGTTATATAAACTCAAGAGTACTTGGGTTTGAACAGCCTTGCTAACCATTTATTTGCTCTGACAAGGGCCGAGCTTGCAACAGAATAGCACAGTTTGCAAGCCAGTCAAAACATTCTGTTACATCTAAGAGACATGCAGGGAACATCACATAAAAGGAAAGGAAAAGGAGTTACTTTTGCAACACAGAGTTTGCAAACTCTGGGAATGTCACGTTTCTGGCTCCCTGCACCAGGATTCCTCTGCATAGGCTTATGACAGCGTCTCGAGTACAAGAGTCAAGGCACCCCTGCAAAAATACTCAGGTGTGCTGGTAAGCCCCCCTGTTGTTTTGATGCTGCTGTAGCAGCTCTGAAAAAGCAGGGCTCTGTTCAGATGGAAGCTTCCACTTGCATTCCAGGGATCATGGCCAGAATCTCAAAACTTCCCCATCAGCACCTGGGAATGGGGTCACTGGAAGTGGGGTTTGCATATAAACTCTGGCATACAGGCCCATGTCCCTTCCGCACTTTTACACATCACTGCATCTGGACAGCTTCTCAGGGCATGTCCAGCGTGAATCAAAGAGAGATTCAGCCATAGGGAGGAACAGAAATTAAATACTTACATACTTTCTTTGTCATATTCCCAGAGGCAAGCTAGGACCAATTTTACATTCTTCCTTCTATTACTTTTCTCTTATTGTCCAAGGTAGCAAAACTCTTCATTCATGAGAGCTCTTCACTTCCCTGGACTAGTCTGGAAATTTGGCTTATATTTTGCTGAAGAGCCTAGAGACAGTCTCACAGAACAGCAAAAAATTCTGGTTGTCCTATGAAATATCTCTGTTTTCCCTATACAACAATAACACACAAATATATTTTCACTTATAGCCCAGGGCCAACAAGCATATTCTTACTGTAATTAATGTAAATTTCAACTTGATTAGTCCATAACTATGCAATTAACCACTTTACAATGGAAATTACAGGTACAAGCAAAGATAATGGAGCTCTTAGCTACTACTTCAATTATGGACAGACTGCTCCTGGTTAATTGAATTAACTATCATGAGTGACCACAGAAGACCATCTGGTTGTTCGTAACCTTATATTGTCCTAATTGAAAAATCTCCCCAGCAGAAAGCATCAAACAGTGCCCATGTTTATGCCTTAGCAGCTCCACTGTGCTGTGCTGGAATTCAAAACTGTTTCTTCAGGATTCAGCAGAATGCTGGAGGCAATTTTGGAAGATCCAGGGCTATTTAATTATAGCATATCATCGGGCAGCCAAGCAGGAGGGAGGCATTTCGACTGGCCATGCTCCTTCGAAAGAAGTCAGCATTCTGAAGGGAAAGGTGGAAGGTGGGCTGCTGTTTACAAGGAACTGCAGTGACCCTCCCAACCTGCAGCTTAAGGAGGGCCTTCTTTATTCTATGGCAACTGGTGGCTCGCTTGCTTGCTCACTCGCTCCCTGCACACAGCCATGAATGCCATCCCTTCATGCAAATATGGACACATTAAAATACACCCTCAGGGTCAGACAAGATGAGACTTGAATTCCCAATGCCTTACAAAAACTGGGGAGGTCTAGATAGGACCATGTAGGACAGGAGAAGATGAATTCACTAGCTCTTTCCTTTTCGCCATTTTCCTGCTATATGGAAGCTGCTAGTGGGAACCTTCCCAGTGGGAACCTTTATGGACAACGTCCTTATGGTTTACCAATAAGGGCAAACGGTAAGGAGAAGGGAAATTTTCAGGGGGCAAACAGCCCATGGGAAAGGAGTAACCATCTTCCAGAGTCATGTCAGATTCTGATCATAGGGGTTTTCTAGACAAGCAATTATTGTGTGCTGGAGATTTCCCCCTCATGACATTTTGCATACATTCAGTATGCTGACATCATCAATGGCAATGTGGTGTAGTGGTTAAGAGCATGGGTCTGGGACTCAGGAGATCTGGGTTCTGGTCCCCACTCAGCCATGGGGTGCACTTGATGACTTTGTTCCAGTTATAGACTCTCAGCCCAGCCTACCTCACATGGTGGTTATTGTGGGAATAACATAGAAACAGAGTGAGTCAGAAGGGGGCTTCCGGGCCATCTAGTCTGACCCCTGGCTCCAGCTGGCTCTACTCATGACATGCCTACCATGCCTAAGACTTGAGAGGAGGAAGAGAATTATGCAAGCATCCTTGAAAGGAAAGAGGTGGGAGATGATGGGTGGATGGGTGGATGGCCTCTCCCATGCTTCCTAGGCATTTCTGTGGCTGCAGGTTGTCAGAACCCAGTCAATGGGAGTCACCTGGAAGCAAGCCAGTCTCCCTCTATATAGCCCTTGGTTTGATTTCTGTTTCTCGGTCTCATCAGAATGTGGTGGAAGATTGAACTCAGACTTTTCATGTGCAAAGGATCTTGGGTTTTGTTTGTTTTTCTGTATTATAAGCCTCCTTGGCAGACAACGTGGCTTAGTTTGAATCAGTTGGGCTGAATCAGCAAAGGCAGGGGGTCAAAAGGAGTTTGATGGGAAGAAGGAGCAAGGTTCACAACAGAGTTCTCAAAAGTCCAGCTCTTAAAACGTATTCATGGCTGAAATGAAGTGTGACCTTCAAAAGCATCTTCCAGTGATTACCTTTTTATACCTCCTAATAGCCAGAGATATAGATGTTCCTGGAAGCTGTGAATTTATACTGCAGATTCACCCCCAAATCTCAACAGGTATAGCTATGAGGATCTCACTTCCCACAAAAGACACGCAGGGCCTTGTCTCTTCCCCTTCTTCCCTATTCCCCATTACAAACAAGAGGCAGAGGATGTCTCCAAAGGTCACAGCTACTGATGACCGTCTCCATCAAGCCTTCCATGTAGCCTGAAGTGCCTGATCCTGCCTAATCTTGGAAGCTAAGCATGGTCAGGCCTGGTCAGAATTGGATGGGTGACTTGAGTGTATGATTCTATGATTATTGTTGTAAACTGCCTAGAGAGCTTTGGCTATGGGCAGTATAAAATGTAAAAAATAATAAAAAATAAAAAATAATCAGTCCTCCTACCAGGAGGAAGAGAAATGACTCAATGCACGGGTTCCACTCAAACAGCTCCCTCTTCCAAATAAAGGGACATATGCATGTGTTGATTATCTTCCAGCCCACTGGGGTCAAAGCATGTGGAGGGCATCTCTCCATAACCACTGAGAATCCATTCATCCTTTGATGATCTGGGGTGAGAGTCAGGGCTTCCAGAAGAAATGAGTGAGCTTCAGCACCCAGACATCTTCCTGGCGTTTCTCAATCTGAGTCCTCCCATATGCCGGGATTCACCTCCCATCAACCTCTGCCAGCATGGCCAATGCTCAGGGATGCTGGGAGTTGCAATGCAAAACATCTGCAGGGCCCCAGGTGGGGAAAGGCTGTTCTAGCTTTCTAGAAAATAAATGGTAGTTTCCACTACCCGAGAATTTTAGGCCTGGGATATGCACAGTAGCAAGACCTTGGTGAATGAGCTGTTGCTTCATAAACTGGGGAACTGTGTATTTTCACAGAAGATGCAGGAGACATTGCATGTGGGATATGCACAAGGTAACCCTTGGTAACCCAAGTGTCAGCAGTGGCGAGGAGTGCCTTCCATCAGCTTCGGCTGATCCATCAGCTGCGTCCCTTCTTGGAGTTCGACTGCCTGACGACGGTGACTCATGCGTTGGTGACTTCCCGGCTAGATTACTGTAATGCGCTCTACGTGGGGCTACCCTTGAAGACGGTCCGGATACTTCAATTGGTGCAAAACAGAGCTGCCAGGGTGCTGACGGGGACTGGGCATGGTTCTCATATCACCCCAGTTCTCCGTCAGCTTCACTGGCTTCCCATTGAAGTCCAGGCCCAATTCAAGGTGTTGGTTCTTACCTATAAATCCCTTAACGACTTGGGTCCTGGTTACCTAAAGGAGCACCTGCGACCATATACACCCTCCCGCCCCTTACGATCTGCAGCTGATGCTCTCCTCCGGGAACCCTCCGTGAGAGATATAAGGAGGGTGAGCACCCAGAGGAGGGCCTTCTCTGCGGTGGCACCCCATCTATGGAATGCACTCCCCAGAGAGGCTCGCCTGGCACCATCTTTATTTGCTTTTCGGCGCCAGGCAAAGACCTTTTTATTTAAGCACTATTTTAAATGTTAATTTATTTTAAATTTGTTTATTTGAATTATATTGTATTTGTATGTTTTAATTCGGACCTTGAGATGGGCCAGTTTTAACATTTTAATATTGTGTAGGCTTTTTAATTATTGTATAGGCCTATAACGTTTTTGAGGTTGTGAGCCGCCCCGAGGCTTGTGGCAAGGGGCGGCCTATAAATCTGTTAAATAAATAAATAAATAAATATGCTTTCCCTATCTGGTGGACAGAATAAGCACAACTTAGGAAGGGCCTGCCTGACAGTTTCAGTCAATCTAGAATTAACATTTTACCGGGGTCCTTCAAAGCCCTACAGACAGGCAATTATACAGCAGGCTGTTGTCCAGACATATGCCAGACCATTTATTGCACGAGCAAATGAATGAGCAGAACTGCCTCCGCTGATTAATTCCGTCATTGGAAAGGTTTAATGTGCTGTAAGGAATATGTGTGTGTGGAGATGCACACACACACACACAGAGAGTCTACTAATTACGAGTTCTGCACCAGAGTTACTCTGGCTGCCAAGGCCATTAACTACCAAAGCTGCTGAAGTAGGATGCATGCAGCCAAATTTCTCCATTTAGGGAGGCACCCTTTGCAGTCACTGGCACATGCTCAAGATAATATGAGGGGCCCTACTCCTGGATTACCCCCCCTACTCCTGGATTACACCTGCCACCCACAGTTTCCAAGCAGTTGGTTCTCAGAAGCCCTCCAGCAGGGCATGGAAACCTTTCGGCCACTGGTGTTCAGTGATCTATTGCTGCCGTTCCCATAGAAGCCACAGAGGGTTTATTTCCTCTTCTACTCAAAAATGGCCCACTGAGTTCAGACGTGCTCATTCCCAAATAGGTGCACGTCTTTCTCCACAAATTTCTTAGCTCTCTCTCTCAATGCTGTCTTTATACCTTACTGCACTTCCCCAAATTAAGCTGGCATTTAAGCCAGCTTGCACGCTCCACACTAGATCCAGCTTTACTTTAGGTTAGCTGTGCTAATGAGAATGAATGATCTACCTCCCCATTCCTTTGGCAACCCATGCAACCATCTGCAAACGCTACATGAAGAGTCAGAATGGGGTGAGCTGTAGGAGTGGAGTCCCCAAAAAATCAAGGGGGAAAGCTTTCAGCAAGTGGGGCCTCATTTCCTAGAAATTCCCTCCCTTTGCAAAGCGTGGATCCAACCCTCCAATTGCCTTCAAGAAGGTGAACCTCAAGCAAACGCCAGATTTTGATAAGACGCTAGAACAAGACTGCTGAGTGGAAGCAAAGGCCCCTCATATACTTCCCCTTTTCCTGCAGTTCATCCTATACATGGGACACCCAGAGGTATATATGTATGCAGCATGGGGGTTAATTTTCACCAGGTTTCCATCCCAGGTTAATCAACCATGAGCCATAACTGAAAAATAAACAATAAAACCAAGTACACAGGATGCTCCTGGTAGAAATCCGCAAGCAATGTGGGGAAAGTTAATGAAAAATGTGATTACTTAAAGCCAAAAGTTAGCAGATTTGGATGCTGACTTATAGTAAATTAAAATTAAATATTCCCATTTTCAACTTGTTAGAAGTTAAGCTAAAAAGAAATGAAGCACTTAAACATGAGGCTGGTTCATGATAAGCATGTGAAATGCAGTGAATTGCCTATTAGCATTACTTTGCAAGCTCAAGTGAAAAGAATTCCTTTTCCACCTGCCCAACAGGAGTGCGCTAACCCATTCAGAACTCACCTTTAACATACATTTTAAAAGCATACATATTTCAGTAAAGCAATGCATGTATTTTAATTTGAAATAATGTCTTTTATTTAAAGAAACAGCACTACTTTTAAAATGCCCAGAATGCTGAATAAAAATCTTTAAGAAAAAAGACTGTTGGTATAAATCTCAGATAAGCTCAAGGCACAGTCCTAGGCCTCTTGCCATAATCTAGGAATTTTTGGAATCCTACGATCTCAGTGCAGTTATGCAGGAGGCTAATTCTGTATCATTCTGTCCCCAAATCTCGCCCAGAAAGAGCCATGGAGCTGCCTCGACAAGAGTGCAGATGAACCTCAGAGAACGGGGCAACAGTCATGCCACCTTCTTATGGGAAGGAGCCCTCCCCCTTCCCCAGTGCTTCACTTTGTAATGACAGTGTCTAAATGAAATGCACGAGGCACGGCGGAGCCAAGACCGGCACTGTCATGTGTTGCTCACGCCAGTAGGTGCACCGAACCCTCCAGGACTGGAGAAATGCATGCAGCAAGGACAAGGAGCATAGATCGCATCCTTATAAACTAATGAGTGAAAGAACACTTATTGGCTCACACATTTCCCGAAGCCTGTACATTTCGTAGCAGAAGCATTTCCTTTCACTCTTGCTGGGATCATTACGTGAGTTTGCATGAGCATACGGGAAAAACAAGCCCCGATGGCTTCCTTTCTCTCCCTGCCGGTGCCAGTCATGCGCTACCTACGTAGCATAATTACCCTCGCCTGATGCAGGGTGTTGCCAGGCCTACCTGGCGAGCGTGGAGGCCAGGGCAGCTCACAAAGCACCTTGAGCCCCTACAACTAGCCATGAGTTTCGGGGTGGCTTGTAAAGCAGCCTAGTCAACAGCACTGGGTTTAGACATCATGGCATTGTGCCCAGCAAAGATGCTTAGACACATTAGAGGGCTCATGATTGGCATGCACAGGGAAAGAAATTCTTTCTTTCTTTCTTTCTTTCTTTCTTTCTTTCTTTCTTTCTTTCTTTCTTTCTTTCTTTAAAACATTTCTATGCCGCCCCCATCGCAACAAAGCCTTGGGGCGGCTCACAACATATGGATAAAATACAATATATAACACATTTAAAATGTATTTAAAATGTGTTGAAAAATAGGTTGTCACCACAACAAGCTAACAGGTACCTGACAAGTCATTGCCTCTGTGTGCTTTCGTCTCCTTCAGTCAACTGGCCCTTGTCGACTCGGCAAGCAGAGAGCAAGTGCCAGCATGGACTCAGGTGTGTAGTCCTTGAAAAACCATATTATATGGGAAGGTGCACTATTCTCTCTCTCTCTCTCTCTCTGAAAGTCATAGATTCAACATTATATGGAAATTTCATTCCGTATCAGGAGTGGCTGCTCTGGGGAGAATTTGAGCAGGAAAGGCAATAACTTTTCATTTCTACTTCCAAAGAAGTTGTCATTCGCTGATTTAGTTGGCAGACCAAAGGGGGTTCCTGTAAGTTTCCAAGCAAAGAGGATTATGGGCATCCTCTTCAGGGTGGGGGAAGCAGCAGAGACCGTCCTTGCCTTCCTTCTTCGCCTGCCCTGCAAGTCCCGAGAGAGCTGCTTTTGGATGTCCAACTGCAGCGCTTCAGGGGGCGGAGGTGCCTTCACGACGTGCCCTGTCTTGCCTGTGCCGGCCCCCTCTGCTCCCTGCTCCACAGAAGACCCCCTAAACCACCTGTCAGCAGTCACTTTTGTGCCCGTGACAAAGCAGTCTGCACAGGTCTTCCCATGCCAGCTGCAGGGAGCGGAGGAACATCCACGTCCGGCTCCGATATCCAAGTCCTTTTCTGAGCATCTGAATTATCTTGTTGCCTGGCAGACAATGCTTAGGGGGCTTAGAATTGCCCTGCTAACCAGCTAAGGTGAAAAAGTGACAGCTGAAAATTTATCCAGCTCAGGTTAACCTTTTGATTGCACAATTCCCATGCCAATAAAGGTTAACCCAAATGAGAATCCAGCACATTTTGTCGCACTTATTATCTGAGTATCATGTCATTATTAGCAGATAAATAAGCTACTTTTGAAAGCAGCTTCTGTAACAACAGATGCATAGAATGTTGTGTTTTAAAGAACAATTATGTTCTCTGTAGTTCTTCAGGGAACAATTATCTTCCCTCAAGAACTATAGAGAACTCTGAGTTAACTGTCAAAAAACAAGTTCATTTATCTGCATATTCATAACAGATGATTTTAAAACCAGACTTCCTTCTTGAACTTGGTATACCAAGGGACAAGCATGTATCTCACTTGGTATACCAAGGGACACCAAGGGAACTTGGTATACCAAGGGGCAAGCCTATAAATGTTTTAATAAATAAATAAATAAATAAATCTCTCTTTAAAAGCCCCTCAAGTGTGGTGTCTCTGGGGCATATCAAACCAACTGCTGAGTAGTTAGCAGGTCTACCTGGTCCTTATTCTAGGAATCGGATGCCAAATGTTCTACGCAAGCTGAACAAAAAGGAAGCTGCTAGCCTAATCTATTTTTCTCTCCGCCACCTCCACAGCTGATGGTCAGCAAGTGATACTGTAGCTGATGGGAGTGACCAATAGGGCTACAACGCAAGAGTGGACCAGGCCAAAGCATCCTCATCCAGGCCAGCATCCTGTCTCACACAGTGGCCAATCAGATGCCTAGGAAAGCTCACACACAGGTGTGAAGAGGCAGAAGAGGCTCGCCATCTTCCCTTGGCATCAGCAGAGTGGGGCCAACGGTGGCGGTGCCTGGCCAGAATGTGCTTGGGCAGAACAAGGCATGGGACTCCAGTGGCTGGGAGAAGTGGGCACACACACAGCTGAGTGGGATTATCGGCCAGGACAGGAACAGCTGGGTTGGGTGGAGTGGCAGTGGAAATGGGGGATAAAGGAGGAGGCCAGGCCAGAAAGGTGAGGTGAAAGAGGGGGAGGAAAGGGAGGGGAGGCTTCAGGTTAGGAAGCCCGGAACCAGCTGGCTTTGCCTGTTGGAGCGTCCCAAGGCACTCACAGCCTGGCAGAAGCAGCTGGGGAAAACCTGCACCCAGGACACCCGGTTTCCTGCTGCCCCAGGTGCAACACCGCTCCTTACCATGAGGCCAGAAAGGAGGGAGGGTTCAGGCCAGGCGAGGGATCAGGCACTTTGGGAAGCGTGGCCACAATGGGAAACATGTGAGCTGCAATAAAGAACCTGGTGAGGAAGCTTGCTTGCTTACTTACATGCGTCTTGCATGGAGGTTAGGGGGAAAGGTGCCTTCAGTGTGCCCCTCCCTCTGACCCCATTGCAGCCAGACATCAGCTTCATCCTGCTTGTGTTCTCCAGAGCTAGGAGTCCTGTTTTACACAGAGCAAGCCTCTGCGTGAAGGACTGCTAGAGGAATGTCTTCTATTTGAAAGCCTGTCCTCTCCCGCTCCGATTAAGGAACACTTGCCCATCCACCGTTAGCCCATGTATAGCACCCAGGCGCCCTGGCCACGGTCTTCCACATTATGGTGAGATGCACAATGTTTCTATGTAAATATATATCATTAATTCATGGGTTTGGATCTGATGGGAGTTGGAGACCAACATCCTCTGAGAGGCCATTGTTTCCAGCCAATACCACAACCAGCCTATTCAGCACAAGATGGGAAGAGACACAAATAGAACACACAGGGACTCTCCCAAATAGATAACCGAGACGGGCCAGTTTTAAATGTATTAAATGTTGTTGAAGTTAAATGTTAACTTAATTTGTGTATGTTGTAAGCCTCCCTGAGGCTTTGTTGCAATGGGCGGCATAGAAATGTTTTAAATAAATAAGAAAGAAAGAAAGAAAGAAAGAAAGAAAGAAAGAAAGAAAGAAAGAAAGAAAGAAAGCAGAATAGCCCTGAAATATACAAGGAACAGCATCCCACAGGCTCAACCCCTGAAATGTCTCTGTCCCACTATGACTAAAGGAAATGCATGTTCATTTTTCAATTAAAACCATGAGAAGGAAGCAACAATATCTTATACCATATGCAACCAGCATTATCCACTCAGAGAGGCTTCCAGCTATTCTTATCATGTCAACTGCACTGGGACTCAAGAAATGCAGGAAACATCAGACTCGGATTTAAGCACCAGCTGTTGCTCTGCAGAGGTTCATCTGCAAGAATATGTGGCTTTCGCACACCCGTCCATGTGTAGTTCGTGACATTTGGCAAATGTGTTTATGTACTTGTTTGGGGAGCAGACCTCCCCCTTCCTTTCCTTTGGAGGGCAAGGTGGACAGCTTGCAAGATCAGACAACCCACCTCCAGCAGACAGAAAGATCACACCAATTAGGGCTCGGATGACGTTTTCAGACCTCTTGAGGCTAAAGTGTTTTTATGGTTTGCAGTGTATGTGAAACCACTTGAGGGCATAAATAATCAAGCTGGATTGAGAAGTCTTTTCTTGTCAACTTCCAGCATCTGTCCGGCTAGACGTGTCACACTCCTGCTATTCTCTGGAAGCACAATTGTGCATGTTTTTAACCAAGTAAGAAAACAAGCCAAAGGCAGCTTTTTCTCGTTTTCCTTCCATTTCATCTGTTCCATGCCCCACAGCTGACTGCACCAGGAGGAAATTAACTGTGCTTAGTTCCAGGGCCTGTGGGGCAAACTGTGGCTGCAGATCTTACAAGTCCAAAGACAATCTTGACATTCTTCTTTTTGTGTCCATCTCCACCACTGACTCAACACCAACTGTTGGCTGGTGGCAGAGCAGTAAACTTTGAAGAGCCCATCATGTCTATCCCCATCACCACCCCTTGAAGGAAAGGCCCAAATGCAGGCACTTGTGTTGATCAATACCGTGAAGCTGTCTCCACCAGGAGCTGGTCTTCTGTCAAGCTCAGGTCCATTAACTTGAACTCCAAGGCCAAGTCACTCTGGAAATATTCTTCATCACAGCAGAGACCAACATACTGTTTCTGGAAACATCATTTTCCCATCAGCTTCTGCAGCTGAGTTCCATGCAAGCAGAGAATGGGGGTGGGACCTGGTGGCCCCAGCATCCTGCTAAGAAAACGGTGGTGATGCTGTGAGGGGTCTGTGCACATCATTGACACTGGGAGAGCAACAGAGATGGAGCCTTTTGCTATCCTCAGGATGGAACCTCCTGCAGAAGACGTTTCTGCTCCAACAGGCCTCCCATGGTGCTGACAGAGGGACCTTTTGCTGTGTTCTGTAGGCCCTGACGAGCAACACTCCTGCATTCTATATTTATTTATAGCCCACCTTTCTCCTATTGCGGAACTCAAGGTGGCTGCATGCGGTTCCCAGGCAGTCTCCCCTCCAAGCTCAGACCAGCCCCAGTCCTGCTTAGCTTCAACATGGTGATGGTTTTGTGCCTTCAGACTATATTCTGGTCATAAGGGTATGTCCACTGCATTGATTCCATGATTTCTAGACTGCCTTTCTCAAGGCATAAGAGTCCTCACAAGGTAGTGTCCAAAGTACACAACAGAGCATAGAAATAGAGCCAGTGAGATGCAGTTGTTATATTCGGTTGGGGATTAAGTCCTTGTCTCTGCTGAACCGCACAGCTCGCTGGTTGACTTGGGGCTCTCAGCCTAACCTGAGGAAGTTATTGTTGGGAGGATAAAATGGAGAGGAGGAGAACTTTGCAATCTGCCTTGGGTCCCTTGCAAGAGAAATAAGGGTAGGGTATAAATGCAACGTAGATGTGACGCGATGATGCTGGTGATGATGGAGGATCAGCCTGGTCTGAAATGCATTTCAGTGCCTACCTGCAGCAGTGTATCGCCTTCCTGGAAAGTGGTATGGATATTGTCCATCAAGTGGTAGAAAAATGGCTAATAAATAAACAAGGGAGGCAGTCAGGGCTACTCCTGGTCTTTCCAGAAGGATGTTCCAAGCTGCAGTTCTGATGGCTCACCCTCAAGGGGCTGCCACACACAGAACTGGGGGCTCCTGGTTCTAATCTCAACTTCTTCTGAGCCTTAAAGTTGGCCACGGGTCCCAGCTCAAGCCCTGGGACCTGTAACAGTCACTTGGCTCCTTTCTGGAGTCAGTAACCTTCCACTCACACTTGAATATTACCAAAGCTCCAAGCTGTCTTTGAGGCATCCTTTTTTCCCATCTAATGAAAAGGAAGTGTGGTACTCAACTCCGACTCGCGAATCCCATGAATCAACCGTAATGAGTCTGAGGCATCAGCAAGCAACACTCGGAAAAGCTCTAGGAGGGATGAAAGAATGGGGGATAGCTCTCGGTTCCGTGCCGCTGGCTTCCCTCCCACTCAGGCCTTCAAATTGATTGTTTTGCTGCTGCAGACTTTTTTCCACAGATGAATGGCTACATTGCCTCAAATAAAAGCTCCTTCCATCTCCCCTGCACTTTCTGACACCAGAGGCACGATGATGATATGTTAACAGCTAAGAAGAGCTGGAAATTCGAAAGCAAGCCCAGTCAAATAGTAGGGTTTCGTCTTAAAACATGAACACAATGGGCCTCGGCACAGGGGGAAAAGCCCAGAGGAGACCTGCAGCGGACTGACTGGAGCTGCTTCGGGATGCGGGGGTGGGGGGGTCCCATATTTCAAATGCTCCACACTGCAAAAGCTGCAGTTAATATGCAATAAACTCGCACATCAGGGAGAACGTTTTAGCGTAACTTTCTTGTTGGTTTTTATTTTACTTCACAAGAGCTGCAGAAGCTGCTCCCTGCTGAGTCAGGTCACTCCCCTGTGTAGCTGAGCACCGTCTGCAGCAGTGGTCGTCACTATTTTTCAAGCCGGAGTCTGTTGGATGCCAAGCGCTGCCACTGGGGTCATTCATGTCCACCTTGCTGGCTGGCTGGCTGGCTCACTCACTCTCCTCCACGCACTCCATGCCACTGCAGCTAATCAGTCACCCCAGTTGTGGCGTCCTGTCTCCCCACAGCTCATTGGCTGATTGCTCCAACCTCTCCTCTGCCCATTGGCAGGTCTTCTGCCGCACCACCTCAAAAACCTCCCCAGATCATCAGCCCAGATCATTGCTAAAGCAAACAAGACAAAGTTGGGGAGCCCCTGCCAGGATTAGGGCCTGAGCGACCCTGCAAGTGCCTGCAGAACCAGGAAAACCTTTGCAGGTGCTTGCAGGGAGCGGCTGAGCAATCATGCGGTGCAGCTCGAGGGCCTGGAGACCAGCATAAGAGGCCTCCTTGCACTGCAGCTCTTTGACACAAGCTGTTCTGGTGATTCCCTTGTGCTCTTGGTCTCTGCATTGCCTCACCTTGCCTGCCTTGTTCCTGCCTGCTCCTGCTGCCATCCTTCTTTCCCACTCAGCCCACCCGGCCTTCCCAGGTACCTGCATCCTTCCTCTCCAACCCTGCCTGCTCCAGAACATGATAATCTTCCTGGTACTTGATCTTTGGACTGTTTTCTTGGATTGTGATGTTGGACTGCCTGTTACTGGACTACATGCTTGTCTGAACTCTACTGTCTTGTTGGCTTCAACCCTGGACTGTTAAGCCAACACATTTCTTGCTTCTGGCCCTGTTTCAGGGCCAAAATCTACCTTGTACCTGCATCCTGGTGATCCAATCTTGATAGCTTGCCCCTGATGCCCTGGAACCTACAGCCCCTGTTAAGAGTGAACAGGGGCAAAGAGAAGGAAGGAGAAGCAGAGAGAATTTAAGAAAAGCCATGCTTGATCAGACCAGTAGTCCATCTAGTCCAGTATTCTGGACACACGGCAGGAAACCAGCAGCTCACTGGATCCACAGAAGCTGCACCTGAGGTGACTGGGAGCTGCTCTTGCAGTGCAAAACTCAGGGCAACAGGGATTGGGTAGGACAGCTCCAAAATTTTAATGTCCCAATATGAATCTGGATTGATAGACATAAGTCTCATTGGCCACATTCACGGTTGACAAGAGATCCTGACCAAATACACTAGCCTTGACTTGGAGCAGCCAAATCATGGATTTGCAAGTGAAAAGTTACACTTGCGAATCAAAATCAAATCATGGCCAAACCCCCTAAAACGATGAGGCAGGCACTGAAGGATGTGTGCAAGTACAGCTGCAACATTATTCACTTTAACAAGAAATCTGCAAATGGTTCCCACCACAAAGGTCTTACTAAGTTCTTATTAATGGTGACACCTCCTAATTTGAACCAGGGAAAGCCTCCTGTCTGTCCCTGCCCACCAGTCATAATTTTGCTTCGTGTATATCCCACTTTCAGAAGGCAGAAATTCCTACAACTCTTGGCATTCCACAGTCCGCTAGGTAGCTCCCTTATCCAGCACAGCATGCTTCCCCGGTCTATTTTGATATGAGGCACTAGAAACCATCCATCCAGAAGCATTCTATATATTGCATTTTATATACTGGAATTTGCTTCATTTCCAGTGCTTGAAGCCACTCCTTGTATAGGCCGTAAAATCCCTAGGAGTTTAGTTTTGTTTATTTTTGAAGGGTGCCATTCCAAAATGGCAAAAATGGGTTGCTACTCCAAGCAATACATGCCTTTTCATGTCCTTTTCCACTTTCCAGGACACACACGTGCTAATTGGAAATCAAAAGAAAATGTGTACTCCCCTAACCCAATGCCAATATATACTATGCTTCTCAAAGAGCTCAGGAGAGTGAAAAGCTAAGCTGTGCTCCACTGTATCTTCACACAAGAAAGTTGTGAAGGAATTTATTCTGCAAGAACCATTTTCCCAAGGCCAGTGAGCTTGATCACCAAGCAGGGATATGAATACACAAAGTCTACCACATTCTACCCACTGTGCTGTTTGTCTTCCCTAATGCCATGATCTCACTGGAAGAGTTCTCCACTGAGAAGGGACTAGAACGTTCAGAAACTGACAAAGCCAGGAGATACCTATCTCAGGAGACCTGGGGCAGCCCAATTAGTCTGTTCTGAGAGAAGAAGGTGAGTTCTGCCTCTAAGCCAGCAGTTGGGTGCCCCCAATGGTGTTGCTGCCTCAACAGGACTCCTTTAAGAAATCCTTGATTGAAAAGAAAGGTTTCTTGGAAACAAGGCCCTCTTTCCAAATAAGACTTTTGCTAGAGGCCCTGCAAAGCATGGTGACAGAGCTCAGGAGGCTCTGGGTATATCAGCCTTCAGTGTAAGGCTAACTTGTTTGGGAACAGCACTGTTCTTTCAGCTTTGGTACCTTGCTTTCCCTGCTGTTTAGAAGGTCAGATACTGAAGATGAAACTCAAATATTTTGGCCACCTAATGAGAAGGAAGGACTCCCTGGAGAAGAGCCTAATGCTGGGAACAATTGATGGTAAAAGGAGAAGGGGACGGCAGAGGATGAGGTGGCTGGATGGAGTCACTGAGGCAGTTGGTGTGAGCTTGAGTGGACTCTGGGGGATGGTGGAGGACAGGAAGGCCTGGAGGAATGTTGTCCATGGGGTCGTGATGGGTCAGATGCAACTTTGCAACTAGCAACAACAACCACCACCTTGCTTTCCAGACCTTGCTTTGTGGTTCACCCTCAATACTGTTAGCCCTTGATCTCCTGCTTGCTTTTGCATCTGGATTGTGCATTCTAGCTAACTGCATACTTGTGCTTTGAGCTATGCTTGTGTCTTGTCCATTCTTGCTTTTGCTTGATCCCATGCTGGATGGAAACTTTTGTGCTTGGCCATGTGCTTGCTTTGTTTGCTGCACTTCTGGATGGATCCATAATTTGCTGTAATGCTGGGTCTCATGTGGCAGAGGAAAACACCCAGTTGCCCCCATTCCAACCGAACCTCATAATGCAAATAATTGTCATAACCTTTGGTGTTAAACCTGTGCATCAGGGGCAATGCTCATCAGCCTGAGCCACGCTAGAAAAAGGTGAGGAATGTGGGAGCTGCCATCCATCCCCAGTCCTTGCTGCAGACTTGGAGATCCTGCTGAAAAAATGAAGAGTTATTTGCCCACTCCTGATGTGAGAGACCTGAAGTTGTTTGACTATTCCTAGCTGGTCCTGGGCGTACTGAGGACAGCTAAGAGCACGCATGGCTGGTTCACCAAGAACACGTTCAAACCAGGCTTTGAGTAAGTGCAGAAGCTGCCGGGGTAAACTACTCTCTTGCCATTTATATGAGAGCTGCCATTACTCTGCAATAGTCATTCATCAGTGCTGAACAGGGAGAGGCAAGAAAAATGGTTCAGTCTTCAAGTTTGAGCTTGTATGGAAAATGTCCTTGTGCTGTGCCACCGACAGCCTACGTTTGGCTTCTCCAGCCTAGTGCCCTTCAGATCTATTGGACTTCAACTCCAGCAGCTCCAGCCAGCATAGCCAATAGTCAAGTAGTCCAAAAGATCTGGAGGGTACCAGGTTGGAGAAGGCAGTTGTACACTTTCACGGTATAGCAAAAGGGCATTTTCTGCACAAACTCCAGCTTGGAGACTGCTTCATTTTTTCTGCTCCTCCCTATTCCCTGCTAGAGCATGTTCTGTTACAGGGAGGGGGCATTTTCCTAGAGAACATTAATTTCAGTTCTAGGTTCCACTGTAATCTTTCTCCTTGACAATTCCTCCAGGTCTAGCAGGAGATCTTTTTTCTTCTAGCCATTGGTTCTCATAGAAAGCAACACACACACACACATACACACACCCCATTGCACTGGAATGACACACAGCCTTTTTGTCATTCTGTAACAAATCAGGTGACACAAAGAAAGATCATAGAATCATGGAATAGTAGAATTGAAAGGGGCCATCGGGTCCAGCCCCCTGCTGTTGCAGGACACCATGTTACACCATCCCACCCAGATTCAGTGGGATGTCCAGTTCCTTTTTGAATGCCTCAAGTGTGGGACATTCCCAGATTAAATTTGTACATTTCTAGCAAAGCAGGTATACAGTAGAGAACATATGGCAGAGAGAGAGCCAGTGCAATGCAGTGGCTACAGTGATGGGTTGGAGAGTCCAGGAGTGTCCTGGATGACTTTGGACCAGTCATCCACTCAGCCTAACCTTCCTCACCATGTAAGCTGCCTCGGGTTCCTTGCAAAGACAATAGGTGGAATGTGGAAATATGGAAATAAATATATTGGAACATAGCAATAATGCAGTGGTTTTCATCAGTGACATGAAAGGGCAATGAAGGTGAGCAAAGATGCGGAATAGTTTTCCTGGCATGAGCAACGACCCAACAGGACTGCTTTCCCTGGCAAATGTACAAGGTAACGCAGAGGTTTCCAAATGTTAGTACGGCTTGTGACATAGTAGTGTACAACATTCTGAATTCGGTCTCCTCCAGATGCACCAGGCCACACTTGGGAGCCAGCTGACTGGGGGTTGCAGTCCGACACATCTGATGGGAACATCTTGGGAAGGCTGGCACTGAATATGTCAGAGAAGAAGGAAACCATCTCAGTGGATATTTCCCACCCTCTGAGGGAGCTGCAACCTCACATGAGCAGCTTCAGCTGTAACATTTCTTTGTAAAATGGTTTGCATTTCTGATTAAATCCGGGAACCCTCAGTGAATGAGATTAAGAGGGTGAGTACCCGGAGGAGGGCTTTCTCTGTGGTGGCACCCCACCTATGGAATGCACTCCCCAGAGAGGTCCGCCTGGCACCATCATTATTTGCTTTTCGGCGCCAGGTGAAGACCTTTTTATTTAAATCATATTTTAATTGTTAATTTGTTTAATATTTATATTTGTTAAGTTAGATTGTATTTTTAAGGGGTTTTGCTGAGATGCACCGGGGGGGCAGGTGGGGTTTTTTTTTTAATTGAAGTTATATGTTTAAAATTTTTATTGCTGTAAGCTGCCCCGAGGCTTTATTGAGATGGGGCGGCATAGAAATGTTTTAATAAATAAATAAATAAATAAAAACCACAAGTTCCCTTTCAAAAGTTGCCTTGCACTCTAGCCAAGCAACTCTGTAGCCTTTTAGCTCAGCCATGGCTTAGTACATTGTCCATATTCAAAACCCAAAAATTAACCATGCTCACTTGGGGTGGTTTATAATCCACCCTGGGAAAGGGGAGTTGAGATGACATGCTAAGCCATCCCCAAAAGTAAACAGGGAGATGGACACATTATTCAGCCAATGGGAATAAAGCAAACAATGGTGTATGTTGCTACGGAGCTGAGGGCAATAGAGATCAAAGGCTAGAAGTGGCCACTTCCACAGCCATGCTTGCCAGGGGACTCTATGGTGATTCAATACCAACAATGGTAAAATAGCAATCTGCACAAGCAAACAAACCATGGGGAAGTGTGGAAACTTTAGAACAGACTGTGTATTCTCTCTATGGTTTCAAAAAATTAATCCTATCATATAGGAACTCCAGAACTGGGGCCAAATGACCCAATACATTAAGATTCTATGATTTCATCATGGTTTCGTGTGTCATGTGAACCCCGCCTTTCTGTTTTTCCCTGTATAATGGACTTTCTTTGTCAACAGAACATATAAAGGGAGAAATAGAAAACATGGGAAGGTTAGACATAGAAAATGATGTTGTCTGGTTGTCCCATAAATCCCATCAGTGTGGCTTGGTGATTTCACAATAAATCCCCCTTGTGGAAGCGTCTTTAACTATTAACGGATGTTTTAATTTCAGCTGGGAATATTGTAATTTCTGAAGAGATTTATTGCTGTTCTTGCAGTGAAGGTTGTATTTTATTCTTATTTTCAGTTTTATCATTTTTAATTTAAATTTTAAGGTGCCTTAAGGTGACAGTATATCCCTGAGAAGTGGATAGGGATGAAATTATTACTATATTAAACACAATGGATATGTAGAAATAAAAATATAATTAATACTAATAATGCATCCCATCAGCATGATCTGTACTTGACATACCTGCCTTGTATCCAGTTGGAAGCAGACTTTGGCTGCACCTTTTGGGAGCTGTGTTGTCTTTTGCCAAGGCATAAGCACCAAATTTCATCACATTTCCCACTGATTTATTTGACAAGAAAAAGGATCCAAAAAGGATTGTGTTGAGACCACAAAAATCAATATTCTGCTCATTGCCGAATTAGAAAACCTTGCTAATAATAGAGGCAGGTCATTAGAAGTACATTGCTTTCCCTGGCTTGCCAAAAACACTTAGAGTTTTACCCCTATTAGCAGACATAGAATTACCACCCCCCCACCCGAAAAAAGTTCACATCTAATTTGCTACTTGCATCAGAATAACACAGTTTGTAGTTCAGTTATATTTAAACTTAATTAAGGATTGCTCAAGATGAAGTTTAACATCTCAGCATATGGCATATATTAACCACCTGTTTAGTACCGCCAAATCATTATGTTTGCATATAGCTTACTGGCATAGTAATTTCCCAATCACAGAGAAGCAAAGATTTCTACAGAACATCTTTTAGAAATATTTTTAACACATTGTGTATCAATTTAGAATCAACCTATGTTGGGTTGTGAGGGGAGCAATGTGGGCTCCCTTATTCTACTTAAAAAGATATAAGCGCAGTGGGGAAGTGCCATCGTGTGGCGAGAGAGGAGCCCTATTAATTCCAGGTATTTTTGGAATTCTTTCATGGAGGAATTCTCCAAACAACAGTGCCACTATGATCCTTTTCATTTTCCTTGTTTCATTATCTCTCTCACACACACTGGGGTGACCTACAGCCTCTGGACTCCCCAGCTATGGGTGCAAATCCCAATGCAGTAGAGAAAACTGGTACCCACTGCCACCACTGAGAGTAAGACAAACCAGACCCCTCTGCCTCAAAGGGTTCTCACTCCCTTGTGAAGGACTGGCCAAGAATCCCTCTTCTTTGCCACCATCTTGTGTCCCCGGGAAGAGAGCTTACAAGCTTTGCTCAGCACATTGTCTGCAACACGGTTGCTAAACCAGCATTGGTGTGACCAATAATGCAGCCCACCCCCCAAATTACTCAGTCTGGGTTTTGGCGAAAACAGGGGAAAAGCTTTAGGAAGGATTCAGGGGGAGAGCCAGTGTGGTGTAGTGGTTAAGAGCATGGGACTGGGACTCAGAGGATCTGGGTTCTAGTCCCTGCTCAGCCATGGAGCCAACTGGGTGGCTTTGGGCCAGTCACAGACTCTCAGCCCAACCTACCTCACAGGGTTGTTGTGGGGATAAGATGGAGGAGGAGATGTAAGCTGCCTTGAGCCCTTTGTAGGAAAAAGGCAGGATATAAATCCAAAAATTAAAAAAAAATTAAAAAAGTACAGGAAGGTTAAAAGGTTGGTCATTTTCAGAGAACAAAAGTACCTGAAGGAACATCTCCTTCCTTATATACCCTCATGCCCCTTGAGATCTGCGGGAGAGGCCCTGCTCCAGGGGCTCTCCTTGAAGGAGGTAAAAAGGAAATCTACTCGGAGTAGGGCCTTCCCTGTGGTGGTGCCCAGATTGTAGAATGTGCTCCCCAGAGAGGTTTGCCTGGCACCGAGTTTATACTCTTTTCAGCACCAGGTCAAAACCCTTTTTTGTAACCTTTATTTTAAAAATTAGTATTTTAATGCAACAGTCACAACCTTTTTATTTAGCCGTTATTTTAAAAATTAGTATTTTAATGCAACAGTCACATTTTATTGGTTATATGTTATTTATTGTTTAGATTGTTTTTAATGTATTTGATTTTACTGATTGTAAACTGTCCCGAGATTCCATGCATAAGGGACGGAATATAAAAGTTATAAGTAAGTAAGTAAGTAAGTAATGTGATAAGTAAGTAAGTGTCTTCCCCCACTGCCTGAGTAGAGATTTAGAAGAATCCCTTGTTTGGATTTGCTGACTTTTGCTCAGAGATGGTTTCTTAAAGATTCCTCCTTGTTTAGGCCCCTGAGCAGTTTTACCGGTTAATGGGTTTTCTGTGTCTCCGCAGCCACGGCTTTCGTATCTCAGTGACACGGTCCAGGTGATGTGACATTTAGCAGAGACCTGCAGCTGACTGTGAAATGGACATTTCATCCTCTTAGCTGTGAGTAAAAAGGAATTAGTGAGGTCTGGTTGAGTGGACTCCCTTGGGTCACTCCAGGCTGAGCATAACAAACACACTTGCATGTGCATATATACCCACTTGGGCCAGTACTATTGATAAGCTAGACTTAGTCTAATGAGGCCTCACTTACCATATGAAAACCTGAACTTTGAGGACCCTGCCAGGTGCTTTCCAAATGTTGACAGCAGAGGAAAGTTGAAGGGGTTTGCCTTGACATTATATGAACAGGGACGGAAAGACCCTCTACTGTAGAAGCTTTTAGCTCTAGTTATCTCACTCAGCTAATTTCATCAAGAAGCAGGACTGTTAGTAGAACACGGTGACACGAAATGGAAATCCATCAGTCAGCCATGTCTCTTTGCAATAAATGCTGTATTCCGGGTAAGGATATTAGCTCAGTGGTAAAGCTGAGGGTAAATTCAACTCATAGCATCCCTAGTTAAAAGGACCAGGAAGCAGGTTATATAAAAGAATTGCCTGAGAGCCGCTATCACTTAGAATAGATAAGACTATTGCATGGACAAATAGATTGTGAAAGTCCACACTCAAGGTTAGGTTGTTGTTGAGATGTAGCTTGTTGTGTTGTTTGAACACAACTACGCTAATAAACCGTGGTTAGTTAAACACAAACAACCTATGAAGAGAATCCATGATTTGTTCTGGAGTTGTAAACTATGAGTTGTTCATAGTGGTTTGCAATCTCAGCTGGGTTCACATAATATGATATGCATGGTTCGATTACTACCCACTCCCAGCCTATACCCAACAGACCAGGTTCAGACAACATATAACTCACATTCAAGAGCTCAGTATGGCTTGAGTGATTGTTGAATTGTGGGTTGTTCTTGAAACATGCATTGTTGCTTTGTCTGAACCCAACTGCACTGAAAAACTGCAACTAGTTAAGCACAAAAAACCAATAAAGAAAACTCATAATTTGTTTTGAATAGTTAATTATGGGCTTTTCATGTTCATTATCCAGGCTGGCTTCAGACTGCACAATAACTCACATTTCAACAACAGCTCATGGTTCAATAACAACCCAGGCTCAACCTATACTCAACCCTGGAGTGTGTGTATGTTGTCTGAAACCAGCCAGTATCTACCCTAGAATGAGGCAGTGTTCTATGTTCCTAATGTGCCAGTAGGTGGAGATGCCCATGTCCTGTGGGATTTTCTCCTCCCATTATCTTATACAATTACCGTCCCCTAGCAACTATGAAATAAGGGGAATTGTGTGAGATGGTAGATCAAAGTGCATAAACCAGCAACCATCTCCTTTCTTCTCAGCACAACATCAAGGTGAACAACATCAAGCTTCTTTTGAGTGTTGCAATTATCCAGAGAGTGCCATCGACATTATTAACCCTGGCTACTTTTCCCATAAAAAATGCACCCATAGCCAGGTGCTCAGTTCTTTATGCCCACGCAAGCTGTACTAGTGCTGGTGCCCTTGGGGCCAGCAAGAGTTTTTGCTATCCTCCTGACAAAAGTCTGGACCAAACTTCTCTTTCCTGCTTGGCCACTCATAAATTTCATATGATACTTCTTGTATTTATGGCTGCAGCAAAGGTTTATTATTTTTCATGATGAACTATAATGCATTCTTCACCCATACCAAAGTAGAGTAAAACAGCTTGCTCTCGTGTTACCCGTCGATGTTGGTTGCATACTAAAAAGACACCTGAGCCACTCTGCAGGGATTTATGAGACCTGGACGGTCACAGCCATCTCTCTGCTCACTGGTACCCACAGCCAGCTTTTGCAAACGAAAGGGAGCTAAGCAGCCAGTTATGTAACATCCCGGAAACAGCTGCATGGTATAAAATAAAAACAATAAGAAGAAGCAGAATATGATCTGCTTACATAAAGCTTACAAAAAACATAAAGCTTACAGTTCTGAGAATTAGAAAAAAAATCTTTTAAGGAAAGAACTAATTTTTGACTTCTTAATGCCAAGTGATACATCATGCTAGCACAATGCTCCATTTTAAACTTTGAAGCAGGGACTCAGATTCAAGGTCACCACAACAGATGAGTTTAGCAAACGGTGTAAAAAATATGCAAGTAATATTTGCCATTTAATCGAAGGCATATGTCTAGATAAAATAAGAGGTAGAGAGAAAGATGCCTCTAATCTTGTGGCTAAACACATCGGAAACACCTCAGTTTTTAAAGTGAAATCCTATAAGAGTTTACTTAACACGTTGTGAGTAGAAATTTGTGTGTGTGGCAGAGGTGTGTTGTTGTTGTTGGCATCTTACATTTGAAACAGGCAGATAGACACTATCTCAAAGGCTCTGGGTGGATCTGTTAAAAAAGAAAAGAAATCCCTTTAACATATACGTGAAGGGTAACGGTAACAGTGTCGGACCAGAACTTAGAAGATCTGGGTTTGGGTCCTCCCTCAACCCTGAATCTCACTGGGTGAATCTGGGCAAGTCACCAGCCCTCAACCTAACCCGCTTCCCAAGGATATTGTGAGGATAAAATAAAGAGGAGCAGAAGGATTATTTAAGCCACTTTAGGTCCCCTACAGGGAAAAAAAGGATGTACATATTATAAATGGCATAAATACATAAATTAAATTCTCAGATGCTGTATCAGATTAAGACCATCTGATATCTGCCTGCCTCTGCTAAATAAAAACTAAGCAAAGGAAGTTTTTTAAAGTTCTTGGAGAAAATGTCTGGGGTCAAATTGCTCATTTATTGTGCCTATAAATGTAACCACTGCTCCAAGTAGACCCAGGTGCTTGTCCCCTCTGATTTTATCTGTGCAGGAACCCTGTGAGGAAGCTTAGCCTGAGGCACTAATGATCTTCCTGGAGTGGGGCTCCTTAATCTTAATCTGGCACTGACTCATGCAACTCATTGACTTTCACCTGGCTATGAGAAAGTTCTCCAGGAGTTCTGAGAAGCAAGGAAGTGCTTCTAACATTGTAAGAATAGAGCAAGATCTTCTCAGCTATTGCATATACATTTGGGGGATGCTACCAAGGGACTGCAGGTGGCACAGTGGTTTAAACCGCTGTGCTGTTGAGCTGGTTGATCAAAAGGTCGCCGGTTCGAATCTGCACTTGGGGTGAGCTCCCATGCGCTGTCCCAGCTCCTGCCAACCTTGCAGTTCAAAAGCATGCAAATGCAAGTAGATGAAAAGGTACCACTTCGGTGGGCAGGTAACAGCGTTCCGTGCACTTCGGTGTTTAGTCATGCCAGCCACATGACCACAGAGACTGTCTGCGGACAAACGCTGGCTCCCTCGGCCAGGAAACGGAGATGAGCACCGCCCCCTAGAGTCAGGCATGACTGGACGTAACGTCAAGGGGAAACCTTTACCTTTACCTTTTTACCAAGGTAAATCAAGAGGAATTCTGCAGCCTAAACCTTTGTGTACTTACTCAGAAATGGAGGAACACTGAATTAATTGAAAATGTGTGAATGGATATAGCAATTCAAGGTGAAAGAACTTTAAGATTCTCTCCCTCCCCCTCTCCCTCCCTCTCTCCCTCCCCCCTTGCTTCATTTTTCTGATTGTTAAATTTACAGATTTAGAAGCAAGTAGTCCCATAACACTCAGTCAGATTGATTATACTTGCACAGAATTCCACTGTTGATCTCCATTTTTGCAAAAAAATTATATGGAGTCTGTGTTCATATAAAACATATTTGGAGTTTTGCAAGATATTCTTTATTCTGCTGTTTAATAGAGGAGGAGGAGGAGGAAGAGGAGGTGAAAGACCCATGTGAATGTGAGTGAAATGTTTCAAACGCTAACCCCACTTGGAATAAAGTACACTGTGTTCAGCGGGATCCATCCGCAAGAAAATGTGCATAGGGATGCAGCCTTAAAGACTATGAGAGACCAAGAATTATCTTCACAGTAGAGTGTAGGGCTTATTTATTACTGTATTCAATGGATTTATAGTCTACTTTTCAGGGTAAAAACCCTCACAGGACTTGTTATTCAATATCGTGGTGAGAAAGGTGAAGAAACAAAATCATCCTGTGTTTCATTTCTCTCCACCCAGCAGTTCATCTCCAGCCTGAGGTGACTGTACTGGCACTCAAGGGACTTATAATCCCACTCCTTCCAGTAAGATTGCAGCTTGACTCCGCAAAATCCCAAGAGGCAGCCATTTCTGGTTTTATTACCTGTGAAGCAAGCAGAGTTGTTTGTTCCCAATCTCACCCACACAGGCTGTGAAACATCATCCTAAACCGGGCTCCTCCAATCCAGTGTCCCCCACCTGTTTTGGACTACAACTCCCAGCACTCCTGACCATTGGCCTTGCGATCTGGGGCTGATGGGAGTCATAATCCAAAAGATCTGGAGCGCAAGTGGAGGGGGAAGGCTCTCCTAAGCCAGTTTGGCTGTGTTCCTGGATGTGAACATAATGCCAAGAAACATGCATTTTGTCTAAGCTGATTTCTTATTGTTGCTGAAAAGCATCTCCAAGCGTACAGGTTGACCTTTCCTTTATTTATCCTTGCCTTATAGAGTGCTTTTGGCTACCTGGCAACAAATTGCCCAAGGCCACTCAACTGGATTTCATCAGCGAGCAGCAATTGGAAAATGGAACAGCCTGTTCCTGGCCCAAATCCTTTAAGTTGCAGGGCATTAGATCAAGGACCACAGAGCAGCAGCAATGCCTGTATTTTTATGCGGGTTTCCTATGGGATCTAGAAGCAGGTAATGGGGAAAGTATCTGCTGGACCCCCTGGATAACCACTCCCAGATAATCCTGGGATAGATGGACATTCCTATGTCTTAGCAATGGGTGTACGCCAAAAGGCTTTGACATTGCCCCAGCATGAAGAAGGGGCCTCCCAGGCCATCTAGTCTGACACCCACCTCCAGCTGGCTCCACTCATGACATGCCTACCATGTGCATGTCCTACCTGTCCTTGAACACCTTCACCAATGGGGCTTCAACCACCTCCCATGGAAGCCCATTCTGTACCACAGAGGTCCTAACCATCAGGAAGTGCTTCCTGGCATCCACCTTGGATCTTGGTTCCCTGAACTTTGCTCCATTGGAACGCATCCTGCCCTCCACTGCAGGTGAAAAAAAGTCATGACCCACCTCTGCAGGACACCCCCTCACGTACCTGTATGTCACCAACAGATCCCCTCTGAGTCTCCTCTTCTCCAGGCTGAAGAGACTCAGCCCCCTCAGTCTCTCCTCGTATGGCTTCCTTCCCTGCAAACCAGCCGCCTTCCTAGTGGCCCTTTGCTGCACTGACTCCAACCTTGCTCTTGTAATGAGGGGCTTGGAACTGAACACAAGACTCCAACTGAGGGCACACCAGAGTTGTACAGAGTGTGCCAAATGGCTTTGCCACATGGTCAGCAAACCTATTTCCATGCTAGGTTTTGTTCCTGAGAAGCTCAGCTGTGATTACTTTTCGTACACATGCAGTGCGGATGTTCTACTTGCGTCAGCATCACCTTATACCCTTCTCAATTTGCACACTGGCAAAGGATGGATAGATATGAGTCTTGCATGGCAGCTAGGAGTAAGATGATCCCAATGGCAAAAAGCTGATCTACTGTCTTTAGTCCAATGGCAGTCCATTGACCTGCGTGTTCTGCTTTCAGTTAATCAAAGGGGTTTCACTCCTGCAGCAGGCAAAGCTTGGAAACTCTTCATACATGCAAAGACTTCCCTGGTCTTCAGGTTGTCATCTTAATCAAGCAACCCATGAGGCTACCAGACATGATAGGTCAGAAAGGGAAAATACTTGTTCTGAGTACCTGTACCCGATTTTAACTCGGAAGCCTAGGTTTTGTAGCAGTTAGTTTTGATTCAGTCAAGTGCCCCTGAATGCAAAGGAAATTTTCCTTTGATTTCCCTGTTGGTCCAGAGTGGACCCATGGCCTCTTCATGCACCCAGCACAAAGTCTCTAACTGTCCTTGAGACTGAGCACCCACAGTGCTTTTAGAGGGTGGATGGATCCCTCTCCAAGGAGTTTGCTGAAGTACAGTGTGAATTCTGCAAAGGACACTTATATCTGTGGGTCCAACGGGGACCTGTGTCCACATGCACATGGTCTACTAATGTTTCCTGGTTCTGAAATCCATTACTGCAGAGCTTCCCAGCTTATCATGAATATAAATAATGAGCTCCGTTTCCAAACTGGAAAAACATGCTATCCAGCTACGTAGTGTCTTATACTGAAACCGTCTAGCATCAGTGAGAAACCATTGCCAGTTCTCTCATAAAGCACATTTACCTCTCCAGGAATGAAAACAAGCACCAAATCACAGCACAGCTAATGCAGGGATAATTAGGTGCTCTCTATACCTATGATCAAACGAATGTTCCATCTGTACACAAACATGTTTCCCCTTCCGGCTACAGAGAAGCTCATAATCAGGAGCAAGCACACAGAAAATGTTTCCCGAATGGCTCTTTATTGTTCTTCAGACAATACTTCTGGCCTGATCCTTTCTCTGGTGATGGAGACAAAAGAAGGCATAAAATGAGCCACCAATGACTGCAGTGCAATGACGGAGCTTCCAGCTCGAACTCCAGCCACAGCGAAGCAGCCTCCACTGATGGCAGAAGTGCCTTGTTTGCTCTGCAACTAAGCTTCGCCAACCCCAAATAACCTTCTTGTCATTTGGATGGTTGTCATTTGAAGATAGGGATGCATGATTTGTGCTCTACAGGCCAACCAGGGCATCTGTTACCTTTTTCTACAAGGGCTCCCACAGTGCAAGGGGGAGCCTTCCCATCATTATGCAAGTTCATGCAGCCCATATCAGGGAGCAGAGCCAGAATGGTGGCAAATTGTGCCATTCTCATGTCCCAGTCGGGTGGGCCTGCTGCCACGGCCTCCCCAAGAGCCCTGACTGCCACTTGCCCAGTGGGGCATTTGCTGCAGCAACAGAGCAACTAGCAGAGCTGCCGGAAGCATCTTTTTGCTCTCAGAAACAACCAGGTGACACAAAAAAGCAGTCACAAAGCTCTCATGAGTGCTCAGCCAGAACTCGCAAGCGAGAGCTTGAGCAGGTCTCATAAGATCCTTCCTAACTTCATGCAATTTCTGCGAGAACTTGGCCAGGTCCTACAAGATCTTCCAGGAGCCCAGTCATATTTCATGAGGTTTTGTAGGAGCTCATAAGACCCAGAAGGCTGCCTCCTCCCGTTTGCACAACATGGTAGTTGTTTTGTGTGTGCGCTTGGATGAGATTCCCGGGCGCGCACGACAGATGGAGGGCTCTGGTGGGAATGGCGGCTCAGACTCGGAGGAGGGGAGTGGAGAGCTGACTTGGCTGTGGCTCAGAGTTCTCACTCTGATATTGGAGTGGTTGAGACTAGCAAGGCCCCAGTTGCCCAAAGCCTCCCGGTGAGCCAGCGCTGGATCAAAGCACTTCAAGGACAACCACTGAGCCTCCTGATCATGGGAAAGAAGCCAGCAGAGGACAGGCTGGGGAGGGGTTCTCTGGAGGAGAACTTGACACCCGAGGAGACGTGGACACAAGGGCCCACAGACGCACCTACCAGCTGGACCAATTAGAGACTCAATGGGAAGAGCGTCAGCATGCCCATTTTCACAGCATGCCCCCCTCCAGGGAACACCTACGAAGGGTTCATAAGCAGAGCTTTGGGTGAACAGGGTCAGAGCGAGAGGTCAACTTTCTACCTGCAGTGCGTGTTTTGGAGTTTGTGAATACTTTGTAGCTGTAAAGACTCTTTTAACAATTGCTGAAGTCCTCGTCTCGTTTGGGAGGGGACGCCTAGCTCGCAACAGTAGTAGTGGTAAGAATCTGGGAAGAGTGTGCAAGTTGTATCTCACTTCTGGGGTCAAGAGGAGCTTGTGCCAGCCCTGCCACAGTGGGGCAAAATCATCAAAGGCAAACATCTAAAATAACAGCAACAGCTAAACACATCAGTAGCCCACATATAAAAGAATACAACTGACAACAGGGTCAAAGTGTGGAAGTTAATCCAAGAACACCCAGTACTAAAAGTGCATTCAAACAACGTTGTCCTATCCATCTTCCAAAGGGTTACAAGGACATGATGGGCTTCCCAGAGGAGCAAGTTCCAGAGCCACGGTGCCACCTCTAAGAAGACTCGGCTTTATGTATTACTCACCAGCAGTACTTCAGATAGCTATAGGACATGAAGTAGAGCAACAACACAACCTTTATTTAATTCCTCCCCTGACACCAACAACAGCTGCAGCTCCTTTTAAGGGTTTAAAAAGCAAATCTGTTGATCCAAAGACATAAGAAAGCAAGCCAGTGTGGCGTAGTGGTTAAGAGCATGGGACTGGGACTCAGACGGCCTGGGTTCTAGTCCCGCTCAGCCATGGAGCCAACTGGGTGACTTTGGGGCAGTCACAGACTCTCAGCCCAACCTACCTCACAGGGTTGTTGTGGGGATAAGATGGAGGAGGAGATGTAAGTTGCCTTGAGCCCTTCGCAGGAAAAAGGCAGGATATAAATCGAAAAATAAATAAATAAATAAATAAATAAATAAAATGTTAGGAGTGTTAGCATGGATCTAACTGAGTGATCTTGGGCCAGTCACTGACTCTCAACCCAACCTACCTCACAGGGTTGTTGTTGTTGTGAGGAGAAGATTGAGAGCAGTAGGAGGAGAATTATGTAAGCCTCTTTGAGTTCCTTGAAAGAAAAAAAAAACCCAAGGTAAGATATAAATAAAATAAATTAATAGTAAACCTTTAGGAATACAATTGCTTGATATGGTCTATCTTCATGATTTTTACTTAATTCAAAATCCAGTCAAACATCTGTGTAAATTACTTTGCAATTTTTAGTTCTCCAGAGCCACTGAAATTAATGGGCTTAAATGGACTTATTTCTGAGCTGGATTGCAGCCCAAGTGATACACTGTCTCTTTCAGCTTAAAAGAGAGAAAGAAAATGGGTGGGTTTTACTATATTCTTCCTCAGTCAAAAATTTACTTTTAAGTTTGAAGGTAGAAGGAAAGATTTGTATTTGGGGGATAAAGGGTGAGAGTTTGTCATTTCTTCTCTTTTCTTTTTTCTTTTTTCCTTCTTTAGTCAAGATCAGGAAAAAATATGATTGTAAAAGATACTCCCAACATTGACATTATGTGTTAATGACAAGCATAGACCTAAAGAGAAATGGCTTTTTAAATCACTTTTTGACAGAAGCTTTAAATAGATGCCTATTTAAACTTTCTGAAAAACCAAAGTTACAGCAAAGGGAGGCAATGGTGTTTTAAAGACAAAGAAAAGGCATTTTTAATATTCTCTTTGCCTAATGATTAGGCTAATGCTCATATCTAAAAGTAATTAATGGAAAAGAAAAGCAATCAATGACTTTAATATAATCATTCTTTTGCTTAAAAAAGTATGTGCATTCACCCTCTGACAAGCCCTTTCTCTGTAATAATTAGTTCAGCCAGTTAGATGTACACTTTTCATAAATCCTGCAAGATAAATGAGCTTGGAAACTTACATTGTTTCAAATCAGAAATTGGGTCTTATTCAAAAACAGTTGGAGCTCCTGTGTCAAATGAAAGAGATTCCAGACACCTCGAAGGAGAAGAGGGTTTTGATGCGGCTTCGGGATATATAAGCAGTCTCTCCTGTTTCAGATAAGAAAGTTTTCCATGATCTGCCTCACCTAAAAATTGGTTCTCGGCAGTTCGGATCCTTGGAAGGAGCCCATGCTGGTCATTCATTTCATACTTCTCAAACCCCTCTTCGCAATGTATCCAACAGAAGTGATTCAGCCCCTCTTTCGTGGGGACAAATGGACCGACAGGCAGGCAGAGATTCTGTTACTCACATGAGAAGATGCAGCAGTTGCTTCGTTATGTACAGTCAAATGCAGGGAGGGAATCAAGGCCACTTGCAGAATCAGGCCCTATCAGAGGAAAACTACATGGGCTTTCCCAGGACTTGGGTTTCAGCCAGTGAGGTCATCTGGCCACAGATTCTGTCTGAGGGGCAAATTGAAATCATGGGTCTGAGACTCAAGCTTGGGTCAGCCCCACGATGCAGGCTGAGGTCCCGACAGAAGAAGCTGGGGCGGGAAGGAAGCCAGTGGAGGACTTGTAGGAGGAAGGGGGCCAGGAGACCCTTGCCACGATGGGGAGCAAAGCAAGAGCAGCAAAGGCAGGTGGAGGCACGAGCATCCCCAGAGGCGCCGGCGTCACAGCTCCGTGCCTAGAAGATCCCACGTGGATCCCTGACAGCGCCAGTTGAAAGGATCCACTAAAACAACTCGCCTTGGCAAGCAGCATAGCCAGTGCTGGATGGCAGGAGCAAAACATCTGTGCCACAGGGAGAGGTCACAGTTCCCTTCCTGCCCAGCCCCACCTGGGTAATAGGCAGCGGTGTAACTTCACAAACTCAAATAGCATTGTAGAGTAACTCCAAATCTCTCAGTTGCGGAAGCAGTTGCCGCTATAAGTGCAATGTAAAAATGACAGCAACATTGGGATGGCTCGCCTGCCAGGAGGGAAAGAGCAGGAGGGAAAGAGCTGCCAGCGTCATCTCCAGGAGAGTTAAAGCATCACCATTACAGTGGTGGCAGTGGCAAGGGGAGAAGAGCCCAAGCCAGGCTGCACTGAGACCTGTCACGCTTATCTGGTGCACGTGGCACAGATGTCCCCCAGCAGCTGCAGCCCTGGAGCTCCCTCTCTGCAGGAAATCTGTTTGGCCCCACGGTCCCCTCTGGGGGATCTGAAGCTCCGCTTGGAAGGACCTGGTGAAAAGAAAGCTCTCTCCTGTGTTTCATGGTGGTTTCCTCACACCTCTGAGGTACCTGCTGCCTCTGTAATTTGGGTCTTCATTGGCCCTATGCCTAATTTTGAAGTTTGACTGAGTCAACTGGCCTGAAGGCACCTCAGTTATGGCCAGAGGACATGAAATGAATACATGTGGGCCTGCCTTTCAAAATAGTCCAGAAATTTCAGCTGGTCCAACACAGGGCGAGAAGCATGTTAACTGGGACCGACCAACATGATCATATTATCCTGGCAGTTTTCCATCTCTGCTGACCACCAGTCCTTTTCCAGATCCATGCAAAGGCTGGTATTAATTTGCAAAGACCTAGATGTCTTAGGCACAACGGACGTGAAGGGTCGTCTCCTCCCAGATATACTGCCCAGTCCCTGAGACCACCTTCAGCGGCACCTTCCCAGGAGCTTCTGCCAAAGG
>JAIXND010000762.1:9980640-10108884 GCA_023646645.1 Varanus salvator macromaculatus
TCCCAGGAGCTTCTGCCAAAGGAGGTGAGGTGGGTGGCTACTAGGGAAGGACCTTTTCTGCTGTGGGACACGAATTGTGGAAGGAGCTTCTTGGAGAGGCTCGACCGGAACCTACATTGTGCTCATTTATGCATTTATTAGATTTATAAGATTTATATTCTTTTTTTCTTACAAGAGATTCTAACAAGTGGCTTGCATCATTCTCCTGCTGCTCTCAATCTCATCCCCACAACAACAACCCTGTGAGGTAGGCTGGGCTGAGAGCCCGTGACTGGGACAAAGTCACCCAGTGGGCTCCCTGGCTGAGCGGGGAGATGAACCCAGCTTGCCTGAGTCCCAAATCCGCACTCTTAACCACTCCACCACACTGGCTCTCTTTGGTGAACACTTCTCCGGCCCCCCCCCCCCACTGCCCAAGACATTTTAGTTTCTGTTTTAAATGCACTACCATAATGTACATTTTTATACTGATCCTCAGTTTCGGTTTGACATTGTTATGTTAAAACCGATACAAATGCAATCACCAAAAAAGTGCAAAATGATTGGAAACTTCATGGAATGAAATGTGTTGCTTGTTTCCATTTCTTGTCAAAGAGCAAAATGGCAGATGAGCAAACATGGACCTGTACAGAGGCAGAGCACTGAAGCCTGCTTCCCCTCTTTCTTTATGAACATATTGTTAAAGTGGAACATTTTGGGATTCCAGAAACCAACTCTCCTGCGTACGCAGGAACAGAGCGGGTCGGAAGGGGCCTCCTGGCCTCCAGCCAGCTCCACTCGTGACATGCCTACCAGCCTATCCTTGAACACAAGCTTTCCTGCTACAAATGGAGAATATTACTTTTATTTAAGAATTTCAACAAAACAAAGCCATAAGGAAGAAAAGAAAAAATTGTAGCTGCATAGATTTGAATATCTCAATTTTAACATGTGCGTTAAAATTGTGTGAAAATAAACTTTCTAAAAATTATACATAAAAGTCAACAAAACAAACTCTATTAGTAGGCTTTTGATCAAATATCCATCCCATTGGAGGAGCTATATCCATTTTAACATGCCAAGAACTGAGTCCAGGCACTTGGAGAGAAAATCCAGATTCCCAAACTGACCAAGTTGGAAAATCTAAGTAGCAAACACCCCTATTTAAAACGGTGGTCTAATTATAGTATAAGGGGCTTATTATGAAGCAAGATACAAAAAGCAAAAGCAGTGTTCTTCAACTGGAAGTTGTATCCTTACAAAGATATTTGCAGTGATGAGCAGCTCTTCAAAAATGTACAAAGCATCGCTTTTAGTTTCTGAGAATATTTGCCAGGTAAGGTTAGATTCCCACATAGAACATTAGCAACTTGCTATCCATGGTATGGTACTCATATTTAAGTGCATTTACCTTAAATTGCAACTTCAGAGATGCCCATCTGGCCATATCACATGGACTGCATTAAGCAATTTCTTCAAATTTAGCTTGATCATTTGAGATATTTGGGAATACTTTTTCCCAGAGACATAAATAATAAGATGTGGGAACCATCCAAGTGGCCAAGCAACTAATACAAGGTATTTCCAGTGAGCATAAATTCAGATTTTGTGCAGTTAATTGAATAGCCAATAGACAAATCACCAGATGTATTGATTGACTGCATGAAAGCTGGAGCAGACAACTCATGTTTCTAAATAAACAACGAAAGATCATGAGCGTAAAGAATAGTTTTAAATTCTCAGGTACAAAGCCTTGGCTAATTTCACAAGCCAGGGGTTCAAAAATAATTCAAGTATCAATGGTAAAAGTGGACATCCCTGCTGGTTCCTCTTCCAAATGAAAAGAAAATGAAAAGATACCTAAAGGAAGGCCTGCTTCCATATTTGCCCTCCCGCCCCTTGAGATCGGCGGCAGAGGCCCTCCCCCAGGAACCCTCTGTGAAAGACATTAGGAGGCTAACTACCCGGAGGAGGGCCTTCTCTGCGGTGGCGCCCCATCTATGGAATGCGCTCCCCAGGGAGGTCCGCCTGGCGCCGTCGTTATATGTTTTTCAGTGCCAGGCTAAGATCTTTTTATTTTGACAATATTTTAATAACTCTTCATATTATTTATTGGTTTTAATTTCTACAGCCAGGAGGAATCTGGATTTTATATGTATTATTTATAGGTTGGTTATTTATTATGTTGGAAGCCGTCCCGAGGCTTATGCGAATGGCACGGCATACAAAAACTCCAAATAAATAAATAAATAATAAAATGAAGAAGCTCATGGGGCTGACTACAACATTTTGAACTTCAGCAGACATTTCACAAGGCAACTGAAGTTAATCAGTGTAGTGCAAATAAAATTCCAATATTTTTTCACATGACTTTCCAGTGCCCAAAGAAACAATGGCAGCCCAGCCTGTTCCGTCCACTTGTAAAACAACCACATCAATATAAAATTATCAATCCCCTGCCTATATTCAATACATCCCACTTCCTGAGTCCCCTACCACTTCTTCAGCTCATGTTGGTGGCAAGGAGCAGAGTTCACACCACCCAGTTTGATAACCAGCTGGAGCAATGGCTGCTCCCCATTCCCCACTTGCTGCTGTAGCCATAAGAGATGTCATGCTCTTGGGGGATGGAGGGGTGCCCAGTGGCCAACCAAGTCTTTATGAAAGCCCACATTCAGGATGCGAGTGCAATAGCCCCCCTTTGCTCATTTCCTCCAATGAACAGCATTGGGATACTTGAGAACCCTCATTCAAGGGTTGCATATGGGCTAGAGGGAGCTGTCGATGAATTGTAGGTTGCTGCCAACACGTACATTATTGTCTAGTTTGACCCCCTCTGCACTAACAAGTCTATGCTTGTTAACCACAAACAACCCATGAAAAGAACCCATGGTTTGTCATTGAGTTAGGAACTGTGAGTTATACCTTGGTTTGTTAGCTGCTTTTGGGCCATGAAACAACCCATGGTTCAATTATAACTCACATGCAACCCATATTTGACCACTGAGTGTGGGAACATGTGTAGTCTGAACCCAGTTTCATGTGTTAAAATGTACACCTATGCAATGCATTGATATTGTAAGGGCTGGGACAGGCAGAATGCAGGACCAGGGTGCTGGTGTGAAGCCAGGTCCTGCAGCTTAGCAGGGCTGGAGGCTGGTGGTGTGGTCAGCAGTCCAGGGTCCGGGTAGCAGGCAGTCCAATATTATACAGGTGAGAGAGGAAGCACAGGCCAGAAACAGTCCTGTGGTCTGATGCCAGGGAAGCAGTCACACAAAGGTGGTCCAGCCAAGAGCAGGGCTGGAGCAGACTAGTACACACAGGATCAAGCAGGAACAACTGGAGCAAGCAGAAGCAGAGTGGAGTAAGGCTGGAACAGGACTCAGAAATGCAAAAGCACACAGGATCACCAGGACAATTTATGTTGCTGTGGCAAAGAACAGCAGCACCAGGAGACCTTTTGTGCTGCTCTTCAGGACCTCCAGCTGCACTGCGTGATTGCTCCTCAGTTGCTCCCCCAAGATCCTGCAAGGGTGCTTTTGGGTCTGCAGGCACTTGCAGGATCACTCAAGCCCTGATCCTGACATATATCTGAGGAATGCAAAGCCATTGCACCTTTCATACTTCCACATGCTGACTGTTAAAAGTTCAGCATGAGTGTTGTTGCCACATGGGGAGAAAACCTGGATGTCCCATGAAACCCTTGGAAAGCTGTCCTGAAAATTTACGTAGGATTATATCCAGCGATAGTCCTACTTAGTTCAAGCAGATTGAAATGTAAAAGGCTTAATTTGGACTAACATTGGACACCACCTTCAGTGAGAAACACAAGATGCAGCTGCAGTGACTGCAGAGGGAGAGTGGAAACTGATCCAGCAAGTCCTGCTTCAGGGGCTAAGCCTAGATTTCCCAACAGTCAAGCTGCGGGATCCACACTCATTTTGGAATTCTTTTGGAGATACACACAATCAGTGCAAACACACCCTGATGGCATTTTGTGATGTTGCAGTGCTTTTCCGTGCCTTCTTATCCCCCTGGCTGCAGCTGCTTCAGAGCACTATTTTTCTTCTTTATTCCACTGGCCTAAGTTTAATTTGCTCACGGTTCTGCTCAGCACCACTGGCTGTGACAATGTATGTGATTTTGATTACGGGCATCCATGTGTTAACAGAGGTGGATGTGCAAAGCAGACAGAAGTAGAAAACAGCAAGGCCAGGTTTCTAACACAATTAAAATGACTGCTATTGCAAAACATAATGAACATGCTAAATTCTTTATACACTTTTAAAGAAGATGAGAAAATACATTTGTTTGGCTACTTGGTTGGTCAGAAACATCCCTACATCTCATGACCCCAGGGCTCTCTGATCCATCCAGAGCTGTTAATTAGTTCTGCACCTTGAGTGCTTCTTTTTACTGTTTTAAAACTCTACCAACTAATTAACTCTATGCTTGTTCCCTTTACTCATGCGGCCCATGCCATAATTTTTCCAACACAATGATGTTCTGCTGACATCAGATAGTGCATAAGTGTTTCTCAAGGTGGGAAAAGTGAGGGGGAAACATTTCCATCCATGATGAGAGTTTGGCAATCTTCCGAGTCTGGAGGGTTCAGGGAGTCACATGGCAGCTCATCCTGCCCATCATTTTATTTGATCAATTTACAAATGCTAGGCTTGTTTACCGAAGGTCATGCTTATGCTCAAAGCATCTTATCACTGCATTTTGGCACTGCTTATGTCCTTCAGTTAGTCATGGTGAGTAATCCATGAAAACCATAATGGGGCCAGAATGTTTATAATTTGATTTAATTTGTCATCGTCCAGCCCCCAACCAGAACTGTTTAAACATCATTTTCTCTCACAGAAGCACTAGTGCAAAATTGGTTTGTGCCTTTCCACACTTTTTTAGACTGGAATATTTACACAGAATGTCTGCATACATCGGGGAAGAGCCAAACTCAGTCTCTGCCATCAAGTAGGACTGGGAAAGATTCCAATCTGGAACCCTGAAAGGCAGCTGCTGATCCAGCTACTAAGTCATACTGAGCTAGATAGACCTGTGCTCTGACTAAGTATACAGCAGTTTAGGCTGCAATTCTACACGCACACATTTGCACAGAAAAAATGACCTACAACTTCCAGCATGTTTGGAAAGCGCTGACTTGCTTTTTCAACCTTAGCCTGGACTGATAACGCTCTGACATGATATAAGGTAGCACCTTGTGCCCTGCTTTGTTATGTCAAAATGAGCAATAACTTGGCCATCATATGGCTGCTAAAAGGCTGATGCTGTAAGGACAGCTTGAGACTTAAGGTGGAATTCCTGATCTGAACAGGAATCCATGATCCAAGTCTGGCTTCCCAAGTGTGCCTTAAAAATGCTAACGAGCCTGTCCTTTGGCAGTGCACCCTTAGCCATTCTAATTGTGTGCTTGTCCTGAAGGTTTTTCTCTTTGTATTGTCTTAATGCCTATTGTTTTACCCTAATGTGTCTCTAGCATACTGTGTACCTGATCCCCTGTTCTCCTCCAAAATGTGTATGCAGCTGTTATAAAACAGCTGTACAGACCCCACCTTGGTAGACCCTTCAGGGGCTACCTGCCTGCTACTTGTATTTTCTGCACATATGAACAAACTGTAAATGTTCTTTTGATTGTACACTCCCAGTGGACTCTCAAAGAGTGTGTTGTGCATTTTTGTTTTTGTTTTCACTTTGACAGTTGCAAGTCCTGCTGCTAGGAAGGGGACAAGGCACTCCAGCCACCCCAGAAAAGTTCAACTCCCACCTTAATCTGCAGTCCTCGAAGCATCCTGTGTGAACGCCCAAGCTAAACATGCTTGCAGTTACGCTATTGCTCTCTCTGCAGGAATTTCGGCTGCCTACCACCTTGAATTTAACAGTGACCGCCTGTCAGCAGTCTACACAGTCTTTCAGGCTTGATGCCCACCTAGTGGATGCTGGTCGCTCTTTTTCTGCTCCCAAAGGACCACACAAAACAAGCTGAGGTGCACAGCCATTTCACGTAGGTTACAAGAGCAAAGAGGGGACTGAGGATTCCAGCCTTCAGCGGCACAACCCTGTGAAGCTCACCAGGCTTGCTGGGAAGATAACGGTCAACTCCATGCCACGAACCTCGTGGAAGAAGGCTGTGGGTACAACAGGGGTGAAATACTGAGAAGAAGGTAGCTTGGAGTCCCACAGTTGGAGGCCAGGTTCAGGTCTGCAGGGTTTTTTTCTTAACTTTCTCCAGATCATGCACAAGTTCTTAAACCCTCTTAACTAAGAAGACCCCAAATCATTAGATGTTCCCTGTGGGAAGCTTGGTTCATTTGGTTCCCTTTTCCTGTGCCTTTTTTGAAACAGAGCAACCAGAACTATGCTAAGTTTTCCACATTTGACCACCCTTTATATAATATATTTTTAATATATTTTAATCACCCCAGCACAGGATCTGCCTTTTTTCACAGCTGCTGCACAGAGATTTCTACGGGCACTGCTCTTCTGGATGAGCTTTCTCTGCCAAGCCGCCATTCTGGCCTCTCACTCCAGTCTAGGGCCACTGCTTTTATCCTGTGCATGCTCTCACCCTTCCCTTTGAAAACAGCACATTTCTCCATGTTTTGTGCCCTGGACCAGAAGCCATTTTGAGGCGCATCAACCACTCTGCACAAAGGTAGGATTAACTAAGGCTTTCAGCAGCTGCTGCCAGAGACATAGATGGATGCGCACTGCAGATGTCTGTGCACATCTTTGGCAAATGAAACACAGTTCAAAAGGTTTCTGCCTTTTGGTTTCGTAGCAGAACCTTCCAGTGGTCTTGGAGCTCACAATGGCAGCCTGTTATTTGTCTGTTCCATATTTAAATGGTATAACTCTTTCCTTTTCAAAGAAGACCCAAGCAGAAAAGCAGAACTGTGAAGAACATCATGGAGGGTAGCCATGTGGCCACTTTTACAAGCTCTCCTCTGCTGGAAGAACTCTCCGAGCCAGGTCTGTTGCAAAGATAAAGAACCCACTGAAGGAAAAGCTAGGCTTTGAAGTCGGCCTAGCCATGGTTCACCCTTGGACAGCAGACAGAGCTGGACATTCAGGTCAACTGACCACAGTCTTCAACACTACAATAAGAGGTCCTATATTTCTCTTTAAAACATAATAATTATCTTAGGATTGGGATCTATGCAGATAAATTAGCCTGTGCAAATTGCTGGCTCTCATCCTTATTTCTGGCGATGCATTTCCTCTGTTTGGATGATTCATAAGCAGCCACCCTAGACCAAAGGCCTACCTAGGCCAGCCAGATATTTCCGGGAAGCCCAGATCTTGTTGTCCAGCAACTGGCCTTCACGAGAACTCTGTCTTTGCCCCTGGACATGGCACTGGTCCATTGTGGCTAGTAGCCATTGATGGCCTCATTCTCCATGAACTTTCTAATCCTCCTTTAAAGTCATCTGAGGTGGTGGTCATCAGAGTTCCTAGGGAAATTGGAGACAAACAGAAGGAGCACATGTGTATTTAGAAACATAGAAACAGAGCGAGTCAGAAGGGGTCTCTCTGGCCATCTAGTCTGACCCCCAGCTCCAGCCAGCTCCGCTCACAACATGCCCACCATGTGCATGTCTAGCCTATCTTTGAACACCCTCACCGATGGGGCCTCAACGACCTCCCGTGGAAGCCCATTCCACGCCCTCGGGGTCCTGACTGTCAGGAAGTGCTTCCTGGCATCTAAATGGAACCTGGGTTCCCTGAGCTTTGCTCTGTTGGAGCACGTCCTGCCTTCCTCTGCAGGGAAGAACAGGTCTCTACCCATCTCCGTGTGACATCCCCTCACATGCCCGTATGTTGCCAACAGATCCCCTCTGAGTCTCCTCCAGGCTGAAGAGACCCAGTTCCCTCAGTCTCACCTCATACGGCATCCCCTGCAAACCGGTCACCAACCTTGTGGCCCTACACTGCACTGACTCTAACCTGGCAATTTGCAAACCCATCTTTGCTCATGGATACAAGGATATTTGCAGTAGCCCAACCTTGGAAATGGCACCGAGGTCACTGTTCCCTGACCCCTTCCAGCTTGCATCCTCTTCAGTAGAACTTCAAGAAATGAAGGTCATACTTACACAGCCATACATGCCTAGGATCTCTCAAACAGGAAACAGAGCAAGCAGGTAATGGGCGAAGCTCTCCAGGTCATTTCTGCTTGGATTCTTATTTTTCCACTGCTGTTTGCACCATGCTATTTTTACAAGGGATTGCTCTTTTGTTTTCTAGTCTGCATCAAAAGGTTCCTATTTGCCTGTGCATTCTTAAAACACAGCTTCTTGTATGCGTCTCTTCCTCAAATATATACATTGTAGGACATTTTTCAAATGCATATATTTCCGCAATGGATTTCCTATAGAGTAAACCATTTGTACAAATTTCTTCAAATACATGCTTTCTGTATGAAACGGTTCACACGTTTGCTTGTTTTTCACAAACTCCATCACAAACCTTGAAAAAGTACACATTTTAATATCTAACTTCATTCTGGTTTATATGTGAGTTCTGGAAAAACAAATCGAGTAGTTCATATTGACCTGTGAACAAATGAGGACAGCACTAATTTTTCACCTATGGCTGGAAAACATGGAGTTTGGGATGCGTGAAAAGGCCTTGCGCACCTCCTTCTCCACATGATGGAACACTTTCCTTCCGGGTACATTGCTGACATTCGGCTTCATGGGCAAGAACAGAGTGCATGCAGATACCAGAGCCGGGGATGACAGGCACAATCCCATCACCCCCTCAACATTTTAGCAGAATGCATAGAGGAGGCTTGTGTGAAAACCCCAGTGGTAAATATTTCCCAAGATGTGAGCAACCCCCAAGTCTCCCTGGAATTGCTCACAGATCTCTGTATTCTCTTCTGTGGTGTGCAATTAATCCAGTTTAATGTTTTCCTTCACTATTTAAAAAGCATACACACATTTCCTGCTTCTGAAAATCATCTAAGAAACACAGGTCTGTGAGCCCAAAGTCAATCTAAGCAATTTAATGGGGCTCATTTCTCATCAAAATGATGTTCTCTAAGCAATTTGGCTTTTGTGGTGCTTTTACTGCAAGGAAAATACTAAAGTCCTTGCCTGGGTCTTAAATATTATGCAGCTGACACTGAAAAGACAGAGAAAACAAACCTTTAGACACAAAACAATATTATGACAATTGATTCTTAAGGTGTATTCCTAATTATTTTTATATCACTGGCCAAATGGACCCTCAGTGTAAGATCGAGATGCCAATGTGCATTCACTAATAGGAGTTTGGGCTGAGAGCTGGCCTCTTTAATCTATCACTTCCAATTAACAAAGCCATAGCGAGAAATGCGATCTTGTGACCAGCAGATTCCATTCAGATTGCCCTAGGATTTTTTTGACATTCCAGCTCTGACCCCAAAAGCTCACTCCATGAGCAGAGCTGGGACCCCAAGTTCAGTGCATCTTCCAGCCCCTCCTCTGCTGGCAGCTGATGCAGAAAGAGCCGTTCCAGATGAGCCCTTCAGGTCAGAAAGGGAATCTTGGAGATGGGCTTTAGGGTGTGTTCCAGGAGGCTGGAACAGGGAGAGGAGGAGGTCATTCCCACTACGATAGGCATTGTCATGGCAGCAACTCAGTGGCCTTTCCTCCTGCTCCAAGGTGGCTCAGCTAGATAGCTGGACTTGACTGCCTCATTGCGATGCAAGACAGCAGAAGCAAGGAAGCTCCTGGGCCCTTCTTACTCTCCCTTCTTTCCCTCCCAGAACCCTTTGCCTTAACTTTAAAAATGAATTATTTGGAAAGATAGAAAAATAAAACCAATTGGGGAAAATGTCAACAATAATACCAATGGCAGGAACATAAGAAATCAAGAATAAAAACACTGCATGATAGAAAAGAACAGATAAAATGAATCATTTGATGTCATTAAGGATAATTTGACATCATCCACCATCTTGACCCCTTCTTTGTTCATACCTAAGTCGCTTTGCTTTGCTTTGCTTGCAATAACATGTTGTTTATTTTTCTACTGCTTATGCCATTTATATGCTACCTGATAACACACGTTTCTCTGGGTGGTTTGCAATAAGTGGAACAAGTGGGACCTGCCACAAAAAACTGTATCCATACGGTGTGGAAGTCCTCCTTCGAGTTCTCTAGCCAGCAGCGCTTCCTTTTGGGATCTTCCATTCAATTTTCCTCCAGCAGTTTCAGTCTCTTCCCCAACTAATATTCCATGTTCTGTTGCCACTAAGCACGATCATTCACTATTGAACTGCTTTGCCTTGCCTCACCTCGCATGTCTCTGTGTGTGGTGGTGAGCGCCCCTTCCCCCATCTCCTTAAAGATTTTTCTTCTGCCTCTGCAGATCTTGGAGCTGCCCTGATCCAAGGCCAGCATCCATAACACATATGCCAAGGGCCCAAACCATTTCCCACCATGGCAACCTGCTTCTTCTGCCTCCTGCTATGACCCAGACCATGGCAATGGTGAGAAAGCACAGCTGATATCATGGCCTATTTGCTTCCTGATTCTGTGTGTCCAGAAATATAAGAAAGAGGAGGGAAGCAATAGCAGCTGGTGAGGACAATGGTGGTGAGAAGGTCTCACCCTCAAAGGGGCCCTCAAAAACCTGGAGACACCACTAACCTGGGCACACTGATCCCTCCCTCCCTCTTGCTTCTCCATAGCTCTCTTTAGCCTCCATATCCAAGTGCATCTCATCTGCACTAGTGCTTGCTCTTTTTTTAGTGTCTGGCAAAAACCTTTCTATTTTCCAGACATTTGAATAGATAAGGGTTAGTTTTTAATACTGTTTTTATTGTTGTTATTGCTGCTGTGCAGTAGGTTAATTTTATGATCGTGTCTGTGAGTTGTTGATCCTGTTATACTGGTTTTATTGCTTTGTCATTTACTGCTTAACAATTATCTTATTGTTTATATGTTCTAAAATTTGTAAACCACCGAGAAAGGCTGTGGGCTATGGAGCAGTATTTAACTGTAATCAATCAATCAATCAATCAATCAATCAATAAAACTATAGATCCTCATTTAAAAATAAATATATTGATAGCAACAGTCCCATCTCTGGAGTCTTCACTTGTGAAAGATGCCTTCATTCAGCCGAAACTGGGTGCCAGTGGGGAAGTGCTTCTACTCTGGGTTGGAGTCTAAACTTGTAAGGGAGCAGAACCTACTTTGGGGCGAGGTCTCGGGACCACGGACAGCTCACTTAACATTCACACAAGGCCCCAGAGTGGCTAAACCAGCCCTCCGCCATTGGAGCCACAAGCATTTGGTGCCTTTAGTCCTCAGCTTCAGGGTGTTGGGCCATGTATCAATGCATGTCATTTTTCAGCACTTCTCTGTGCAACTTTAGATTTGAATGCCCAATGGGTATAGACGGCAGCCATGCCTGCGGTTGTGGTGGCACTCCTTTGGGCAAATGCTATCACACAATTCGCGCTGGTTCCATTCTTAAAACACCTGGGTTCACACAATACATTTGATCACAGCACTGCAAACCTGTGGACAGGCAGGCCTGCTCCTGTGGAGAACTGAAACGTACTGTGTGAACTGACCCCAAAGCATACTTTCTCCATAAGGCACATTTACAGCATAATAAGGAAGAGTAATGGTGAGCCGTCCCCTTGCATGTATCCATGAGGGTGACGTGAGTGTGATAAACACACTGCATGCTTCCTCTCCAGTGGAAAAGTTGATCGAGTGAAGTGGCAAATAAATAACTTCCAGAAACCACATCTTCTGACGGACACCATTTTATCTGACCCCATGAGGGCCAACTGCCTTCCCAGAAGGAAAAACAAGAGTGAGATGCAAGGCTGCTTCAGAAGGCAACACTGGAGGGCCTGGCCTGTGCTATATTGTTTAGCCAGATGCCTCACAGTGACAAATGGTTAAAGTGGCCATCTTCCATGGCAAGGGGAAGCTCTCAGAATGAGACAAAATGGAGGGGAGTCACCCTCATGATTTGGGAAATCATGGCTTTCTTTAGCGTTTGTCTCTCAGGAGTTTTATGAGGGAAGATTCCATGAGGAAACTTCTCTTGTTCCCTGTATTTCTTTTCTTGTTCCCTTAAGGCTTGGCTTTCAGCAAGGCCTCTGGAAATTGTGATTTGGAAGGTTTTCCATGTTTTCAGTTCTTTCAGCAAAAGTTCCCAGTGTTAATTCTGCATGTATCAGACAATTTCCATGTTTTTAACAATGACGTTTATTTGTTTAAAAAAACATTCAAGCAGAACCTTACCAACCTTTTGATTTTACTGACTTTTATTTTTTAAAAATCCCCTCATAAAAGAAAGAAAAGTACTTTAGCAAATAAACCACAAACTAAATTATTGACAATATATCAGTAAACTGGAAGCCTACTCTGACATATTCTGGAAGGAAAAGCACAGATTCGCACTGTGTAGTGGCACCTACACTTTGCCACATTAGAGAGAATGAAAGACAGGCAGACCCATTGGCTTCTGCTTCATGCTTTGTGTGTGTATGTGTGTTTTGTCTCTACAAACTTCTAAGACCTTTAACACAGCAAGAGGGTGTTGCAAAAATGGCCTCTCGGCATGCAAAATTCAGATCGAGCATGACTGCACCGAGTGGCATGCTGAAGAGGGAGTGAAAACCTGGGTACCACTTACAAATTGCTGAGAACGAGAACAAAAATGCCACTGATTTACATAAACTTTGCATATATCTGATGGAGCACCTCTCTTGGCTTCAGTCTAGTATCTAGACTAGGGATGCATTGAAGCTCTGAGGAATCGGCCCCTCTAGTGTTCACAGACAGGTGGAGAGCTACTTCTTCAGGAGCTCTCAGTGCCTTCTGATACAATGGCCTGCAGCATCCTTGAAGTTGGGACATGGAGGGACTGTCCTGCAGGACTTTGATTAGTACTTGTGGTGTCGGTTCAGAGAGCAGCATGGAATGACTTCATCTCGGCTCCACTGTGGGCACCATCACAGACCCAACATTTGATAGGTCTGTGAAACTGCTGGAGTGTCATCAGGAGATGTGGGGCAAGCATTACCAGCATGCAAGGTGTTATCGGTTCTATTTCTCTGTGAGAGCAGGACAATGAGGAGAGGCCATGCATGGTCTGTACCAGTGCCTAGACGAGGGCTAACCGACTGAAGCTAAATTCAAAAAGCGGAGACCAAATGGGCTGGCAGTTCTCCTGTCCAGGAATAGGGCTCTTGCCTGTCCTGGATGGGCCTGAACTCCCTCTGGAGTAGGTGTGTAGTTTGGGGGCACACCTGGATCCCTCTCCATCACAAGATGCCCAGATGATCTCCGTGACCTAGAGTACCTGCAACCAACCACCACCTGAGGTCCCTTCCATCCACCCACAATTCTGCTGATGCTAACGGCTCTTTCCAGGGACTCACCCCTTTCCCCAGACTGGAAGATTGTCATGTTCCTTGAAACAGATATATTTAACTATTTTAAGAAGAGTTTAAAGCTTCTACCAAAGTCATGTTTCTTTTAGGGAGGGAGGCCAAGTATGTAAATTCACATACTTCAAATGGACTATCAGCCTCCCTTACACTTTGATCTTTGACCCTTGGCTGCTGCATTGATAGATTTGCATCACAAGATACTGCAAAACCTACCTCGCAGGGTTATTGTGAGGATAAAATGGTGAGGTGAAGGATCATGTACGCCAGCTTGGGACCGTTTGCTGGAGGATATATGTGTAATAATTCATATCTAGTGATGATGGGTCATAACAGATAGAACTTTCAAATTGTCTCACCCATAATATTTTTCATTGCTATCAGATCCAGGGATGTACAAGAATTCTATTTCAATCTACAAATCACTCAAAAATGCTGCTTCACATGAATATGAATGGGACTGCATGTTCTTCAGATACATTTTCCAACTCCTGACTTCCCATTTACATTCACAAATTCATATTTTAAAATGGAACAACTTAAAAAAAAATTTTTTTAAAGTTGTGCTTTTTGAAAGTTGCACATTTTAAAGTTGGGAATCTTCATGCTTCACACCACCATCCAATGTTTCCCTCACCATCTAAAGCAAATGGAGGAGGGGCTGAGACACTGCTGGGATTCTTCATATCTGCTGTTTCCTCAGATACACAACACCCAGGCCCTGGTTCAGACCATGCGCAGCCTCCCTGGGCTCAGATGTCACAGAGAATTTGAGCTCTGTCATGGCATACCGGTGACACCCTGCCCAAAATCTCCAAGAGACCGTGCCAAGTGGCCTCGCAGACATATTAGATAACTGTGTGGACAGAACTGTGCTCGGGAGCACCTCCCGGTTCAACTGCTGGGGGGCCAAGGAACACACCAAATGCTATTAGGACCGACTGTATCTGTAAATCATTAAAATGGTGCTACTGCACTTTCAATTTTGTTTGTTTGTTTGTTTGTTTGTTTAAAACATTTATATGCCACTCCCATTGCAACAAAGCCTCGGGGTGGCTCACAACAAGTTTGTTTAAAAATGCACACCCAGAGTCACTAGCGCTAAATCCACAGCAGCTCCCATTTCCAGAAATGCCATTATGTGCTTGCCCTGCTACGTTCCAGTCAAGAGGAGGAGCAGAGCCACAGCCAGTGCCAGTGAATGCGTCTTCTTACCGTTTTGAGAGCCAGGGTGGGACAGTGCTGAAGAGGGTGGTCTGGGGCTCAGGCGATCTGGGCGCTTGCCCCACACAGCCATGGGGCCAACTGGGTGACTTTGGGCCAGTCACACGCCCTCAGCCCACTCTGTGGGGATAAGATTGAGGTCAGGAGGAGGAGAATGACGTAAGCTGCTCTGAGTTCGCCCTTCCAAAACACTAAACTAAACCATTCTTTGGAAAATGTTCTTTATTCTCCAATGCATTTACAGCAAGCACAACCAACAAAGAATGAATTTCTGAGCATGCACAGAGTGGTTTGTTGACCCCAATCTAGCACCCACTTCTGAGCATCGTCCTTTTGAGTAGTCCTGGGGCCTCTCCCTCTGGGAAGTGCCTCTGGGATATGTAGAGGATCTTCTCTGTCCATTGTCCCTCTAGTTGCCGTCTGTCTCGCCCAACGCCACGTCACAGAGCCAAGAGTTGCACCAGGCTTGGCTGGCTGCAGGAGTTCTCCCACACCCCCTTCCTGTCATTGCAAGTCCTGAGCTTTCTCAGTGTCCTCCTGAGCCACTGGGAGGGGAGGCAAGCCTCCACTTCTTCCATTTCAGCATCTGAGAATTCTGCTTCCCAGAGCCCCTCCTCACCTGACAGGTCCAAATCTGCCTGACCTTGGAAAGGGCACCAAGAGTAACAGTCCCTTTCATCCCAGCAGCAACCCAATGGAGCTGCACTCTTCCCTTCTCCACCCCCTCCAAATGCCTCCCCTGAGCCACATCTGATACAGAAGAACTACACCACTGACTATGTCGCCATTAGTCAATGGCAGGGAAGGGGAACACACACTTTACCTACTCAAACAGAGGGAAAAAAGCTTATATGCAGGAAACAAGCGGTGAAGTCCAGTCTAGAGTATTTCAGATCGTTCAAGCATCCCTGGTTTTCCCATGGTTTTCCCAGTTGTAATGTACAGCTGTGAGAGTTGGACCATAAGGAAGGCTGAGTGCCGAAGAACTGAGGCCTTTGGATTGTAGTGCTGGAGGAGACTCCTGCGAGTCCCTTGGACTGCAAGGAGAACAAACCAGTCAGTCTTAGAGGAGATCAACCCTGACTGCTCTTTAGAAGGCCAGATACTGAAGATGAAACTCAAATACTTTGGCCACCTAATGAGAAGGAAGGACTCCCTGGAGAAGAGCCTAATGCTGGGAACGATTGATGGCAAAAGGAGAAGGGGATGGCAGAGGATGAGGTGGCTGGATGGAGTCACTGGGACAGTGGGTGTGGGCTTGGGTGTACTCTGGGGGATGGCGGAGGACAGGAGAGCCTGGAGGAATGTTGTCCATGGAGTCGTGAAGGGTTGGACACAGCTTAGCAACTAAACAAAACAAACAAACAAATGATCAGTTGCCAGCTAGCAGCTGGAGAATAATCAAGAAATGGGAGTACACACTTATGGGAACCTGGCTTGCATTCCAGCAACTCCCAAAAGCTGAGCCTACTGGAAGAAAGGACAGAAACTCCTTCTGGTTTCCAGAAAGCCACTTCCCAACTTGCAAAGCACTTTGTGCCATAGCCTTTAACAACTTGAAGCAAACTCCAACGGATCTTAATAAGCCTTGCAAAACATGTCATAATCAAGGAGAACTATTTGCAGGATCTCATGGATTATGTAAATTAAGGGAGAATGCATTGCACCCAGAAGAATGAGTCAGATTCATTGCCTTGCAAAGGCCAATAGTTGCCAAACTTCTTCAGTCTTAGTACGAAATATTCATGTTCTGAGATGTGAGGATTCTTCCACTAATCTGACATAAAATACAGGATTAGCTCCATTTCATTCAAGAAATCTCTCTGATAATAATACCATTGAAGGCCCTCATTTAACAGAGCCCTGAACGTCAGTTTACTTAACATAATGCAGCCCTACTCATGTTTAAATCCATGTCATTTTTACTGTCAGTTTTCTGAGTTCATTGGTGTCTTGAGAAGTCAACAATAGTTTTAGATGTACCTCTCCAGGAAGCTTCTGTAAATTTAATTCATAAACCTGATCTGAGTTTTTTCCATGTAATTTATCTATGGCATGTTGTGAACTTCCTGGGACAATTTTGGGTACCCAGTAACAGTAAATAGTCACAACATTGCAATGATTTCCCCATGCTTTGCATTATTAAAATGTGTACCAATTGCCTGCTCTGTGGCTTATTTGGAGCCCCTGCAATGCCTTGGATTAATAATCCAAGCATTCAAATTACAATTTATATGACATTTTCCTAAGGGGGCCTGTTACTGTCATTTGGGTAAATAATACTCTTTTAAAATTGTATAAATAAAAATGGGTTTTGCATAACAAGCCACAATCGCTCCAAAGGAGCCATTACCCTCATCAGCTAAACAATATGCATGTTTAAAATGTGTCTCAATGCATTTTTAATGTTTTGGGGTTTTTTGTTTTTTGCTTTTCCAAGAGGCACTGTAATGGCTTTTGAGAAGCTGTGATGGTTTATTGTATCAATTTCCTGACGTGTGAGATGGGGAAGATCCAGGGCCCTGTTTAGCCCTGGAATTAAAATAAATGTATTTCTTCATGCATGTCTAAAAACATGCGCTCAGAATTTATTCAAATGTATATTCCTGCCCTACCTATCAAAAGAACATAAGGAAAGGATAGGCCAAAAGTTTCCTTCTTTTTCTACTCCATATTGCATTCTGCTTTAGCTGAACATGTGGTTTGGCCAATACAGTTTGAAAAGTATAGAGTTAGATTTAAATCCTTCCAATGTTTTTTATTATTTTTATTTTTTTAATTATTTTATTTTTTGGGTGTGGGGAGTCCATAGACTACTTTACTCTGACTTACAAATGTTTATAAGCTTCAAACCAAACATTGTTTTAAATGTGTCCTTAACAGTAATGGCTCCTTTCTCTTCCTTTTTTTACTCAGGAGTATAAAGACTCCAATATGGATTAAAATAGCCTGGGGGTGTAGGGGATAGGCCCCCTGCACCTATTTTGTTCATGTGTGTCTAAAAACATGCACTCTATTACTACCACCACCACCTGATTATATTACTTGGCCAGATACTGAAGATGAAACTCAAATACTTTGGCAACCTAATGAGAAGGAAGGACTCCCTGGAGAAGAGCCTGATGCTGGGAATGATTGACGGCAAAAGAAGAAGGGGATTGCAGAGGATGAGGTGGCTGGATGGAGTCAGTGGGGCAGTCAGTGTGAGTTTAGGTGGACTCTGGGGGGATGGTGGAAGACAGGAAGACCTGGAGGAATGTTGTCCATGGGGTTGCGATGGGTCGGATGCAACTTCACAACTAGCAACAACAAATATGTTCCCAACTTGGATGAGCACCTTAACACATTGAAGGAATTGGAAAGTGTCAGAGAAGCTGAGAGCCAGGCCACATGGAGGCTAGACTCTCTCACTAGGCTGGTCTCTTAGCAGGGTTACCCAAGATGGAATGGTCAAAGCTGAGACACCAGACTAAATGGCATCTACCCTTTTTAGGAGCAACAGCCACAGCTGCAGAAGAGAGGGGATATCTCTAATGGTGATGCGGGAAGAGAAACACCTAAAGGGCAGTAATTGGGCAGCAGTGGTAGCTGAAGGCAACACTGGTGGAGGATCTTTTGCAGACAATGGCGGTGACACTCAAGCTAACACTGTTTGTACTATACAGAAGAAGGCAAGGAGAAACCACATCTGAATTTTCCTACCTTGAAAACCCTATGATGGAACAATCCAAAATGAAACAGGAGAGAGTGCCTGAAGAGGAGACCCCCAAGGTTGGAAGGCACTCCACCAGCTATTGAGGAAGAACAAAGGACAAGTATGAATATTGCCTCCACTAATGATGTAACTAGATCAAAGCCGAAAGGAAGTCTCCCGGATGACACGTACAGAGGTGAAGGGAAAGTTTGATGCTGCACAACACATACCGTTGGAACATGGAATGTCAGTAGAATGAATCATAGAAACACAGAAACAGAGTGAGTCAGAAGGGGCCTCCTGGACCATCTAGTGTGACCCCCAGCTCCAGCCGGCTCCAGTCATGTCATGCCTGTCATGTGCATGGCCAGCCTATCCTTGAACACCCTCACCGATGGGGCTTTTACCACCTTCCATGGAAGCCCATTCCATACCCTAGGGGTCCTAACTGTGAAGAAGTACTTCCTGCCATTCCAAATTGAACCTTGGTTCCTTGAGCTTTGTTCCACTGGCAACTGAAGACTGTAAAGCAAGAAATGGAACTGTTAAAAAAATGTTGTAGTTGATGTGAGCAAAGTAAGTGGACTAGAAAGGGACATCTGCAGTCAGACAAAGTGTTTTACTCTGGAAATGACAAATGCAAAAGAAATAGAGTAGCTGTTATACTGATGCAAGAGCAGCACAGGCAGTGAGGGGCTATAATGCAAAGTCTGACTACATAATCCAAATCACAGTTCTTAGAAAACCTATCAACATAACCATCATTCAAGTCTACATTCCAACAACAGCTGCCAAAGAAAAAGAAACCCAACACTTCCATGCAACCATCAAAGAAAAAAATTGACAACACACCAAAACAAGACATGCTGAGAATCAAAGGTGACCGCAGCACCAAAGCAGGAAACAAAGCAGAATCAAATGTTGCAAGACAATTTGGCAAAGGTATCAGAAGCAAAGCAGGAGAAAGACTCATAGAATTCTGTGATGCTGGCCATCTGTTTATTACAAATACATAGCTCAAACAACTGCCGATGACTGTACATGTGGACATCACCAGGTGGCCAGTACAGAAATCCAGCAGGTTCTCACTGCCAAACAATACCAGGCGAGATTATGGTACTGATCATGCACTCTTAATTTCAAAAATCAGAGTGAAGCTAGAAAAGATCACCAAAAATATCTGAAGAACCAAAAGTTGCCCAACTTGGAGTTATTTATGTATTTGATTGATTGACTGATATTTGATTTGATTTGATTTGATTTGATTTGATTTCTATACCATCCAATAACTTTGCAGTCAATCCATTTTATGGTGATCCTATGAAGGGATGCTTTCCAAATTGTCCTGCACTTGGCAGTGTCAGAATCCTGGAATCTCAATTTGAGAAGAGGGAATAAAACTCGGGTTCGTGGGAAAGACCAAGCGTCCAGACCATCTGAGGCTTTATTGTATTTACCCCAAGGTTCCTGCAGTACTCACAATAATGCATGCATTACCGGGCAGGCAGAGGTGAACTCTGCTGCAAAGCTTTAACACATTGCAGGGTATTTTATAGGTACACAGGTACAGGGCAATTGATGACAGAATGCAGAGATTACAATAAGATTCTGAGGTCATCGCATACAGAACAAATAAAGGAATGTCAGTCAACCATACAGTAACAATGAGATTACAATATTTCTAATTGCCTGTATTGACACTTCAGTTCAGTAGCTTGAACCCACCTCCAGGTCTGCTTAGACATGTAAATTCAAGCTACTGAAACTATGCATGAACTCAATACTCTTATCTACTCTAGACATTCTGAATTGGCCAGGGCACATGGAGCCTCTGGGCTATCAAAAGATACTTCCTTGTAAATTGAATTCCAACAATGACTATTTAATCATTGTGAAGGTATACAATGTAAATTTGGACTAAATGGCCTGTGTACTGTAGCTTACAGCTAAAGGTGAGAGAAAGGAGCAGGGGAATGCCATTTTAAGCAGTGACAGCTTGGTTTTGAGAAGGAAGACAGGATTTGATCCCACAATGCAAAGGCATACAGAAGTAATGCTTTTCAGACAGGATTTATCCAAATTTTCCCAACAGCAGCTGCAGTCAACCCTTGTAAAGTCAAGGCTGCGGCTTCCTTTCTAAAATCAGTCCATTTCATATTTGCTTTTCCCCTCCTTCTTCTGCCTTTTACTTTCCCTAACACGTTTGTCTTCTCCAGTGAGTCTTGCCTTGCCATGGTGTGCCCCACGATGAGTGTGAGAGCCTCCATTTTGCCATTTTTGCTTCCGGGACAAGTTCTGGCTTGATCTAGAACCTACTTGTCCATCATTCCGTCAGTCCAGGGTGTTAGCAAAGCTCTCCTCCAGCACCATGTTTCAGATGCACCAGCTTTCTTCACTGTACAGCTTTCACACTCATACAGGGTGATCGGGAATACAATTGTGTGAAATGTTCTTGTGCTTGATCTTGTCCAGTTCCTCCATTGCTGCCTTTCCACATCTCAGTCTTCTTCTAATTTCTTGGCTGCCATTTCCATCTTCCAAGGTATGCAAAATCTTTCACCGTTCCAGTTTCTTCATTGCTGATGTTGGGTGGTGTTATTCTTCTTCTGACCTAGTCGTGTCTTAAGGAAACAGATTACCCAGAGGCATGTGTGGTCACAGAAGCATAGGAGGCACTGACTTCAAAAAATACAAAAATATTATCGTATAACTTTGAGTCTCCCACCAGTTTTTATTTGTTATTGTGTTAATGATTTATTATATGTATTCTACTTATGCAAATGTGCCCATGAATGCTTTTTAAAAAACTAAATAACACCTTTTCTCTCTACTCTCAATTGGTTTCAGGGAGTGGGAGGATGGGATGACTGAAAGGCCCTTTTGTTTCACACTTGAACTGCTGCCTCAAAGATTAAGATTTGGTGACAGTGTGTAGTCCTGATTAAACCCACATTATTCTGAGCCTTCCCTTGAATATCAAGGTAAGCAGGCACCAGAACCGTTTAAGACCATTATTCTTCCAAACAAAAAACTGGCTTTCCCCTCAGCCTCCAGCCCATTAAAAAATTAACACGTACATGAGGAGTCTATTCTGAATGGAAATTAATGTTCTCTTTGACCCAGTCCCCATCATTCACCTGGAACACAAAAGAACATCATTTTATTCTGAAGAAATATTCCCTCCCTTTGGAATTTAAAGCAGCATTACCTCAGTGTTTCTCGTTATGGAAAACAAGCAGCAAAGAAAAGGATGGAGAAGAGGCAGAGAGAAATAAGTGAGTGTTTATCGTGCTACAATATTTTAAGTCCTATTTAAAGCTACAGGCGTTTTATTATTTCTTACTTCTCTGCCAGAGGACTGCAAAAAAAGTGCATAGCACATTAGTAGATCCTTGGAAGGGGAGGAATGTGAATCAGTTGTGCTGACACAGGTAAGGATTTACAGGTGTGAAGCTGTGACATAAATTCAGGCAGGTGAGAGATTAAAACATAGCATAGCCTCAAATATGGCCTGCATTAAGCCTCCTAGCGAAATGTGCTGCTAATGAGATGGAACTGTGGGGACCCTTGAGGTTCAACTGGCAGGGAGAATGAGCGAAGTGGCGAGGAATCGACTCCATGGCTTCTCTCACCTCCCCATTATAAGAGGTTGTAACTGCATTTCCCAAGCCACCGTGCTAAGTGGAATGATTACATTATTCATTTATACTAATTTCCTGTTCAATAATGATCCAGCTGATTAGGAGCTTGTCATGCAAAAAAGCCAGAAATTAGACTAACTCATTACGGAATGAAGAACTCCGCCGCATCACCAAGTTAACACTTCACACTGATGGAGGGTCCCTTGTTGACAATAATGCTGCATCCTCGTTCCATCCCCAAAGGTTTCTATATTCTATATTCAGTTTCTGTTCATGCCACCGATGCTTCTCATGCAAATCTAAGGGCCCGAGTGATTCAGTCAGAGGTCCCTCTGATTGGAATTGTTGTACCAACTGCACCCATCCAGATTTAAGGACAGCTCTGCAGGATCAGACAAAGAGGTCATCTGGTCCAGCATGCTGTTCACTCAGGAGCCAACCATGGGAAGCCCCAAAGCAGGATAAGAAAGCAACAGCGCCTGTCTGCCCACATTCTCCATGATCAAGAATGCCCAGCATACTGTCTCTGATGCTGGAGGTACCATATTCCCATCAGGACTTAATTGCCCTTGATAGCCTTCTTCTCCATGAAGTTGTCCAATTCCCACTTAAAGTTGTCCAAATTGGTGGCCATCACCACGTCCCATGGAAGCAAATCCCATATCTACATTGTGAAGAAGTCCTTCCTTTCATTTGTCCTGAAACTCACACCTATCAGCTTTATGGGATGACCCCTCTGTGTTCTTTGTTGTCATTAGGTGATGTCAAGTCACCTTATGGTGACCCTATGAATGAAAGATCTCCAAAATGCCCTATCCAAGACAACCTTGTTCAGCTCTTGAAGATTTCAGGTTGTGGCTTCCTTTATGGATTCACTCTGTCTTATATTTGGTCTTCTTCTTCCTCTTCTTCAGCCAGTGACTTTTTTTAGTATGATTGTCTTCTCCAAGGAATTTTGCCTTCTCGTGATGTGCCCAAAGTATGGCACCCTCAGCTTTCACATTCTTGCTTGATTTGATCTAGGACCCACTTATTCATCCTTCATTCAGTCCAGGGTATCAGCAAAGCAGTCCTCCAGCACCATGATTGGAATCCATCTATTTTCTTCCTGTCAGCTTTCTTCACTGAAGAAGAAGCATCTCTTCTGCATAGCTCTTCTATATAGTCTTACTGCCTTCTTTTTATTTTTTTCCTGGTCAAAAACTGTGTGTCCCCTGCCATTTGTCTTTAAGCATTCCTAATCTTTGTTTAAATTTCTCTTTGATTTCCTGGATCTTCTGGAAGAAGTATCTTGCTGCCCCTCTTTTGTTGTTCCATGGCTTTGCCCTGATTCCTGTAGTCTCATTCTGATTTCCAGTATTTATTTACAGAAAGGTCACAAAGACATCAAAAAGGCCACAACCTTCTCCATCACGCCCACACACACAGGCACAGACATACACATAGAGCTGGTTATCATCCCTCCCTCTAATCAGGATATTTGTGGGCCATGGATGCCATTTCTTACAAGCCAAATGAGCATCATCCGTGCACAGGAAAGACACATTAGATTGTATTTAGATTGTGTTTTTAAGGGGTTTTGCCGAGATGCACCGGGGGGGGGGGGGTGGAATGAAGTTATATGCTTTTATTTTTACTGTTGTAAGTCGCCCCGAGGCTTTATTGCGATGGGGCGGCATAGAAATGTCTAAATAAATAAATAAATAAATAAATAAATTAGTGAAGCAGAGAAGCTGAAGCATGGGAACCAGCAGGATAGGGGATGGCATTGGAAGGAGCACTGTTGTAACATAATTTACAAAGAAAAACTCATAACTGAGTTAGTGCATCAATCAAGACAAGAAACTCTAGGCAGGGGCTGGACATCAGGTCTGACATGGGTTCCTCCAGGGGATTTATTCATTTATTTAGAATTTTTGTATGCCGTCCCATCACTTATAGCCTCGGGATGGAGGACTACCACTCCCATTAGCCCTAGTTAGCCTAGCTAATGGCAAGAAGAATTGGGAGTGGCAGTCCAGCAATAACTGGAGAGCTACTAAATGAAACCAATGGTCTAATTAGCAGGCCAATAGCAATTCTGTGTTGTCTACACCAGGGTCAGCAGAAGGTAGACTGGGCTGCCCACATTGATCTCCAGGTAATTGGCAGCAAAACAGCAAGGATTTCTGTCTCCCCCTTATTAAACAACAGCAACAGCCAAATTGCTTCTCCCTGTCCTACCTCTGCTTAAGCCATAATGATGAAATGGACAAAATGCAGGGAGATTAGCTGGGAGTGTATATTTTTGTGGAAGCACCTTACATTCCTATCCTTTCTTGGTACAGCGAAGGGCCACAAGGCTGGCGGCTGGTTGGCAGGGGAAGCCACATGAGGAGAGACTGAGGGGGCTGGGTCTTTTCAGCCTGGAGAAGAGGAGACTCAGGGGAGACCTGTTAGTGACATACAGGTACATGAGGGGGTGCCCCACAAAGGTGGGGCATGACCTTTTTTCCCCTGCAGCAAAGCTCAGGGAACCAAGGTTCAAGGTGGATGCCAGGAAGTACTTCCTGACAGTTAGACCCCAAGAGCATAGAATGGGCTTCCACGGGAGGTGATTGAAGCCCCATTGGTGAGGGAGTTCAAGGACAGACTGGACATGCACATGATAGGCATCTCATGAGCAAAGCCAGCTGGAATCAGGGGTCAGACTAGATGGCCCAGGAGGCCCCTTCTGATTCACGCTGGTTCTATGTTTCTCATACTCAAAACAAATTCCTGGGCTCAGATCTATTTAATGCCCATGTGTGACTTTTTGCACAGGTTCTGGTTGGTGCATCTTGAGATTCCAGGTAAAAAACAATGTGGGCCTTAGGAGCCTGAAATCTGTTCTCCCTGGAATTCCCTGTTTATAAGCGCATACATTTCAGACAGATGCATTTCCCAGCCCTACCTGGAGAAGTGTTAGGAACTGAGCTTGGAACACTGCTACAAGCTAAGCAGTTGCTCTTCCACTAAGCACACTCCTGCCCACGTGTCTGTATGAAAGGGTTTGTGACCGGTTTGCATATGTGTTTGTTTGTGGCCAGGGGCTCGAGGGGCTCCTGCCAAGGAGTTTCCGACCCCTCTGCTCCCTCATGCCACCCTCTCCCTGCCACTCTGCCAGCCCTCCCAGTCTCCTCTTTCCAGTTTGGCAAATTACAACCTCAGCGATGAAGAGCAGCAATCCAAATGGGGAGAACAAAGGTGCAGTTCCAAATGGCAGGAGAAGCAGGGATGGTTAAGCCTTTCCACCACACCAGTTTTCCATCTGCTCTTCCGTTGCTCCATTGCACGTGGGCATCCTCAGCAACACAGTCCCAGCCTGCATCCCCATCCCTGCAGCTGCAATTTTTCCAAATTGAAAGAGACAGGAGAACCAGCCACAAAGCTCCATCATCCCATTTAGCTAACGAGACCCATGAGCTATGAATGATGCACCTGTAGCCACAAGCCAGGACAGATCAAAGGAAGCACTTCTTCATGCCACACAGTTAAACTCTGCAATTTGCTACTGCAAGATACAGAGAGGGTCACCCCTTTGAACTGCCTTCCACAAACTCGTGGAGAAGGCTATCAACAGCTCCTACCCCTGATGGATAAAAGCCACCTCCAGAATCGGGGGTAACATGCCTGGGGTCACCAGTGGCTGGGCAACTTGGGCAGGATGGTGCATGGATCCCGTAGGCAGGTGTTTGGCCATGGTGGGAACAGAAGGCTGGATTAGGTGGGTCTTTGGACTGATCCGGCAGAGCTTTTCTTATGCAGTGCATTCATCCAGTGGGATTGCACAATGCAATTTCAGTGGAATATTGTACATCTTTCATTACCAAGCCACCATGTTGGGTAAGCACTCCCTTGTGGTCTTTTTCTGAAACTTCCTGAAGCACTATGCTATGTAATCATCCTTTTGATATAATAAATTAATTCCATTCAATCTACTGCTTCATGGGGACCTCTAAGTAATTTTCCAGTATCCCAGAGGAAGGCAATATTAAAACAAGTGTGGGCTTCTTTTGAATTCCTCACCTTGGTGTGACCCTCCTCAAGTTTCCATCAAGCTGTTCCATTTATTACAATTAAGAAGCTCTGCATTGCAAGGGGAAAAAATTATCTAACTATCTTTATGCACATTTCTCTTTGGGAAAAACACTTTCTTTTACATGAGTCACTTTTGACATTTCTGAGTCAATGCCACTGCATTAATTCAATCTTCTGACAGCAAGTTGTTCCAGTTGCAGCCCAATTGCTTTTATGATTTTTCATTTTTCCTCTTTTAGATTTCTTTGGGCTTTTTGTAACTCGAAAACTCTCAGAAGTACAGTTTTGCCAGCAAAATTAAGGGGCAAAATCAATCACTCCCATAGAAGGGAGTTAGCCAACCAACTCCTGCTCTAAAAAGAGAGCTTGGTACAGGTGACCATATTCTTTGACTAACTCTTTTCTATTAATTGCATTTATTACATTTCTTACTCTTTGAACCTGTTGCAAAAATATAGCATTATATAAAACTTTATCATACAAAAGGTTAAAACACTTTGAAACAGTGAGAAACAATTAGCAATAAACTACCAGAACTAGATAAAGTAACTAATACTGAAAAGCTCTGTATGCCATCAAATGCATGGTAGTAGAAAGAAAGTTTAACTTGTTGCTGAAAATTTGACAATGTTGGGACTAGGTGGAATTCACAGGATAAAACATTCCACAGTTAAATTAAGCTTAGAACATACATTTTATACATACATTACTGAGACGTTCTAAAAAGGTAAGATACGCATGAGAAAAACAAGTGTTTGGAAATATCTTCTTTTAAACCCTAAATCATCTAGATTCAATTACCTTAAAAAGTGCTTTCACCTACAAATCTGCTAGTGCTCTGTATCTCTCAGTTCAGAGAGGCAAACTGGTCACTGGTCTGGACAGAGCTTTTATTTGGCCTGATTCCATAGCTGCAGAAAGCTTAATCTGAGGAAGTTCACGCATAGAACTGAGGGTTTATTCTGTCAGGCATTTCAGAACTGGCAGAGGTTATAACAGCTTTGGTGCGGCTTTACTCCTGTTTGCTTAGGTGTAGCTTTTCTCTCTTGGAATGGATTCTCCTTGTTTGCATGTTTGCATAGTTGCGAACGGCCTCGGGAACAGTCTTCTGCTGCAAGGTGGTCTAGGGATGCTCCAAACAGGCTGAACCAGTCACGCCAAGCAAGCAGCAAATTGCAGGTGCAGGTGCAGGTGCTGCACCCTTAATGAAGCTCGCAGAAGCAGGCCGTTACTCCAGGCCGCAGGCGTTTCCCCACACTGAAGTGGGCCAGCCTGGCCCATCCCAGGGAATATCGGGCTCCACCCAGTGCTAGTCTTGCTCAGAGCAGACCCTCTGAAATGCATGGGGCTTGATTTTGAGCAGACTGCCCCACATGAGAGTGGCCAGGTTGGCTGCCTGAGAATGAGGGCTGCGTCTTGATGGAAGGACACTCGGGAGCCTTAGTGGAGGGCGGAAGGGGAGCAAGGTGCCCTGCCTTCCAGAGGGCCGGCCTCTATCTGAAGGGCTGCCAGACGAGTGGCCCTCTTTCTGAAGGAATCCTCTCCGTGAAGGGTGTCCCGTTCCAGTTTAAAGGTACTGGGCACTATTCAGAGCCGCTGCGGCACTCACACGTGATCAGCTGCACAACCGGAAAGCAAGCAGCCCAGAGCAGCCCAGAGCCAAGCAGAGGCTCTTGTCCCCAGAGCAGGCCGTGCTATGGGCTTGCCTTCTGGGCTGACATCCTCCCCAGGCTGTCCATCACAGCCCCCAGCTCCCCTTCCTGGCCAGTCCCTGAGAAGCTGAGGGGTCTGACCAGGAGGAGATTGTGGGTTCTGGGCACAGCGAAGCACCTGTTGCCCCACTGCCAAGCTGCTGTGAAACAGGCCGGCTCCAGGCCAGGCCTACCTGGAGAGGAGCTCAAGGTGAAGACTGCCAGGAGCACTCAGGCCTTCCAAGCCCTACGGTGCAAGCAGGCTCCGAACGCCGTGCACGGTTCTGCTCAGCGCACCCAAAGAGAGGGTCTTGCAGAGCTAGAGAAAGGGCAACTGCCGTGGCCCCGGGGCTGGAGCGGCTCCCCCAGATGGAGCGGTCGGAACAGCTGGGATTCTTTAGCTTAGGAAGACGGGGAGCAGGAGATGCAAGACTGAGCTGCCCAGATTCAGGCATAGTGCAGAGAGGGAGACATTTCCCTTCCTCGCCCTTAACTCTGCAACCCAGCAGAGCAGCCCCGTGATGCTGATCGGTGAGAGACGTAAGGAAGGACTTCCTCACACCCCACAGAGCCAGACTCCGGGGTCCGCCTCCAGGAGATGTCGTGAAGGTCACACTGGATGGCTTGGAAAGCAGCAGCCCGGGATAATGCCCGCAGGAGAAGGCTGTCCATGTCTTGGCCCTGTACACCACATGCAGGAACAGCTGCAGTGTCTGTGCACAGCACCTGTGGGGGAATGTGGGTGGGAAGGTGCCTTTGCACCCATGTCCTGCCTGCAGACGGCTGGCCAGCTACTGCATGAATTCTGAACCCTCAGTCTGACTTCTTCCTCTGCCCCACATCGCCTTCCAAGCCACCGCATGGGCTCTAGCGCGGCGAGATAGGGAGAAAAAGCCCTCCCCCCTTTCTCCACACCAGGCATCATTCTGCACATCCCTCCCATGCCCTCGCTTGTTCTCAAGCTCTGCTCCCTGCCCCATCCTGGGTAGAAGCTTCCTGCCCTCTTGGGGTTGCTTCCCATGCTGCCATCACCTTTTGCACCAGGGTCTGCGGGGAGGCCAGGATGCTGCCCACACAGGCCTCGGCAGCTGGCCCCCTCGCTCCCGGCCCCGGCCTTCCTTTGAGGGGCAGGGAAGGATTGCTTCCAACACTGTGCAAAGAGGGCGGGTAGGTGTGTGGGGGAGGCAGTCCTAAAGCTGTGACGGCACGTTCCTCCGTTAAGAAAAACTTTGCAAGGAACCTGCACTGTTCTTCCACCAAGCTTTCATCTAAAGGATTCTTTCATCGAAAGTAAACCTTCAATTCCTGGAATTTTATTGTTCTGAGAAGTGGAGCATAGCAATAGGATGAGAACCTGCATCTTTTAATATGATTTTGGCTGGTGAGATCCGAGATCAAGCCTTCATTCAGTCAATTTTCCCAGATTATCTCGAGCTGTTCTTTCTCTCTCTCGCCCTCTTGCTTTCTCTTGCCTTAAACTCCCTCACAGGGTTGCTGTGAGGATAAATTAGCATAACCCACATTCATAAGCACCACTGAGATCCACAGAGGGTGGGTGGAATATAAGCACACTAAATCCAAGAGAAGGGTGTATCGGTCTTCTGACTCCAATTGCCTGCTACAAATCAGTCCTTTACAATTACAACTAGTCAATCAAAGCATGGTGGGAACAGAGCCCAGAGTCTGTACTCTCCCGTTTCAGCGAGGAAAATACCAAATGGAAAGCATAAAGCCAGCTCAGAGGACGTCCAGCCACCATCTCATCTCATTTCCCGGCTGCTCAGCCTGTGCATGCTAGCTAAACATCCTTTAAGCTCCACTTGAAAAAGAACAACAAACAATTAGCAGGAAGGCTTGACCTGCATTTATGTCAATTGTTCCTTTTCCGCTGCTGCGTCTAAATCTGCTACTGCAGTCCTTTCAGCTCCCCACGAAAGGAGGCGGTGTCTTTGTAAACAAAGCAGGAGCTGGAGAAATAAGGATGCTGAAATAAAATGGCTGAGATCCTGAACTCCTTTGCTAAGCACTTTCGGTTGCCAAAAAACCTGGAGGGGACAAGTGACTAATGGGGTGGAGAAAGCCACTCTGCAGGATTACAGCAGCAGGTAAGGAGCCAGTGAGGGAATGTCCACTAAATCATCCCATATACAAAATCAGCCATGCACCTTAGCTTAACAAATCAGGTGCATTAAAAAGGCAGTGTGATTAATGGTCTGGAAGCTTGACGCTTACGGTGCCTGGTGCACTATTAATACCCAAGCTTAGATAAATAGATTTGCTTGGATAGGTAGCATCCTAATTATAAAATATTGAAAATGTTACATAAATAACTGGAGAATTAGCATGCAAGGCAATGCTCAGGACAGTCTGTTGGAGAGCTTAAAATCCCTCGGTGCTAGGCAGCTGAGAGAGAAAATACTCTTAGCCTAAAACAAAGAATCACAGTCTTTCTCCCTTCCTTTCTGTCTTTGGAAAACCCATTCCATGTTCATTTGTCCAGGCTGCACATCTATTGGTAAAATCCCAGTAGGCTGCAAAGAATTTGGAGGAGTGTTCCAGAGTGCACAGTCACCAAAGTTTGGTAAACCATCTCTCAGGAAAGCATGGCTGTTTTTTTACTTATTTTCCCATTAGAATCCTTCTGCCAAGGTGAGGCTTAAAGACAGGGCCTTTTCATGGGTGGCTCCCATTTTGTTAAAACTTCTCCTCAGAAATATATGATTAGCTCTATCAGTTCCGGCTTTCAAACAAGTATTGAAACCCCATTTGTTCCATGTGACTTTTAGGTGAGAAGATTGCCCAAATTGCTTAATTTCTAATCATTTAATGGCTTGTTTCACTGTTATATTTTTATTAATGATTTAAATCATTTTATATGAATGTTGAACTGAATTGTGATATATTTCAACTCCTGTTTTTAAATGATTGATTTGAGGGTTTTATTGAAACAGGATATTCCAGTCTGATTGCATTTTTATGTCTACATTTATGCAGGCCATCGTGGAACAGCTTTTTGGCTTCAAAAGGATGGCAAAAAAATATCTTGAATAACCCTTCTGATAAACTCCATCCAGATTTATGGCATGGTCACCAACTAGGCCTGATGGATTAGGATTCAGTGTTTGGTCCCATCTCTGTGAAAAGTTACAGGCTGTTGCCTAAACTCCATCCCAGAAACTACCCCCCTCATTGGACATGTCTTCTAGCTGAGGAGCTGTTCGGGCCTAGACTGGTTTCACAAGAACCCTAATGAAAGTGGACCATGGCCCTTTCCCCTGCCTGTGAATAGTATCAGGCTGGAGGCAATGCAGCGACATCAGTGGGTCACCTGCTAACTGCTTCTTCACTGTGGGAACATAAGAACATAGGAAGAGCCACGCTGGATCAGACCAAAGTTCCATCCAGTCCAACTCACTGGACCCACACTGGCAATCCAGCTGCCCACAGGATCCGTCAAGCAGGAGGGCTGCAAGTCCTCCCCTGCCCAAGCTCCTCCACCACAGGTCCATGCAGACAGGCCTCTTCTGGTAAGGAGGTAGCCCATACCCAGCAAGGCTAGTAACCTCTGATAGCCTCATCCCTCAGAAGCTGTCCAATGCCTTTGGAAAGCCATCCTGATTGGCAACCTCTTTCCATGGCCGCAAATCCCACAATCTAACTACAATGGTACCTTGGCTCACGAACTTAATCCGTTCCATGACTCTGGTCGTGACCCAAATTGGTCATGAGCCAAGTCAAATTTCCCCATAAGGTTCAATGTAAATAAGGTTAATCCGTTCTGTAGCCATTTTTTATCACAAAAATTTGGCACAAAGTGACAAAGAACAACAAAGATCACAGCCATCTCCCCCGAGAATGATCACAGCCATTTCCCCCCCACCCAGCAGAAGCATGTCCATCTTCCCTGCATGAGCGCAAGCGCGATTGCGGCCATCTCCCCCCACCAAGGCACAATCGCGACCATCTCCCTGATCACGCGCAGGGAGGATGGGTGCGATCGCGATCATCACCCAATGCGGAGTTCACGAACTGAGGCAACATTTTTCTGAAATTTCTGTTCACGACCCAATTTTGTCATGAACTGAGGCATCCGTGAGCTGAGGTACCACTGTACAGGCTGCGTGAAGGACTTCCCTGATCTGTCCCGACCTCCCACCAATCAGCTTCATGAAGATACCCTACACCATATCTGAGAGGCCCTTTGACTAACCTTAATATTATATTGAGGCAAGATGTCAGCCTCTCAGCCAGTCCTGCAATTTAATTTGTATTTGCTATTGTAACTTTTCCAAAATTTGGCTTTAACATTGGCTTTTAATTCTGTACTGTAATTTTAATGATACTTGTATTGTTCTGGTATTATATTTTAATATATTTTATATGCTATTGTAAACCATCCAGAGAGCCTCACCTATTGAAGCTAATACTTTTTAGTATTAATATTATTGTGTTTATTTTGTAATGGGGTGTCAGAACGTATAAATTAACACAGCTGTTCTATGAAACCGGTGTCCTTTTCTCCTTTGGTTTGGAGGAGTATTTGGGCAGGGTGTGGGGAGGTACTTGGATAATGCTGCTTCTCTTGCTGGTACATAACAGGGAAGACCAGGCTGAGGTGGAGGCCTGTCAGAATACACAGTTCTGGGTTAAATGGACCACTTACCAGAAGCCATTTTCTGATGATCTCCTCTGTTACTGCTCCCGCCTCAGCTTTTCTTTCTTGTTTCTTTTTAATCTGCAAAATCTCAAACACTGAAAATGCAAATTGGGCGACTGGGGACTGACTAGGAATTGCAGTCTGAAAGCATCGCAGCATTTGGTGCCTGAACGCTGAAATGGGTTTGGGCTCGGGCAGTACATGGATTGGAGACCGCAAGGTGAACCCCTTACAAACTCCCTGGAGAAAGAGCAGCTTGCAAATACTCAGACAGATTGTGAAGAGTAAGGAGGCAAAATAAGAACTTGTAGATCATCTCCTATTGATTTGCCTAATTTATTCTGCGTGAAATCTCCATTGCACATCATCTTCACTTTAACAGTCTTCCTTCCTCTCTAAATGCTATGTTTTACTTTGCTACCCAAACCCCATGATATATATATTCACTTCACTTTGCCAGTTGAGAAAGAGCTAAAGATTGTTCAAAGCAGTCCGTGTTTGACAAATAGGCATACAATTAGCATATTTCTATACTCATATGCATAATGGGACTTTATTAGCAAATCCTGGGTGTCGTGTGTGTGTGTGTGGAGAGGGGGGTCTCTTTCTTGGTGCAGATTTGGGTATTTGTCTGCAGAGAGAGAAGATTGCCTTCCCGGACAACAATAGGCAGAAAAGCAGCAGCAGAATGCAAACCACCCATGTGTGAAGGCTGAAAAAATTGCTAAAGTCATTCAAACTAATCCAGACTATAAATTAGATATCTGAAATTGGCCAACTCATGCTCTGAATATACCTTCAGAGAGGTTTTCCCATTTTGGCTTGGCTTGCTCTTCCCAGCCCCCTGCCCCTTCATTTTTCTCATTATATGCATCACATGTCAAGGTTCCGGAGAAGAGTGCCGAACTAGTGAGGAGTCTGGAAGAGAAGACCTGTGAGAAGCTGCTGAAAGAGGTGGGTGCAAAGAAGAAGGTTGCAGGGGCCAGGTTCTGAAGGTCTTCACACGTCTGCTGGGCTGTAACAGCAAAGATGGAGCAACCTAATTCTCTGCTGCCCCAGGACCAGAGGGGCAGAACGTGCAGGGAAGCTGATTTGACAGAATCACAGAATAGCAGAGCTGGAAGGGGCCATGAAGGTCATCAGGTCCAACCCTCTGCTGCTGCAGGGCACCACGTTCCACCATCCCACTCAGCTGGCTGTCCGGTTTCTTTTTGGGCTGTGTGAGAGAGAGGAGGCAAAATGTTGCAATGGTAAGAGCCGTCTGACAGTGGAACAGAATGCCTCCACTGGTGCTGAGCTCCCTTTCACTGGATGCATTTGAGCACTGGACCACCAGTGGATCAAGCAGCATTCCCTGAACCATGTAGCAGCTCCATCAGAAGGAAGTGCAACCTCATCCAGAAAGGTAGACGACGCAATTCCTGGACATGGGAAATGCCTCTCCAAAGGCTGTCCGTGTTCCCAGGTGCCATCTTCAGTTGATTAAGCTTTATGCAGCTCATTAAAAAACCCAGACCCTGGTACAGACCATGCGCAGCCTCCCTCGGCTCAGATGTCACAGAGAATTTGAGCTCTATGTCATGGCATACCGGTGACACCCTGCCCAAAATCTCCAAGAGACCGTGCCAAGTGGCCTCGCAGACATATTAGATATCTTTGTGGACAGAACTGTGCTCGGGAGCACCTCCCGGTTCAACTGCTGGGGGGCCAAGGAACACACCAAATGCTATTAGGACCGACTGTATCTGTAAATCATTAAAATGGTGCTCCTGCACTTTCAATTTTGTTTGTTTGTTTGTTTGTTTAAAACATTTATATGCCACTCCCATTGCAACAAAGCCTCGGGGTGGCTCACAACAAGTTTGTTTAAAAATGCACACCCAGAGTCACTAGTGCTAAATCCACAGCAGCTCCCATTTCCAGAAATGCCATTATGTGCTTGCCCTGCTACGTTCCAGTCAAGAGGAGGAGCAGAGCCGCAGCCAGTGCCAGTGAATGCGTCTTCTTACCGTTTTGAGAGCCAGGGTGGGACAGTGCTGAAGAGGGTGGTCTGGGGCTCAGGTGATCTGGGCGCTTGCCCCCACACAGCCATGGGGCCAACTGGGTGACTTTGGGCCAGTCACACGCCCTCAGCCCACTCTGTGGGGATAAGATTGAGGTCAGGAGGAGGAGAATGACGTAAGCCGCTCTGAGTTCATTGTAAGGGAAAAGTGGGATATAAATCTAATAAACAAACAACAAAGTTTGTGTCTATATCGCTGTGTCTCTGCATAGAGTCATGTGTGGTGTCTGTCAATCATGGCACCAGAACCGATTTGGGCACTGATGTAACTTAGCAGGGATTGTGCCAAGGACTGATAAGCTTCAGGTGTGCAGGACAATATAACAACTGGGATGTGCTAATTTACCTGTGCTCAATGCTGGGAATGAACAAGACAGTTATTCTTGGGCTGCTTTCCAAGGTTGGGGCGACTCATCAGAGGACGATGGTGAAGACTTGGAGATGGGGGTGTGGGAATCGAGGGGGCAGAGGTGGGTTCCACACCCAGATTCTTAAACAGACCGTAGGAAGAGGTAGGAGTTGGAAGAGAAGGGAGGGCATAAAGGTGAGGAGAAAGACAATCCATCTCCTGCCTGATCCATGATCCACCACATGGCATTAGGATAAAGAGCTAACCAGTCACAGGCCTGCATAGATCTCAGAAGCTAGCCCTTCGAAAGAGGGACAAACCCAGAGGGGTGGAACCCAGCATTAAGGCAAAGGAGGGCTTTCGGAAATAGTTTCTACTTTAGGTTCAAGAAACCACTCTGTTCATGCACAGAGACTAGCCTTTCAGCTGCTGTAGCTTGTTGGATGTGACTTGACAAGAAAGAGCTTTTTTGCAGAGACTGTCAGTGGTTCTGTTTGCTTGAAACACCGAAGGAGAAACAGAGGTCCTGACTTGGTGTGTGTGTTTCAGAAGCAGCTTGTCTCCTAAGATCACCCCTCTTTGGAAAACAGAATGTAAAGGAAGAGGAATGCATTTGATTGCAGAATTAAAGCATCTCAAGACCACAGTGGTCCTAAAATCTCCAACAGTGTTAATCTGGAGGACATTTTAAAAACAAAATACTGTAATGCTGCTATATGATACCAAAAAAGGATATATCCCCGTGTTGGCCATGCTTGTTGGAAATGCGGGGGAAAGAATGCATACTTTTTCCATTTATGTCTGGCTTGTAAAAAGACTAGACCTTTCTAGGAAAAAGTAATGACTCATATGAACTGTATGGTTGGATCACCTGTGTCTATGAATCTGATGTGGGTTTTACTAGAATATCTTAAAGCTGTTAAAAACGAACATGTAAAATTTGTAGGAAAAGTTTTTATCACTGCTAAATTAATTATTGCTGCTAAATGGAGACTACCTATTACAATAAGATAGGGTGCATTGCTTCGATGATGAAATTAACAGAATTTGTTCATCTCTTGGGAGAACAGATGTAAAGAGCAACACTGAACAAATCTAGATGACATTTATAATTTATATGAAACAGCAATCTGATTTGGACATTAATACATTCAAGGCTTTTGTAATGTTGGCCTAATTTTGAGAATATTACACATTGGGAAATTAGGATAAGTTTGCTTGGTGATTGCAAGAGGGGTGTAGGTTTTGTTTGTTAGTAAGTTTTTATGTAATGTTTGTGATGTTCTGTTTGTATATTCATAATAAATGAGAGAGGTGGGAGGGAAAGGAAAGAGCTCCATGCTTCCTAAGTCCCTCGCATGCCCATGTCCTTCCTTCCATCCATCTGTCATCTTCCCCAGTTCCTTTCAACCCAGATGGCCAACAGATTGAGGATTTCTCCTGGCTTCCAAGTATCCCCGCCACCTATGCCACAGTGGGATCTTCCATGCAGAAGGATGGTGGAGGAGGAGCAGAAATGGGAAGTGCCACCAAGGACAGCCTGCAGCAAGCAGAGACAGAAAGCAAGGAGCACAAAGCAAGGCCACACCAAGTAACCCTCCCACTTCTGACATCACCACCACACTTGCAACAATCCCCTTTCCAAGGCGTGGTGGAACGTACCACTATGACAAAAGTACGCCAGAGTTTGGTGGCATCTCCAAAGAGAGAGTAAAAGTAATGCTGCATTTCCCGATCAGGAGCAAAAGCGCCTAAAAGGCATGTGACAGCCACTGGAGCAGGAAGACGTTGTAAAAGGCCTGCAAACTTCCCTGGGTGAAAAATCACATGCGCACAATAAGTGTCTCATGTAGAAAAGCCCTTAGTTCAAAGGAGGTGCCCTTTGGTTCAACAAAATTTACTCTCTAGTGAGCACAAGGAGTGCATCCTTGACAAAACACTGCTTTCCTGTTGACACAAGTGACCCAAAAGGAAAGGAACTTTCCCCATTAAAGTTCGAGCTTTTTTACTCCTTGCTAACAACTTTCCAAAAAGTTCTGATGCCCTTAAAACTCAATAACCTTATAAAGTTATAAGGTTCCCTCATACCTCAGCTATACAGTAAAATAAGTCTTTTGTAGAAGCTGGCTTCATTTGAATAATTCTATAGTTATTGGCCAATAAGTTTTCTGGTCATGAATTGCAAGTGTAAAACAAAGGAAAGAGACGTGGCTGGTGAGGCCGGGAGGGGGACGCCTGCAAGGTCTGATTAATAAAACGAACTGACTGCAGCTCTTCTGAGCCTGGGTCACGCGGCCTTTGGGCACACGGCCACCTTGTAACCCATCAGAGATAAAACTTCAGCTGCTTTTGAAGGATTTTGCAAACAGGGTGCATTTTTGCTCTTTTTCCTGACATTCTAAAAGTATTAACAATTATAAGGCCACTCCTGATTAGCACTGGAATTTACTTGTTATTCAATTTGCATGAGATACAGTACCACTTCTCCATAAAAAATTTAATTGAGCTATACTCTTAAGTATAAAATCATGTCTCTTTATTTGGAGAGTGCCTATTTACATGTTGCAAAAAGCAGACAGGATCACTGCAGCTCAGGTATGAAAGATATGACGTATCAAAATACTTTGAATAGACAGGACTTCCCGCAAGTCATCAATTGTCATACAAATCCCCTGTCTATTCTCCTCTTGAAAGGTAGCTTATTGTGTGTGTCCGTGTGTGTGTGTGTGTGTGTGTGTGTGTGAGAGAGAGAGAGAGAGAGGGAGAGGGAGAGGGAGAGGGAGAGATGGTTGTTTTTCTCTGTATTGATTTGTAACATAAGGCACCTGAAGGGGATGGAGTGGTGAACATAAGCAAATACGTCTTTCTTTACAATCTCATACTTAAGTTGTACAAGTCAAAACAGTCTTTCCATTTACTGGATATGCTCTTAGAGTGGAACTGAGAAATTTCCAGTAATTCTGTGGTGCTGTACAAACAAGTATTATGCAGTGAGAGCATTAGATTTCAGGTAAGTTAGAAAAATTAGACACTATTAAAGTGTTGTGGAGGTTTGAGTGTTGGACTGGGGATTCAGGAGATCTGGATTTTAGTTCTTACTTGGTCACAAGGCTCACTGGGTGACTTTGGGACAGTCATAGACTGGCAGCCAAGCCTACCTCACAGGGTTGTTGTTGGGAGGATAAGACTAAGAGGGGGAAGAGAATTAAGTAAGCTGCCTTGAGTTCCTTGAAAGGATATAAGACAGGATTTAAGTAGAATAAATAAATAATGCTAAAGACTTGGCTACTTTGGACAATGTCCACTTGAATTGTCTTGATTTCAGAACACAGGTACTCCTAGACATTATGGAGAAGGAGAGGGGAGCTAAGTGTGTAGCTGCCATTTTCAGAGAGAAAGTCACTCCAGTGGTGAGTCGACATTAGTGGACGACTGCAGAGTGTCAGGCTATGTGCCACTCCATCCCACAGGGTCCATGACGTCTTCCAGTCTGTTCCAAAGAAACAATTTTCAGTGAAAATCGGATGCCCTGAACTGAGTGGAAGCACTTTCTGCTGAGGCAAAGCCAAGATTGGATAAAACCCTCGTGTATCATAGCTAGGTGGCCCACCTGGCATGGATTCCAGAGAATGCCTAAAGCTAATTCACAGATGCATGATATCTGGCAATGACTGTGGCATGAAGTGGTGGCTTGTCCTGGATTAAGCAACAGTGGAAGAACATACTCAGTCATGTCCTTCATTGTTATCTCCCATGAAGCACTTTCAGATAACATCTGTTCACACACCTGGCTGTGGCTCATCTAGTACTACTGATGATGGTGGTGGAAGGGGCCAAACCCCCTAACCTAGCCCTTAGACACCCCTAAAGTTGCCAGGGCTAGAATCAGAAACTCTTGACCCTGTGCAGAGCTACTCCGCATGGTGGGTCACCAGGGCTACCAAGCTCCTGTTTCCACCAGGAGATCGGGAGTCTCCTGACCGAGGAGCGATTCCACCCCAGCCCAGGCAGCCATCGGTTCTCCTCAAGAGCAGGGTTCTGAGCAATGATAACCTTTCCAGGCTTGGACTTCGCTCCTTCTTGACTTTTTCTGACTCATGACTCAATTCTTGGGCTCTGGCTCCTGGTCCTTGACTCAGTCTCATTGCCCACCTGTGTCTTATCCCAAAGGAAGGCTGCAGATTTTGTGATTCTCATTTTTAAAAAATAAGAACTTACCAGCATTCATGATTATTTATTTAATTTCATTTTTATACCACCCAAGAGCCAAAGGCTCTCTTTGATTTCTGTCATGAATAAGAACAAAAGAGTTTGAGGCTTTTAAAAAATGAATACAGAAGAAAATGAAACAGGCTCGTTCATCCAGGCTGAGGGCTTTTTGTGAATAGTTCCTAAAAATCTATGTTTGTGTCTCTGTGTATGTAACCATGTTTGTAGTACTGAATTATGCCTTTCACCTCTTTTTTCTGACAAGCTGGTGTACCTCATTCTCTCCAAACTGAGAATGATTATCGTTATTGAACTTGGCTGGTGCAGATGGGTGAAAATTTTGTTTCAGTTCTTATTATATAAGGATTTGGCAACATCCACAAAGTTCTTTATATGCAGGGTGAAAAGAACTTGATTTTTTTTTTAAAAAAAATGGAATGCAAAAGAATATGAAACTGCCTGTGGCACCCATCCCTACTGCAGCTTCCAAAAGAAATTAAATGATTAAAAAAAAGAAGAACAGTGAGGTTAATGAGATGTACATGTTTTAAGATCCATTCTTTCTGCAAGTGCACTCCTTAGTTTCTCCGCATTGCATTTGCTATTGCTTTTAACTCTTATACTTATGGCATGATAATCACCATAAACAAACCCAAAATAATCTCCAGCAGATAATGCAAAAGCATGATGACAGATGTACGCTTTCATGAGCAAACACAATGGGTTTCACTTGCATTACAGACACAAAGCCCATAAAAACTAACGTAGGTTTAGCTGTCAGGTATGGTCTTCCATGTGTGTATCTCATGTACTTTATTTATTTAATTAATTTTAGTAGGAGTAGTAATAGTGCCATTATTCTGTGCATCCATCCTTCAAAATAAATCACATGCATTAAGGGAGGGCAGAAATCTTGTAGAACTCATCTGCAAATTGGAAAGAATTGGCAACATTACAGACAATCAGTGCTCTCCATAAACAGCTTTCCCTAGTCCAAGTGGAACATGCTAGAAACCATCAGAGGCATTTTTAACCCAAGCTCAGGCTGGGACAAACAAGGAGCCATTTGTACTGAGCTAAGTAAGGGTGCTTTCCCACTGAACACTGCCACCCCACCCAGAACTCTTCTCAAAATGTTACACTGGTCTTCACCCAACGCTTTTATGTAGAAGGACCTGATCTTGGGTGCAGGGGGAATCCACCTTAGAAGGCCTTGATGCAGGAGAGGTCATACCTGGGAAAAGAAGTTAGTAGTTACTCTTTCCAGCAAAAGGTTCTCCTGAGATTCCTATCTGCCAATGCAATGAAATTCAAGAGCAAATCTGTCCCATCTGACCCAGGAATCAATCCTTCTCCTTTAAGTCTCATTCAGAATGGACAGCTGCAGTATTAGAAAGGATCCAGAAAGATCAGACATTAGCAGTTTGTCGCTTGTCAGCTGGCTGAGTGGCAAAACATTACATAAAGGTTTTTCTAACACCTCATACAAAGATATGTGGCAGACAGTTGCTTCATTATCCTGATATTAAGAGAAAAAGTTCTCCTGGTAAAACACAAGAGCAAAGACCTGAGTGTGCTCTGAGAGGGCTATGGAACATAAGGCAGAGCTCATGCGAAATGTTTTCTTTTCTTGGCTAAAAAGCACCGATGTTTAAGTTACAGAAGCCAATTCTCACACTGCATTCCCATAAATGCAGTCTTGCAATGTGGCTTGTACAGACTCATACTACTGATGGCTTTGTTTGTTTTTTAATCCCAATGCCTATTGACTTTATATCATCATCTTTTTCTTTATATTTTTATCCTAGTCTTCCTACAAGGAGCACAGGGCAGAAACCATGTCCTTTTTATTCTGTTCTCTCAACAGTTCTGCACAGGAGGTCAAAGGCTGCCTTGAGATTGCTCAGTTTTGGTGTAGTGGAATAAGGGACGACACACCGGCACTTTTGTAATAGTAGGGTTGATGTTGACATCATTTGCTCCTACCATCCCTCAGAATCCTCCCTTCCCTCTGAAGTTAGCTGCACTCCTCAAGGGCATGAAGTTTCACCCAAAAAGGTCTCCTGTAATAAGGCAAAGTATTTTGAGGTGAGCTGGTCTTAAATGGGTAATTCAGGTGCATTAGCTCTGCAAAAGACCTGCTCCCAGCAGACATAAAAACAGCTAGGGCTAGTTGTTCATATGTATCGACACAGGTGTCTGGCCCTTGGGACCCTCCTTGGAGACGGAGAAGAACCTGCACTTACCAGGACGCGAGCGTCGCTCAGTGAGTTTTACAGCAAACAGGGACTTAAATGGTGATCTCCCTGGTCCAAGGTCAGAACTCCAGTCTAGCTGTTCCCAACCTGGTTCACGCCAGACCTGTGGGACAGCAATTGCCCCTCTATCATGACTGTTGCTGGTTGGGAATGATGGGGTTTGTATTTCAACACATCCGGAGAACACACCAGGTTGGGAACGGCTGTTCCATCTGCCATACCCTGCTGGTTCAATGCACCAGTTGAGTGGATGCGGTGATTAAAGACGTCTCAGCCATGACTCCATAGCAAGCCCTTCCAGGTCACTTGCAACACAAGTACAGCCAGATGGGGCTGGGATGCAGGTGAGTACGGCAGCCCTGACCCCATCCCACCACGGTTGCATTACAGATCTTTGCGCATTGAGCATGAAGAGCTGAAAAGGGGGGTTGCAAGCCCATTTGACAGAACACTGTCAAAGCTCCCACTATCAGGGACCCAGGAGTTTTGCAAAGGTATTCAGCAGAATACATCCGCATCCCTCTCCAGGTTTTCATGTTCAGTATGCCGTGATCTTTGGTGGAGCTGGGGATGGGAGATGGTCTGGGACGGCTCTTTCTGCTCAGCCACAACCCATCCCATTCTAGCTGTACTCATGTTGTATGGACCCTGCTCCCTCGGCTCTGTTTTCCCGTCCATAATATGGGACTGAGAGCAGGGTCCACCTTACCAGGCGAGCCATCTGCTCACCAAGCCTGCACAAATAAGCTAGCCTGCTCCATCCAGAGCAGTGTGTGCTAGGGGCTGGGCCCTTCCTAAATCCAGCAACCAGCCGCCATCACCCCCCCCCCAATCTCCCTTGTCCCCAAGCTAGAACGCACGGAGGAGCTGTGGGAATTCCTTGGAGGACCAAGACATGCTGTTAGCAGGCAAGGTTCAGTCTGCACCTCTCCTCTTTGCACTTCCTGCACTGGTCTTTAAACATTGGTGGCCAGACGGCACATTTGGAAGTTTGAGAGACTGCCCTGGGAGGTAGTCACAAAAAGTTGTCCCAGAAAGGAAGCGCAATGAGCTCCCAAACACAGAATCATTCTTTCTAACCTGTAGTTTTCTACCTCAGCACCTACTTCATAGAAAGCGAAGTGAAAGGCTCAGAACCAAGTCAAGCGGCCAAGAAACAAAGTACAAGGACAGAGGTGGAATCTACTCCCAAATGCCAAATTTCACATGTGTCCTCACAAAGCGCAAGAAAGTATCTATTTCACACCAGCTAAATTGGTGATGGTCTAATTTAAACAGTTTTTACTTTGGAAAAAGAAGCTAACAATGTTTGTGCATCTGTGCATGCACACGTGTGAGTGTGTGTGTGTGCATCAGGAAGGACAAGAAAATTGCACAGGTGTCCATGTGCACCATGTTGGGGATCCGGATCTGCAGTTAGGCGAGTGAGGGAGACACTTCCCGGGTGCTGAGATGGACTGGCTAGGCTAGGCTCACTGGAACGTTACTGAAGGGCTATTGACATGTCCTGGAGAGCAATGCCAATGGATCCGGCACGCTTTCCATCAGTCGTGTATCATTTTCATTAGGCATTCAAACTACAAGTCATCAGAATTTTATCCTGTCAGGCTGTGGACTGGAATAGTAATTAATGCATTTTTATTATCCCAGTTTGACCATGGAAATGAGAAAAATTAAGATAATTACTCAGACGTGTTTAGTGTTGCTGGCATTGCCCCCTGGCGGTTTGTGTCTTCACCAAGATGAAATGTCTCTAGCACTGGTTTGGGGAAGATTTATTTCCAGAAAGGTTCTGGTGATGGGGGAGAAATGCGCCTGTTTAATACATTACTGAATCTGTCTATGGTGCACAGATTAATAAGCTAGTTCCAGGCTAGGGGTGAGCCATTGAACCTCTGTGTTGGGTTCAAGGCTTGCATTCTGATTTCTTAACCCCGAGCACCAGATTTAGGAGCCGTTCTACAGCTGAGCACTGTTATGTTTGCCCCCCATTATCGAGAAAATGGTTAATCCAAATGCAAGGCTTTTTATAGCATTTGCTGATATATCACCAGTTTTGCTTCCAACTGATAAGAATTGCTCGTCAGTTAAATGGCCTGCTGCCAGAGTAGATCGTAGGGTTTTGATATTCTGATGCTCCTTCAAAGACTGTATCAAGACACCGCTGCTGAAAATTAGAGTAGGTAGGAATGGGCTTTTCTCAGGATCCACTCCCCTGTGTTTAGGCACCCAGGTTTTTTTAACCTTTATGATTCACTTCATTGCAGAACTAAACACAGGGCTACCTGCCATTAAAAGAATGGAGTATTTGTCTTCTTGAATACAAATGATGCAGTCATTCAATCTTTGCCCAGGAGTCATCTTTAAGAACAGATGGATCTGCCAGGAAAATTCTTCCAGAAGGGACACCATAGCATTAATTGTATCAAAAGCAGGTGCTTGTTTTTGGCAAGTGATCCACTATATTTAACTGGCTGATTTCAAATAACCCCCATTTAGCACATTAGGCTGGTTAGTTATTCAGGGGTTGGTTTTGGCAGCCAGTTTCTCTCGCAGAGCTTAGCAGGATGCCATTCTCATTAAAATAAATCATGTTGTGGGTGCTATTTTGAAGGATTTTTTTTCACCCAAGCTGGAAAATTGGTTCTTTCTGTAGTTAAGATTGTTTTGACTATAGGTGCCCCTTCTAAAGTTTCAAAACTGCAGTCAAGTCTTAGACCGGCAATTGGAGAAGCTTCAAAGTGCATGTTGAAAGAAAGCACTGGCTTTGCCTCTTGGCTCTTCTGCTGCTAATGTCAGGGCAGAAGTGGGTTGATCTGCAGTCTGGGCAAGAGTAAGAGTCTGGCTTTAACAGGACTGGCCCTGCATAAGGTAAGATGGATCCCTCACCTCAGGTGGCAGGTCTGGAAGAGCTGAAGCTCCCATCTCTACTGCCAGAAGGGCTGGCCACCCCCTTCCCCCTGTGCTTCTGCCTGGAACAGGCTGAAGCAGCCAAGCTGAGGCACTGGGCCAGTGACCACTTGAGCATCCCTGCTAGCTGCTCCCATCGAATCATCGAATCGTAGAATTGTAGAATTGGAAGGGGCCATGAAGGCCATTGGATCCAGCCCCCTGCTGTTGCAGAACCCCATGTTACAACATCCCCCTCAGAGGGTTGTCCAGTTTCCTCCAGTGTGGGAGAACCCACCACCTCTCCAGGCAGCTGGTTCCACTGTCCTATTGCTCTGACAGGGAGGAAGCTTTTCCTGATGTCCAGCCTGAATCTGGGTTGTTGCAACTTGAACTGATTATTCTGTGTCCCGCACTCTGGTATCAGCAAGAAGAGATATTGACCTTCCTCTTTGCAACAGACTTTGAGGTACTTATAGGGGGATATCATGTCCCCACTCAATCCTCTTCTCAAGGCTGAGCATGCCCAGTTCTCTGTCTCTCCTCATAGGGCAGCGTTTGCAAACCCTGGATCCTTTTTGTTGCCTTCCACTGGACCCTTTCTAAATTTCCTGCATCTTTCTCCAACTCAATGAAAGCCACAACAGGACAGCATCCAGTACCCCCTGCCATGGTGAGAAGCCAGCTGGCTGTGGGTGCTGCCACCCACCCAATGCCTTCCGCTGAGGACCTCTCGGAGTGTGACACAGCTTGGGTGGCTTCTCCAAACAGCCCCGTTGGCACTCACCTGCTGCAGGGCGATGCTCCCTGCCCTATATCCGACTTCAAAAGGTTCCCTCAGCACCTCTCAGAGTAAGGTATAGGGCAGGTAACCACCCTGGGGAGGTGTGCTACTTGCTCACCTCTTGTGGCAAATGCAGTTGCAGAAAAGTGGTAGGAGTGGTTCTTTGGTGTACAAGTCCCGTGCCCCACGCTGAGGGATGCTCAAAGTGAAGCACTGGCTTACCCAACACCCCATGGACCTATACTGGGTTTGTCTGGAACACCAGCCATCATTTAAGAGATCTGGCAGATTTTGAAATGTTGATTACACAGCAGAATGATCACTTGGGAAGACTTTACAAATTGTTATTACACTATGACACTGAAAGTCACCAAGATAAGAAACACATGACAATTTGGAAACAGAATCCTGGTGAAGAAATATCATCTGGTCAGTGGGAAGCTCTTTGGAAGAAAGACATTAAATTCACTGCTAGTCAAGCATTAAGAGAAAATTGGTATAAGATGTTTTATTGGGGGTATATAACTCCAAAAGATATCGGGGAAATAGATAAGAATTGTAATGCAAAATGTTAGAAGTGCGTAAGAGTAGATGGGACCTTCTATCATATATGGTGGAGTTGCGAAATAACACAAAAATTCTGGAAATTGATATATATGCAGAAATGCAGAAGATCTTTAAAATTAAGTTTCCTATGAGTCCTAAGAACATGCTTTTGAATATCGTGCCAGAGACCCTTCTAAAAAAATATGTCAGAGTTATTTAAGTATATAACTATGGCAGCAAGAATCACAATAGCTTCAAAATGGAAATCACCAGAGCCTCCAACCATCGAAGAATGGAGAAGCAGATTAGCTGGAACACCAGCCATAAGATGCTCCACTCTGAGAACCCCTCAGGGCAAGGCATTAGGTGGACAAGCCCTCCAGACCACCTCATCAGCTGCTTCCCTGAGTGGCAGAAGCCCCCAGAAACTCCATCAAGCTCAAATACAATTCCTCACACTTTCCAGGGGAGGTAAGTCTGCTGAACACCTGGGCCACCATCTCACAGGTAGACTCCAGGGCTGCCTCTCTGCTAGTGCTTCTCTGACCAAGGCCCAGTCAGCAGAAGATGGTGGCTGGGGAGAGAGGGCAGCCGCTTCCAGCAGAGACAACTGAAATTCTCCTCCTAACCCCGGTGATAAGCCATCTTCTGCTGGCCCCAGCTCTTCACATTTCAGAATAGCAGGCAACTTTGCAATCTTCATGTGTGATGCTGAAGGCTCTTCTTTGAAAATTGTCTCCTTTTCTGTCACCACTGCAGCTACATGCTTTGAAAAACTGTGACTGAGATTATTCAACATGTCCCTCTTCTAAGGATCCATATGGAAAATCTATCTGATTTTAGGCTTAGGATGATTTCTGCTACATCTAGTGAACTAGATGTTGCTTGTGACAGGGAAAGACACCTGACAGTGGGGGTATGTTATCGCCCTCCAGGTCAACTTGAGACCCTGGATGATGTCCTGACAGGCCAGATTCTAAGGATATCTCGGGGGAGAGACACAGTAATTATGGGGGATTTCAATCTCTCGGATATTACTTGGGAGACTCACTCAGCGATGACAGGCAGGTCACGTCGCTTCCTAGAAGCTCTAGAGGGAGAGTTTTTCACACAGAGGGTCCGAGACGCGACGAGGGGGGGAAACATCCTGGACTTGGTCTTGACCAATAGGGAGGAGCTGATAGATGAAGTACAGATTAGGGGAGCTCTGGATGCAAGTGATCACTCCATCCTTTGCTTTGAGATCAGGGGACTGGGGTCGTGCAGCAGGGCGAGCACTAGAAGCTGGGACTTCAAGAGGGCCAACTTTGGCCAACTGAAGGCCAGACTGGGGAAAGTCTCCTGGGATAGGTTACTGGAAGGTAAGCGAGTTCAGGAGGGGTGGATGGCACTCAAAAGGGAGGTTTTGCAGGCGCAAGCCCTGACGATACCTCTAGTCAGTAAGGTGGGGAGGCGGAGGAGAGTGCCGCCATGGATGCGAAAGGAGGTGGTTAGGGGGATTAGATGAAAGAGGAGCCTCCGTAGGAAATAGGTACTGGGGGAAATAGACAAAAGGGTATACCGGGAGGAGGAGGCCCGTTGCAGAAGGATTCTTCGCAAGGCTAAGGCTGATTATGAGCTGAGACTTGCCAAGAATATCAAGAGCAACAAAAAGGGCTTCTTTCAGCATGTAAATAGGAAAAGGAAGGGGAGACAAGTGGTGGGACCACTAAATAAGGAGGAAGGTGATCCAGTGACTGACATGAGGGAACAGGCACAGATGCTAAATGACTATTTTGCCTCTGTGTTCTCCCCAAAGCAGGACGGGGGATATCCGTATAGGAGATTGGATGAGGCTGGGGACTTAGGGGCAGAGATTAGAGTCACCCCCCTTGAAGTCGAGGGGCTCCTCAGGGCATTGGACATTACAAAGGCGCCAGGCCCTGACGGGTTACACCCAAGAGTACTTAGAGAGTTGGCAGGGGTTCTCTCATGCCCGCTGGCCTCCATTTTTGAGGCCTCGTGGAGAACGGGTGAAGTTCCAGAGGACTGGAGGGTGGCATCGGTGGTCCCAATTTTCAAAAAGGGTAGTAGGAAGGACATGGGGAATTATAGACCGGTTAGCCTTACGTCCATTGTAGGAAAAACAATGGAAAGGCTCATAATAGAGAGAGATCTAGTGATGCTAGATAGGGAAGGGAGGCTGACAGCCACACAACACAGCTTCCGCAAAAACAGGTCCTGCCAGACAAACCTTGTAGAATTCTATGACAAGGTTTCAAGATGGCTAGATGGAGGGGATGCAGTGGATGTGGTATACCTGGATTTCAGCAAGGCCTTTGACAAAGTGCCCCATGATATCCTGGTGGAGAAACTGAGGAGTTTTGGGATACACCAAAGCACTGTCCGGTGGATTAGGGCATGGCTGACTGACCGAAAGCAGAAGGTAACCATTAGCGGGGAATCGTCGGGATGGCAGCCGGTGACAAGCGGGGTCCCCCAGGGCTCTGTCCTGGGGCCGATCCTGTTTAATCTTTTCATTAATGACATGGAAGAAGGGGTGAACAGTCTGCTGATCAAATTCGCAGACGACACTAAAACTGGAGCAGTGGCCACAACTGAGGAGCAGATACACCAGATCCAAAAGGATCTGGACAGACTATGGAAGTGGGCAGGAGACAACAGGATGGCGTTCAATGTGGATAAGTGCAAGGTCTTGCACTTGGGGCATAAGAATAGCTGTCATAAGTACAGGTTAGGTGACAAGTGGCTGGAGAACAGCACTTGTTAAAGGGACCTCGGGGTACTGGTTGACCGCAGGCTAAACATGAGTCAGCAGTGTGATGCGGAGGTCAAGAGGGCCAACGCCACCCTTGGTTGCATAGCCAGAAGTGTGGCTTCTAGATCAAGAGAGGTATTACTACCACTCTACACGACTCTGGTGCGCCCGCAACTGGAGTATTGTGTTCCGTTTTGGTCCCCTCATTACAGAAAGGATATAGCCAAGTTGGAGTCAGTGCAGCGTAGGGCCACAAGGATGGTGGCTGGTTTGCAGGGGATGGGGTATGAGGCCAGACTGAGGGAACTGGGTCTCTTCAGCCTGGAGAAGAGGAGACTCAGAGGGGATATGTTGGCAACATACAGGTATGTGAGGGGGTGTCACATGGAGATGGGGAGAGGCCTGTTCTCCCCTGCAGAGGAAGGCAGGACGCGCTCCAATGGAGCAAAGCTCAGGGAGCCAAGGTTCAATTTGGATGCCAGGAAGCACTTCCTGACAGTCAGGACCCCGAGGGCGTGGAATGGGCTTCCACGGGAGGTCGTTGAGGCCCCATCGGTGAGGGTGTTCAAAGACAGGCTGGACATGCACATGGTGGGCATGTCATGAGCGGAGCCGGCTGGTGCCAGAGGTCAGACTAGATGGCCCGGGAGGCCCCTTCTGACTCGCTCTGTTTCTATGTTTCTAACTGGTATGTTTTCTGCTGTTTGATAATGAAAAATCTGTTACTTGGCATGCTTCTTTGATTAGAAAACGGCGAACCAGTTTTGTTGCTCAACTTCAAATATTCTTCTGATTTGTTTTGACTTGCTACTAAACTGCTTCTGCTACTACAGAGAGATCCATAATAGAGTTCCAGATATTACTTAGCAACCATCTCTTCTCTCCTTCTACCTTTCTTTCTCTTCCAGCCTTCTGCCTCTCTCTAGTTCCAGATTGTATTGGATGGTGGTTAGTGACAAGCAGGGTCCCCCAGGGCTCTGTCCTGGGGCCGATCCTGTTTAATCTTTCATCAATGACATGGAAGAAGGGGTGAACAGTCTGCTGATCAAATTTGCAGACGATACTAAAACTGGAGCAGTGGCCACAACTGAGGAGCAGGTACTCCAGATCCAAAAGGATCTGGACAGACTATGAAAGTGGGCAGGAGACAACAGGATGGCGTTCAATGTGGATAAGTGCAAGGTCTTGCACTTGGGGCATAGGAATAGCTGTCATAAGTACAGGTTAGGTGACAAGTGGCTGGAGAGCAGCACTTGTGAAAGGGACCTCGGGGTGCTGGTTGACTGCAGGCTAAACATGAGTCAGCAGTGTGATGCGATGGTCAAGAGGGCGAACGCCACCCTTGGTTACATAACCAGAAGTGTGGCTTCTAGATCGAGAGAGGTATTACTACCACTCTACACGACTCTGGTGCGCCCGCAACTGGAGTATTGTGCTCAGTTTTGGGCCCCTCATTATAGAAAGGATATAGCCAGGTTGGAGTCGGTGCAGCGTAGGGCCACAAGGTTGGTGACCGGTTTGCAGGGGATGGGGTATGAGGCGAGACTGAGGGAACTGGGTCTTTTCAGCCTGGAGAAGAGGAAACTCCAAGGGGATCTGCTGTCGACAAACAGGTACATGAGGGGGTGTCACACAGAGGTGGGTAGAGACCTGTTCTCTCCTGCAGAGGAGGGCAGGACGCGCTCCAATGGAGCAAAGCTCAGGGAACCCAGGTTCCATTTGGATGCCAGGAAGCACTTCCTGACAGTCAGGACCCCGAGGGCGTGGAATGGGCTTCCACGGGAGGTCGTTGAGGCCCCATCAGTGAGGGTTCACAAAGATAGGCTAGACATGCACATGGTGGGCATGTCGTGAGTGGTGCTGGCTAGTGCCAGAGGTCAGACTAGATGGCCCAGGAGACCCCTTCTGACTCGCTCTGTTTCTATGGTTCTATATTTCTAATTGGATTAATCTAACCATTCTTAGATTAATCTAACCATAAAGAATCGCCATTCTTTATCCAAGTTGTATACTTGGGGTAATGTTTCATAACTGGGAATAAAGCCAGTACTCTTGATTGAAGTCTTACTCTGAATTTAATAACCAACATCCCCTTGAGCTAATGTTCAAGTGCAGCCTTCATGTGACACATCTTGCCTCTTGACCCAAGATAAAAATATACCTGTGCTGGAAGGTTACACAGGTATACATGGTAACATTCATTGATTTATTTATGCATTTATTACATTTCTATTTTGCTCTCTGGGCATTTTGCAACAATTGAAACCATAATATACAACCTAGAATTTAAAACTTTAAAACTACAGAAGCAAAAGCCAAAGTGATCTCCTGACCTGGTCTGAGCAGGCATAGGATAATCTGGAGTCCCATTTCTCAGGACGTACAGTCTTGGTGCTGGAACTCCACATGCAGAGTGCCCCCTTCCCATGGAGCCTGTGCATAAGGAACTGCACCAGCTGCTTCTCTGAGGTCACGAATCAACCTGAGAGAGCAGGATACAGTGCATGACAGGCAGCCTGTGGGAGGAAGAGGCTGGGGGTGACAGCTGGCACTGTATCCAAACAGTGCCCAGCGTCCTCCTTTCCTCCTCAGAGCAGTTACCCTCTCTCTCCAAAATAAGTCATCTTGAAGAAATGCGGATCACCACTATTGTACCTTGCTGTATGCATTGGACGCATGGAACCCTCTCACAGCCCAGGTGTGCCTCGAGGGCAAGCATGCACTGGACTGCACCCTAAAGAGTTTTAAGCAACACGGACTGCAAGACTGGCAAAGTAGGAAATGTTTGCTGAGAACTTATCTCTACAGTCTAAGATAAGAAACCATATTCAGATAGGTTGAAATAGTTCTCTGAACCAGCCTACATATTGGTCTGAATCAACTCGAAGCATTTCTAGAAATGAATATGGCCTCCCACCTTTATAAATCTGGTTTCTGCATGTTATAATCAGACCATGGGGATTGGCACAATAATCCAGCATGCAAGATTTCCGTCATGAACATTGTAGTCCTGCGGTTGCAGGCAATTATCTGGAACCCATCTGCTGACCAATTCAACCTAATTTACTTCCCATCAGGAAAAGAATTATCTTTGATTATCTTCAGCTGGCCAGAGGTTTAAGAATTTGGATCCATTACCCACTGCAAGCGTATTCGCATGTTTGTGCATCTCTATATATACTCTATTGAAATAAACGGGCAGCACCAACATTGGGATGTACCTCTGAGCATAGAGTTCAGTGCACACTCTGCGAAAGCAATGGATAGCATCAAAACAGGCATACCTGCTAGTCCTAAAAGCAAGCATGATGCCCCCGGCCATTGTCCCGGGCTGCTGCTTTCCGAGGCATCCAGTGTGGCCCTCACGACATCTCCTGGAGGCGGATCCCGGAGTCTGGCTCTGTGGGGTGTGAGGAAGTCCTTCCTTACGTCTCTCACCGATCAGCATCACGGGGCTGCTCTGCTGGGTTGCAGAGTTAAGGGCGAGGAAGGGAAATGTCTCCCTCTCTGCACTATGCCTGAATCTGGGCAGCTCAGTCTTGCATCTCCTGCTCCCCGTCTTCCTAAGCTAAAGAATCCCAGCTGTTCCGACCGCTCCATCTGGGGGAGCCGCTCCAGCCCCGGGGCCACGGCAGTTGCCCTTCCTCTAGCTCCGCAAGACCCTCTCTTTGGGTGCGCTGAGCAGAACCGTGCACGGCGTTCGGAGCCTGCTTGCACCGTAGGGCTTGGAAGGCCTGAGTGCTCCTGGCAGTCTTCACCTTGAGCTCCTCTCCAGGTAGACCTGGCCTGGAGCTGGCCTGTTTCACAGCAGCTTGGCAGTGGGGCAACAGGTGCTTCGCTGTGCCCAGAACCCACAATCTCCTCCTGGTCAGACCCCTCAGCTTCTCAGGGACTGGCCAGGAAGGGGAGCTGGGGGCTGTGATGGACAGCCTGGGGAGGATGTCAGCCCAGAAGGCAAGCCCATAGCACGGCCTGCTCTGGGGACAAGAGCCTCTGCTTGGCTCTGGGCTGCTCTGGGCTGCTCGCTTTCCGGTTGTGCGGCTGATCACGTGTAAGTGCCGCAGCGGCTCTGAATAGTGCCCAGTACCTTTAAACTGGAACGGGACACCCTTCACGGAGAGGATTCCTTCAGAAAGAGGGCCACTCGTCTGGCAGCCCTTCAGATAGAGGCCGGCCCTCTGGAAGGCAGGGCACCTTGCTCCCCTTCCGCCCTCCACTAAGGCTCCCGAGCGTCCTTCCATCAAGACGCAGCCCTCATTCTCAGGCAGCCAACCTGGCCACTCTCATGTGGGGCAGTCTGCTCAAAATCAAGCCCCATGCATTTCAGAGGGTCTGCTCTGAGCAAGACTAGCACTGGGTGGAGCCCGATATTCCCTGGGATGGGCCAGGCTGGCCCACTTCAGTGTGGGGAAACGCCTGCGGCCTGGAGTAACGGCCTGCTTCTGCGAGCTTCATTAAGGGTGCAGCACCTGCACCTGCACCTGCAATTTGCTGCTTGCTTGGCGTGACTGGTTCAGCCTGTTTGGAGCATCCCTAGACCACCTTGCAGCAGAAGACTGTTCCCGAGGCCGTTCGCAACTATGCAAACATGCAAACAAGGAGAATCCATTCCAAGAGAGAAAAGCTACACCTAAGCAAACAGGAGTAAAGCCGCACCAAAGCTGTTATAACCTCTGCCAGTTCTGAAATGCCTGACAGAATAAACCCTCAGTTCTATGCGTGAACTCCCTCCAATTAAGCTTTCCGCAGCTATGGAATCAGGCCAAATAAAAGCTCTGTCCAGACCAGTGACCAGTTACCACTCTAAACTGGTAGAGATCTGGATCACTAGGTGGTCTTTCCGGAGCTCCTCGCAATCCCTTTTCATTTTAACCACCCTAAATAATTCAGTGGCCACTTCTCTGCTCACTGCTACTTCCAAAGCATGTATGAATAAGTTGAAAATTGTTTCTGGCAATTTAGAGAAGGCTGGGAAATTGTTTGGCTCACAGAGTGACTTAGAATACAAGGACCAGGTTGCCAAAAGCCAAAGCCAGAGAGGCATTTCCAAAGCAAGAATTAGATCCCGCTGTCTCTTTGCCCACAGAAACCTCCAACCAAAACTTGTTGCCTACGGATGCTCCACTCAAGCTTCAGCTGGTACACTATGTGTTCACCCAAGTGCAAGTCCAAGTTTGTGATACAACAGGAATATTTGTGAGTTAAAACTGTCTGCCTACTCTATATTTTTCTGATGAATAAACTTTCTTTGTGCTATAAGCTGTGTGTGTTTCTGCGAACTCAAAACCAGGGCTTGTTCTCTCTGGCCACGGGCGTTAAATCCCAGCAAAAGATCCCAAACCTTTTGAGGAAATCTAGGGGACAAGCTCCTCCTTTGAGCTTCATTGCCTCCAAAGTTACCTGGTGTAACACCCCATATGTGTCTACTTTTGTGGAGAAAAACAGACTCCAGTGAAGATTTAGTTTAGTTAAAGAAAGGAGTAACCCAGCACAAAACCAAACAGTGGCAAAGGAGAAAGAAATTTTTGCAGCTTATTGTGAATGTCATCTGTAAAGTGGGGAACCTAAGAAGCCAGGAGAACAGAGACTGAGAAGCATGGTTTAAATGTCCATGCAAAAAAACAAATGCTGCAAGAAACATTTTTGATGCATGTCTGTGAGACATTTTAATCTGAAATTAGATCAGCTTTTGATTCCAAATGTATCACATTAACGGAAGATGCTGTCATGAAGAGGTGGGGGAGGTTTAATCACAAGGAGTTATAAGCAAACAGATCTGTACTCTTATTAGGGAAAAACGGAGAAGAATAAATCCATGGCTAAAATGTTGAATCACTGTTGTCCATCAAGTCCTAGCCATTGTTTAAGTTACAGTGACCTCTAGAGGCACATGAAGAACATATTTTCTCCAGCACGGGGTTCTTAAATATTACGGATGCCTGAGCTAAGAAAAGAGGGGGTTGCTTAAATGTGTACATTTCAGCCATCATTCAGTTAGGGTGGTTTTCTGCTTCTATCTTACCATTTATTCTTGGGGATTGGAACCATTTTACCCTAGACAATCCACACCGGCAGAAATGGGTCTCTCTGCTCCCACCTTCTCATGGCTGCCCCTCCATTGCTTTGGAAAAGATAGACAGAGAATCAACAATAGAAGTTACCAGTTGCCAAAAAGGGAGGGAGGGCAGGAGACTTTGTGGCTAAAAATCTGACTTTTATACTTTTTGATTGAAATAACTGAAGTCACAACCACTGTGAAACCTTAGGCAAAGAAACAGAAACATAGAAACAGAGCAAGTCAGAAGGGGCCTCCTGAGCCATCTAGTCTGACCTCCGGTACCAGCCAGCTCCACTCACGACATGCCCACCATGTGCATGTCCAGCCTATCTTTGAACACCCGCACCGATGGGGCCTCAACGACCTCTTGTGGAAGCCCATTCCATGCCCTCGGGGTCCTGACTGTCAGGAAGTGCTTCCTGGCATCCAAATGGAACCTGGGTTCCCTGAGCTTTGCTCTGTTGGAGCACGTCCTGCCTTCCTCTGCAGGGGAGAACAGGTCTCTACCCACCTCCGTGTGACATCCCCTGACATACCTGTATGTTGCCAAAGACTGGCAAAAACTCCTCCGTGTATTGGAAATGGTGGTCCTTCCCTGAAACAAGGCAACCTTAGGCAACCTTCCTGAAAAAAGTTGTTCCGTACAGAAGAGGAGTACATTATGGAGCTGACTGTTTCTGCGACGAATTCATGACACTCTGCAAGTTGTGAGCAATATCCTGGAGAGAAATTACTGTGTGAACAAGCTCCGAAGGCATGAGAACCCACACTCCATGGGCTGCGTATGGGTTGTTGTTGAAAGGGGGGTCCGCCATATTTCAACACAGCTGCACTAAAAGCTACTGAGGATGGGGATGCTTTGGGATTGACCTGTCCAAGAAACCTCCTAAACTTGGACCTAGGCCTAGCAGGATCCACCCTTTACCAACCAACCTAGGCAGAAATCAACTTACAATGCCTAGCTAACAAAGCCAGAGTGGTGGTAAAAGAAGCACTTCCTCCTTTGGAAGTATTCCAGAAAAAAGGGGGAGGCAGGCAGATGGAGGACCCCTTGAAAGCTGCAGCTGGATTGTCCTCCCCCGCAACATGGGCACACCCAGCCATTTACCATTGTCTGCTGTACAGGAAAGATCTGGACCACTTGTGTTTTTTAAAATATATGGAATTTTTTCAAAAAGTTTCTGCACTTTTCAAAACCCAATTTATTAAGAATTTCAAAAACAAATTCCATCACTTTTCTGCACAGTCACCTTCCTTTGCAATGCATTTTTCCCAGCGTCATACCAACTTTTTAATGCCGTCAGCAAAAAATATATAGAATATATTTATAAAATATAAAAGTGTGGAAACTTTTTGAAGAGCTCTTGTATATCTTTTTTATTGTGATTTGACTAATGATTGTTGATGTAAATCATAAACGACCTTGGAACTAATGCGGACCAAGAAACCCAGCCAACTTGATCACCTTTGAAAGTCAAAGATGCCACAGAGGTTATCTTGTCCAGTTTCACACAGCTTGGATGAAATAAGCTACTATTTGACCCAGAGGTATGGGAGGTGAGAATTGGACGTCTAAAAAAGAGTTGTGTGAAAATCACAGACAACAACCACTTCTGATCCTTTCTTGTTGAGCAGTCAGATAGACAAATGTCAGTATTACATTCTATTCCAGATAGTTTTTCAGTAACATTCTGAAGTCCCCCTCTCTAGAATGATTCCTTTTCAGGGTTGCAATGAGTACAGCTAAAATGTTGGCCTGATGGATTATGATGGAACTTCCAATTTCACCTTTAAGAAGAAAGGAAATGAGTAAACGGTCGGTTGCTTTTATAAAAAACACTTTCCCAGCTACTATAAAATTCAGTACAAAATACAAGTGTAGAAAGCTGTCTGGTACAAAGCAAAGCTCCTTCTGCAGCCCAATGTTGCCACTCCAATTGACCGTGGCAGAGCGGGCTCGATTCGTTTTACTGCCCGGGGTGCAAATCAGGATAGCACCCCTCCTCATTCATGCTCAACAGCTGATTGGACTGGCCGTTGGCTCGTTCTTCAACATGGATGAAGGGGCAGCATCTTCCATCCCATCTGAAGGCAGTAGGGAAGCTTGAGGATGCGGTCCAAGCCACGTGGCAGACGGATTCCCCCTCCAAAACTGTGCTGCCACCTCTCAAGCTTCACCTCCAGAGGCCAGGAAGAGCCAGTCCTGCTGGGCAGTGGCCCGGAATCACAAAACGTGGCATCACAGTCTTTGGGATTGTCCAGGAACATCCTACCAGCTACAGAGAAACCTGCAAGTGCGATCGTTTAGAATCTGTGTATGAAAGACCCAACTTCCACTGGGAATTATGACACAGCAGGAAATGATCCGTCATGGACAATGGGTGCAGATGACCTCTTAGATCTTTTCCCTTCCTAGAGCCAGGAAAGTCAGCAATTAGAGAAATAGCTGTAATAATTATTAGCATTGCTACTGAAGCCTGACTATCATTAGGTTTTCGAGCTAGGGGGTAAAGTGCTTACGCATCTGCACTCAGCCTGTGCTCTGGTTATTCATTGTTGAGCCATTTATCTTCCCCTAAAGGGGGGCTGGGAGAAGAGACAATTATTGCTTAATTATCTAATTTCATCATTGAAAGAAGATGAACAAGTCACGATCTTCTTATCACACACACAGACACACACACACACACACTCATGTACCACAACTTATGCTGAGACTTCTTTTCCCCATAGCACCAGAAAACAACCTGCTAATCAAGGGACAATTTCCTAATAAACTTTTGCAGCAGGCAGAAGACTCAGGCAGAAGATACTTGTCAGTGCCACGTATTCCTTCCATGTTTAATTTTTTAAAAATCCTAAAGCAAAAGGAAAAAATGGAACAATGGAAAGGTAAGAATTATATTATTTTGTCACATGGAACAGAGAAGAGGCCATGAGAACAGCAACACTCATGAAGATGCCAAAAGGAGCTGTGCCCTTGGAGAAAAAGGAATTAATTGGCAGAGAGAAGAGTGTTGGTGGCTTGCATTTCCATTGGGAATGGGTGAGTCCAACCACGTCTGCAAGGTGGAGCCAGGGATGGGCGTGGGCGGATAACTGCTGAGGCCCAAGAACTAGCAAGGTCCGACCAAGAACAGAGGTTCACACGTATCTCTGCGGTGGTGGCACAGAGCAGCATGTGACGCCATAAGCAAGCACATTGGGCGAACCTTGGCCAAGGGTGCAACAAAGCCTCGTGCCTCCCTGCCTGCCCTGTTTGAAAGGCAGCCAGTTGGGGAGCATCTACTGAAAATTCATGTGCCACCTTCTTGATGTTTGGCTCTAGGACAGGATTGAGCAATCCTGGTCCATTTGGGCTCAGTCTGATTCTACAGGACACCCAAGACTGTATCGATCAGTCCCATTTTTGGGCTCTGCCACATCACCTCTTCGAATCAACCTTGACTATGGGGATCTGAGGATCCTCAGCAGAAGAATGGGACAGAATTCAGGGGGATTTTTTGTTTGACTCTAACACGGTCATTCACACTTAATGTATTTGAGCTGGAAAATGCTTCTGTAAACACTGCTGTATGCTGAGCAAACACAACTACCATGTGAAGTGGGGAACCACTCCTAGAAGCCATTGAAACATATTTCCATGTGGTGACAACGCCACATGGGGGCTGTAATATTTGCAATCAGCTTGCCACATCGTTCAATCTCATCCTACTGAGAGTCTCCTTGCATTGTCACAGCTGTTACTAAAGCAAATAAATCTTGCCTTGACTTTACTTGGAGAGTTTGTGTGGCAGGACCATTTATTCCCGCTGGTTGTTTGTGCTGGTTCGAAGACATTTACTGGGGCCACTGAGTGGCACAATCCCCCTGCAGGCATCCTGAACATCTCCTCAGAGCTCTGGAAGTGAACAGCACAGTCATGTGGACTATGCCACAAAAACAGTGGTGCGTAATACATAATTCCCCATGCAGCCCCAACTCGTATATTTGCACTAGCCACAAACATGGCTTGGCAAGAGAGGATTTTTTTCTTGACTTTTGCATTCTCCATTTTTTTGGCAACAGGTAGAAAAAAGAATTTTGTCAAGTGTTGTGTGGAAAATCCATTGGATTCCCTAGTTTAATCTTAGAAACATAGAAACAAAGAGAGTCAGCAGGGGTCTCCGGGACCATCTAGTCTGACCCCCAGCCTCCAGCTGGCTCCACTCATGACATGCCCACCATGTGCATGTGTAACCTATGCTTGAACACCCGCACCGATGGGGCCTCAATGACCTCCCGTGGAAGCCCATTCCATACCCTCAGGGTCCTAACTGTCAGGAAGTCCTTCCTGGCATCCAAATCGAACCTTGCTTCCCTGAGCTTGGCTTTGTTGGAGCACGTCCTGCCCTCCTCTGCAGGGGAGAACAGATCTCTGCCCACCTCCCTGATCTTCCCTGATTCCAGTCCACTTCACAGCAGCCCAGAGTCCAAGTTCCTGGCACGTATGCTCAGGGTTCATGGGGTGCTCACCAGAAGTTGTGTCCCATGCAACATGCAAGCAGACGATCCGGATACTTCAAGTGGTTCAGAACAGCACTTTCAAAATACTAACAGGGACTGGTAGGTGTTCACATATAATGCCAGTCCTCTATTGTCTACACTGGCTACCAATTGATGTCTGGGCCCAATTTAAGGTGCTGGTGATGACCTATAAAGCCCTAAACGGCTTGGGTCCTGGCTACCTGGAGGAGCTCCTTCTCCCCTATGTGTCCTCTTGCCCCTTGAGATCCGAGTTATAGGCCCTCCTCTGGGAGCCATCCTTGAAAGAGATCAGGAGGGTGGCTACTTGGAGGAGGGCCTTCTCTGTGGTGGCACCCCGATTGTGGAACACGCTCCTCAGAGAGGTTCCCCTGGCACCAACGCTTCTTTCCTTTCAGCATCAGGCAAAGACTTTTTTATTCTTCCAATATTTTAATTGTTAACCTGTTTTATTTAGTGGTTTTATATTTTAACATCAGATGCTGTGCAACAATTACTCTTATTTCTATTTTTATTTTATTGCATTAATCTGTTGTAAACCATCCAGAGATGCCTGTGATGGGACGGTATAGAAAAGTTTTAAATAAACAAACAAGCAGTGCCATTACTCCATGCCTGGCACCGCCACCAGCAGCAGCAAGCGGGGAAAAAGCTGCACCCCTTTTCCACACCCACCACTGTCACCAGCAGCAAGCAGGAAAGTAGTTTGATTGCTGGAAACGGCAGCTGGGGAAAGTTCTCAGTTGCATAACCAGGGGTTCCTGAGCATTTGCTGACTTCCTCTTGGCTTGGCTTGCTTTGCAGGACTGGTCAAGCACAAGAGGAGGAATGTGGGCTCTGGAGAGATGGTTTGGAGAACAGATTTCTCAAGTTCATCACCATGTTTAGAGAACTAGAATGTTTAGAGCAGTCCTGTGACATATGAGAGCCCTGGTCAGATGTATAATCCAGGCATAAAGTGTCACAAGCCTCTCAAAATTACGCCATGTGGAACTTTTCCTACCATCGCCGTCTTTTAGCAGAATGAATATCCACTTTGCACAAGTCCAGCCTTTCAATTCCTTCAGGGGGCTATGCTTCTGGTCCCACCAGCAGGGCCTTCTTCGTTGTGGCACCCTCATAATGGAAGTCCTTCCTTTGAAAATGCATTGTGCATCTTCAGTTTCATCAATTACCGAAGACAAGCCTTGGTTCTTTCCATGAGACTCCCATTTGTGGAAGCAACTGCAGTTTAGTTTTATTACAGATCTTCTTGGATCAGACGCATGTTGTTTGTTTGTTTATAAAATGTGTATGTCATCCATTACTTGCATCTCTGGATGGCTTACAACATAAATCAGAACAAAATAAATAAATTGACTATTCCACACTGGCTGTAATTAATAAAATACAAACAAGAAAATCCAATTACTATTAGAAACATAGAAACAGAGTGAGGCAGAAGGGGCCTCCCGGGCCATCTAGTGTGACCTCTGGCCCCCGCCGGCTCCGCTCATGACATGCCCACCATGTGCACGTCCAGCTTATCCTTGAACACACGCACCGATGGGGCCTCAACATTTTCAAAGTTTTACTTTAACAATATTGCTTTATTATTCCTCAGAGGTTGCTACAGCTTTGCAAAATGCTTATTATAAGAGGTGGCATGTACATTTAATAAATAACTCTTCTACTGAATGGGCCATTAGGAGAAGGGGTGTGGCCCCTCCCCAACCCTGAAGACTGAAGAGCGCAGCTTTATCCAACTAAAGATCCACTAGGTCCACCATCTTGTTTCCAATAATGCTCCAGAAATAAGTAGAATACACTCCCCAAAATGCCCACCTCCTGGAACTACCTCCATATCTAAGGCAAGCTCCCTTCCCAGGCTCCCCAAAGAGTCGCTGGGTGGCAATTTACTGAGGGCCCCCTCAAGCTTGGAACTTGCCCTGCCAACACATCCTCTAACAAGAGCTGCATTCATGGACAAATGCCGGGAAGTACAGACTGTTTACAAGCACACCTGTTGGGCATGCACTAAAAGATTCAGAAGCAATATGGCAAAAGAACACTTGAAAACACAGACATTGGGCTGATGAACTCGAGCGGATTAGCTGATTATATTCGGCTGCAAATATTCTCACAACTCTCTCTCCCTCCCCCTCCTCTCTGAAAGCGAGAGCGAGAGTGAGAGTGTGGGGGACTTACCCTTCAAAATTGGTCAATCCAAGCTCCAAACCAGAAGTGGGCATGTTTTGGCCAACAAGTCCCATCATCCTTCACCAGCGCTTATGTTATCTAGCGCCAACGCACACTGCAGCTTCAGACATCTGGAGGGCAACCAGCTGCCCCCCACACACACCACCCATGCTGCAGTGAAGACAAGCCAGTTCAAGCATTTCAGTCCATCCGTTTCCAGGTTGTCAGTCCATTGATCAATCAAACTTACACCCTGGTAAACACAGTGTCTCTAAAATCGATATGTGTATAGTGGGGAAACCTAATGGAGTCCCTGCCAGTTTGCTCACATCACGCCAATTCAATTTGGCACCTCCGAGGCAACCCCCAAAGAGCAGAAACACTTGCTTTTGGAGGGCAGCCACTCGGTGTAGCTCGCGTAAGGGACTCTGCCAACCTGCCCCCATCCAGGAATAAGCACTGATGTTCATTCCAGGCTAGCCTGAGGAATGACAACCTGCAAAAGTGCTGGACCCAACTACAGCCTAATTATAAGAGGGCACCTGTTGGATTCCCCCCTTTGTCTTCAGATACTGTCTGTACATACCACACTAAGCAGCTCCCCTTTGCTCTCCCACAGGAGGGGACGCCTCACAGGGAAGAGGCATTCCCACCCACCCAGGTCTTTCATAGCATGGTGCTCACCACCTGCATCTTATACTATCTCATGTTAATGCAACATCTATCTGTGTATCTCATATTTAAAGACTCCAATAACCTGGAAGCAGCTTTGAGGTTCATTCAAATACCCCTTTTCATGGCCGACATACGGTAGTCTTGCTCTAAACCAGAGATGAGGAACCTCTTTCTGTTTGAGGGCCAGAGTCAGAGAAGTTCTCGGAGACCACAATCCAGTGGGAGGTGGGGTTGAGTGGGACAGAAATACTCCTCCCACATATAAAAGCTGCCATCTTGTAGCTTCAAGTACTCACAGTTAGCAACTAAGTCTTAGGAGTGGCAATTCAACCTTTTAGAATTGGCCGATATGGAGAACTAGACTAGCCAGTAATTGCTAGCCAGGGAAGGAAGTCCAGCCAGTGCAAAAAGGCATGGCCATCTAGCTAACCCCAAGGGCCGGACTGGAACCACTGCAGTCCTTAATAGATCAGCGTAACCCAGTTCTTTAGAGACATTGCAATTTAATGTACCTACAGTCACTGCTCAAGATGACTACAGAATGGCCAGAAGCATGTCCATGGAGCAGGTTGTTCAACAAGATGTCTGAAGAACCTGCTGATCCGTGGTTGATTTGGAAACAGTGTAAGCTAGAAGAGTCTGCCAAAAATAGCAGAGTTCAAGACAAATGGCTCCAGGTGTGACAGTTCAATGCATATTATTATAAAATCACAAGAGGCTGTTCACCATGGCATTTCCCAGGTGCTTCCTATGAAAAGTCCCCATGCAAAAAGGGTCTCTTTGCGGCTACCATGAAGCTGTGAAGGGTTCATCAACTTCGAACTCTACTCCATGGATGACTTTCCATGGACTGGTTTTCACAATCAGCTTCACTCCAAATATAACTACTGATGAGCCTGATTATGACTGGTGGGATAGCAGTGATTTCGTAGGAGTACAGCAATAAAGCGATGAAAGGAAGACCCCAAATCAATCTACTTCTGGACTGAGCCATTGTTTGGTCTGCACCCCTTTCACATGGCTTCCGTCTTACATCCATTCTGCCTCACTTCTACATCCATCTGCACTTATACAAGGAAGCTGCACAACTCTGCACTGAAATAAACATTTGAATTCCCCTCTCTGATTGCTCACTCCTTCAGAATATGACTTTCTGAATGCATTTAGCCACAAAATGGGTCTTTTATTAATTTTTGAATGCATTTGTGAACTGCCCAGAGAGCTTCAGCTGTTGGCTGGCATAGAAATTCAATCAATCAATCAATCAATCAATCTGCTTTCTGAAATCCCTTTTCAGATGTGTGTTGTTGTTTTTAAGCCAAGAACTACATCTGAGATGTGCAAAATCCTACTGATAACTAGATTACTACCTACATTAAGCCCAGGAACTGTGTGTCAGGTCAGTCCTTACTGCAGCTTGCAAAGACCAAAGTCATCAAGCATCACTACTCCAAACACAAGACACAAGTTGTTTTCACACTGGAGCAGCCCGTGTAGCACCGTGGTCAGAACAAAGGATTGGGGCTTGGGAAACTTGGCTTCTAGTCCCTGCCATGAAGCTAAGCTCTGGGTGACTTTAGACCAGCCACTGATCCTCAGCCTAGCCTACCTTTGGGCTTCTTGTGAGGATAAAATGGAGAGAAGAACCTTGCTAGCTGCCTTGGGTTCCTTGCAGGAGGAAAAAGAGGGATATTAATATAATAGTAAAATTCTGAGGCTTTGACAGACCTAGGGCTGTTTGGATGTCTCCTTCTCCTCTTACATTTACAAAGTCTTGGGCCTAAAGAGAGCTTAATATCCAGGGGACAAGAATTACTCCAGTCAATCAAATGGAATCTCTCAGATTCAGAGGAGAAAATTATACACAAAGCAGCCCCTGAACCAGGTGTTGCCAGGCTGGGACCAAATGGGGCCATGGTCCTTCCCCCATGAGTATACCAGCGCCAGGCAGAAAGGTCTTTCAGCTTGACTACCATCCAGAATGCGATTCTGAAGGGGAGTTATTGCTGGGGTGAGGAGGTTTAACTCGGCTCTCCTCACATGTCCCAACAGCTCTTCAATCTTTCCCTGCATAGCTTAAAAGCAAACTTTTTGAGATAACCAGGGAGGGCAACATGCAAATAGACCAGAGAATTGATTTTGAAATTACTGGGACAGAAATTCCCATCTCCAGATATCCTCTTAAATATACGCCCCTAAGCTGGCAATGCAACCTAGACTTTTTGGCCCTGTTGGTGTTATAACCAACACTTGGGCAGATCACAAGGCTGGGGAAGGTGGGTATAAATTACCCTCTGTGGCTTTACTCGTGCATACAAGCCGTACTATGCATGCAAGGTCATTCTGCCTCCCTCCGCAGCTCATTTAGTTCCATGAAGACATGCAAGGGTGCCGTTCACAGGAAACTCATCTGGACATGCCCCTTCCCCAACACCAAACATGAACAGCAATGCAAGGCTTGGGTTTTCTTCCCCAAATCTTCCCGAACCTGCACGGTTTGAAAATGAGCACTTGTTCATTGCACATCACTGTGTTCCCCTGCCCCGCCTCCTCCCCATTTGCTATGGGGAAATCCACATCTTTCCTATTCAAAAATGCACATTTTGGGAGAGCAGGGAAATAGTTCCTTGTGTCTTGCAAGCAGCATGCACAAATTGAAGAATTCCCCTCATTTGAAGAAGAATTCGGGGAAGTTCAAGACACTCAAAAGTTCCATGTTCCCCCATTCCCCCTTTTCAGAGCCTCTGTCCATTCCCTCTTTGGTCTTCCTGTCTTTGGCTTTCAGCCTGGCCTGACATGAAAGAGTTACCAATTCTCAAATCATTGAGTGGCTCCTTTCCTGATTAACCGCTAAGATATTCTATGAGCTCCCACAAGCCTTAAAGACAGAGTGGATTTGTATGTATGTATGTATGTATGTATGTATGTATGTAAAACTTTTCTATACCAATCCCATACTTAGACGTCTTGGGACAGTTTACAACAAATAAAAGGTGTATAATCTGCAACTTTGAGACCATCTAGTGGAGACGTCTGGAAGGTATTGCCTTCCAGATGTTATTAGACTGCAGCTCCCAGTAGCTGTAGTCAGGCATGAGAATGACCTGCTCTCATCAACAATCTAGCATGAAAACATACAAAGCCACCTTATATCGAGCTGGAACATTTGTACTCTAGTTTGCTATTTTCTAAGCCGGGGTCCCCAGTGTGGGGCCCACAGGTACCCCAAGTATTTTTAAATAGTTTTTTAAAATAAAAATACATGGATTTGAATGCAATGCATATACATCAGTGAATATTAAAGATTGAACCAGTACAAAATTTATCTGTGTAATAACCTCCTTGCAAAATGAAGCAACTATGAGGCATCGCTAAAATATAACTTAAAAGAAGCATTTGCTCTATTGTGCCATCAGCAATTAGCCAAATTAGATCATCCTTAAAGAGATTTTGCAGGCATGAAACGGAAGCTTTTGCTCAATAAGCCACAGCCCAAGATCCACAGATGTGACAGGCAGACATCAGAGTGGCAATTTTGCAGTGGTTTCCACAGCAGTTTCTCACATTCCAAAATGTGTCCATGCGTCTAAAACAGCTGAGGATCCTAGTTTAAGCAGCAGCAACCCAAGGAGTCAGGAAAAGGAAGAACCAGGGATCAACTTGAACCTGGGACTTTGTGCCTGATGGGCAGAACCTCTACTGCCCGCTGTGGCTTTCCCCACATGACCAGTGACTGTCCTCCAATCCTTTCCTTGCCCAATCTCTGTGCAGACCACTGGTGCAGACCACTGAATTTGAAAAGTGCTTGACAATCTTTATTAGGTTTATCCTCACAACAACCCTGTGAGGTAGGCTACGTTTTCCCATTTTACAAATGGAGAAAAGAGGCAGAGAAAGAGGGGAGGGGAGGGGAGGGGAGGGGAGGGGGAGAGGGAGTGAGAGAGGCCTAAATCTGACATGGGAATTCTGCATCCTCTGTGGATATGCAAGTCTATTCTACAGATCACAGTGTGCATTCCGTCCCACCGAAAGTGAAAATTGCCTCTGTCGGGGATGCAGCTCCCCTTCCGTGGCCCTTAGAAGTGCAACAAGATGGTCAGCAACCTGAACCCGAGTCCTTCTGGACACACCCAACTCACTGGACAGCTTTTCTTCCAAATCTTCAGAATGGAGATCTGACCAGCTCTGGATGGCGAGAAGTGAAAGATTTGCCTTGAATCATGGTGCATCACGGTTAAAAATTTAGTTACTCCAAATATAATTTCTTGTTTCTCTTTAGAGAATGATAAAGGGTTCATCTACAGATGTTTCCATTCAGCTGCAGTATAAAAAATCTTTTATATAATATATGTACAACACATATCACAATATTGTTTTAAAAAAATTGGGAAATCTTTGCCTGATCCATTGTTACAAGCACGTACATATGCACAAAAAGGAAGCAGGAGAAACCAACCCTATTATTTAGTGCTAGCCAAATAGTTCCAGTAGGGCTGCAACCTGGCACTGAAAGCTGGGCTCCAGTCTTGGGGGGTTATTTAATATTTTTTTTAAAAAAAATTAAAAATAAAATAAAGCAAGACTTTTGAAGTCAGAGAACACAAAATAAAGTGTAGCTTTTCCTTTTTTCTTTCATTTCCTCTTTTCTTTCATTCTTTTTTTTAATAAGATATATACATCAAAAAATAACGGCCCAAAAAGGGCATTGGTTTTTAATGCTATTAAAAAGCTATATAAATGTGCAGAGGTTCTTTTCTTCTCATCATGAAAGACCAACGGAAAACAAAAAAGCACCTCCAGCTTCTAGGAATTCTTCTGGGGGTATTTTTATTTAAGTACCTGTAAAGAGAGTATAAGGAAAGAAGGGAAACAGGATGTCAGAAAAGAACCATGTTGTTATATGTTGGCTATTCCTATGACTAAAATCCATGCAAAAGATTCATATGGCAGCCCTAAAACAAGCTTGAAATCAGAAGTCTTGCAGGCTCTGGAGCAATTCTGGCACTGTGAGTTGTTACAGACGCTCAACGTTTCATCCTACCTGCCCCGGCTCACAAAAGCTGCATTCCTATAAGCACTTAGCTGACAATAAAGACTGGTTGCTTATCAGTCCCTGAAGCACTTCAAATATCATCTGTGCATTCAGGAAGCTTCTCCAGCCAAGGAATTTTTGGTGGAAGCCTTCCCCCACCGTTGTGGACTGCATGACATTAGTGGGTTCCCCTTATTCCCTCAGTTCACTAAGATCTTCCATGGTGGCCTCAGAACCGAGAAAATTTTGGTACCGCCATCAGTGCCAACAGCAAACCTGCCCCTTCGGGCTCAGTGATGACACCAAAGTGGGGAAGGTGGGTGGGTTGTGTGAATGCAATGGAGCAAAGCTCAGGGAACCCAGGTTCCATTTGGATGCCAGGAAGCAATTCCTGACAGTTAGGACCCCGAGGGCGTGGAATGGGCTTCCACGAGAGGTCGTTGAGGCCCCATCGGTGCGGGTGTTCAAAGACAGGCTGGACATGCACATGGTAGGCATGTCGTGAGCGGAGCCGGCTGGTGCCGGAGGTCAGACTAGATGGCCCAGGAGGCCCCTTCTGACTCGCTCTGTTTCTATGTTTCTAATGCACAGGTGACCCCTTGAAGAACTATCGCTACTATTCTTCTTCATGGTCTCTGAGCATCACACATACGAGTGACTGACAAGCTCACTTCCTGCACATGAGTCAGTGCCATTAACACAGAATGGATTACTAATCCGGCCAACCCAAAGAGAAGTCTGCTCCAGTCCAACTATCTTTCTGGCAGAGCTGAATGATAGTGCAAGGTTAGGTAGCTACTGGACACAGTTCTGTCAACAAAACACCTCAGAATGGAAGACTGCTGCAGGTCCACTGCAGGAAAAGGAAGTTCCACCATCTTCCATAACCTCTTCCAGAAAAGAGCCATCAGTCTGTCAGAGGTGTTTCTCTTGGCTTGTTTGGTGAAAGCCTGACAGTGTGAGGAACTTGATGGCAAGTCCCTCACCCAAGCAAAACAGGCAGAGTGAGGAGCCCTTGGTTGGTGGAAGGTTAGCTCCATTCCCTTTGGAAGGCCATCTTCAAGGCAAAATGGTTCTCAGGAAAAAGAAGCAACCAGAGACTGCCAGACAAGTACGAAAAGTTACAAAAATTTGAAGAAAGGTTGCAAGAGAAAATAGGAAAAAAATGCTCAGTGAGAACCTCAGCAGGAAGGCATAGAACCTTCTCCTCAAGAGAAAGGACTAAGTTCCTCACGAGGCCACCACAATGGCAGCTGAAAAGGATCTGAGGGAAAAGGCAGGAATCTGGTAACATCAGTGGGGAAGGTCTCCCACCCTAAACTCCTCAGCTTCAGAAACTTCCCAGATAAGGTTCCACACAGCCGCAGAGCCCCTGTGTTTGAAGCAGAGAGACCACCCTTAATGTGCTTGATGAAATTGACCTCTGGATAGACGTGCATAGCATTGAACTGTCCATCTCTTACCCACTGAAAAATGTACGTGGCAACTGAAAAGAACTAGAAGCACGAGCTCCCTTGGGCCTCTTTGCTACCAGAAGTGAAGCAAAGCAGAAAGGAGCTCCTATACTTAGGCCTTCTTGTGGGCTTCCCATAGGCATCTGCAGCCAGACTCTGCAGGATCAGACCTTCTTCAGAAGAACATACGGAGAATTCTGCTAGGCCAGGCCAGACCATCTAGTCCAGCACTGTGGCCACACAATGGCCAAGCTGCCCACAGGATCCCACAAGGAGACCACACCACCCTCCTGAAAGTTCCCCAGAATACTGTCTCTGATAACAGGGTGGCATATAGCCAGGATGTGTAACCACAGATATCCTTCACCTCCATGAATTTGTCCAATTGCTTTTTAAAGCTCCCCCAACTGGTTGCCATCTACATCTCCTCCCCTCGTTTAACTCACTCCTGTGTGAAGAAGTCCTTCCTTTTGTCTGCCCTGCATCTCCCACCAATCATCTTCACGGGATGACCCTGGGTTCAAGCATTATGGGAGAGGCAGAAAAAAAATGTCCTTCTGCACTTCCTCAGTTATGGCTTGCTCCACAACAAAATTTATTTATTTATTTATTTACATATTTATATGCCGCCCCCTTGCAAACAAGCCTCGGAGATGTGGAGAAGTCAAGAGGGAATGAATATTGTCACAAGTGACTGTAAGTTTCCATCCTCCCCAGCATGTCTTTTTTAACGTTCTCGAGTGGGGGTACAGATGGTGTATTATTCTTATTTATTTCATTTTATACATCCCTTAGATGAAGCCCTCTCTACACTGGGAAAGAGCTCCAAGGGGGTCCCAGAGCTGGTTGTCACAACCATTCAAGGCAAGAGCAGTTGCAGGCACCTGGAGGCCTCTGACCATATCAAGGCTTGTTCATCAAGGACAGTATTGGCACCAGCCAGAGATTGTACAGGCCATTCTCTCCACCCTTTTGCCGCCAGCATGTTAAGGCAGCCATCTCTCCCGCCATCCCACAACCATTTTCAGCCCTCTAAATAAAGCACTGGGGAAGGAGGGTTTGGTCTTGAGACAGGAAGGGAGCTTCCAGTAGAAAGCAGCCCAGGCAGATGGCCCCAGGGTTCTTCCCTCACTGCCTCTGGTGCCCCTTGTGCAGTCCTGGAGGGGCAGCCAGCTCAGATCCAGGACAGGGCTCAGCCCTTGGAGTCCAGCACTGAGTTCATAGAAGGTCACAGAACTGTGACCTTAATAGCATCATGATGAACTTCCTGTGTCTGGCCAGGTTTTGTGAATGTTAGGAAACCTCCATGGGTAGGTTTAGTCATTTGTTTGCATTGAACTTGTGCATTTTGTTTGGAAAGAGAAACTTTGCCTGCAGCCTGTACCAGAAATTCATGGGTTAGAACCGTGGCAGACATTAACAGTAACCCAATTGTGCATGAGATGCCGTGCTTCCATGTGTCCCCGGATGGCTGGCGTGTGCAAACATTAACATTAGCCACAGGTAACACAGCAGCAACTGTTCTAAATGGCCAACCAAATGCACAGGCTTTTCTAAACAACAAACCCACCCACCACAGTCCACAGCAACAAACAGCACCAGATTCCCCTACATCCCGTTACTCTGCAACGGTGCCTGGATTAAAAATGCTCAGCATCTCCCATGCCACAAAGATGCACCAGCACCCAGCACCACACCTTCTCAGAGGCAAGGAAACTTATGGCACTTATGGCACAAACTCTGGAATAAAAAGACCAGGTCGCGTTGCTTTTCTGTAAAGCGCTGCTTGCGTGTTATACTCATTTATTTATTTATTTAAAACTTTGATATGCCATCACCACATGCCTCGGCATCTTGGGACGCCTCAAAATGTACAATTAAAACAATACAACAATTACAAATTCCATAAAATTATATAAAAACAAAAAAGTGACTGTTAATGATAAACTATTAATTTTTTAAATGGCCATTAAATTAAAAGCTTTTAACCTGCCACTGAAAAGAATATAAACTCGGTGTCAGGCGCACCTCTCCAGGGAGCACATCCCATAATCTGGGCGCCACCGCAGGGAAGGCCCTGCTCCGGGTAGTTGTTCTTTTATCTCCTTTAAAGAGGGCTCCCGGAGCAGAGCCTCTCGCGCAGATCTTAAGGGGTGTGAGGGCATGTAAGGGAAGAGGCGCTCCTTCAGGTCTCCTGGTCCCAAGCCGTTCAGGCTTTATAGATTAAAACCAGCACCTTGAATTGGGCCCGGGCTTCATCTGGAAGCCAGTGCAACTTAATGAAAGCAGCAACCAGGATTATGAATGGGGAAACCCACGCTCTATGAAGTGTCCTCCTGAGGCCCCGACTGTACCTGATTCTTTGATCCTTATGCTTGTTCTCCATTGTCCATCTCGACCTCGTCCAAGTCAGGCGAGTCTGTGGCTCGTGACAAGATGTCTGCCATTAGCGCCTCCTCCAGTTTTTTGCGTACTTGCTGCACTCGCTCCTCTTGTTTTCTGTGGAACAATTCGAAAAGCCATCACGGAAACAAGTTCTGCAATGCAGAAAATGGCTTCAGAAAGCGGGGAATTGGAAGCGGCAGGCCAAGACGACCCATGTCAACAAAATACGGACCTGCTGCTGACAAGGGAGAGCGCATGCGCTGGGAGAAGAGTGTGCAGGACCAGCGCGGGGGGTGGGGGAAGAAACCAGGGCCAGATCCATCTGTGCCCGTGCTCCTCAGTGCCAGCCGGCCCCGAGGACTACGGAGGGCTCTGCATCAGCCTGTGTGGCTCTCCGCCTCTCCTGCCATGTTTGCCCGTCATGCCAATTGCTTCACAAATAAACTATCGCTGTGAGTTGTTTGCAGAGCCCAGGAGGCACCCAACAGATGGTTGGGCTCCCCCGGCTTGCTGCCCCCAGTCTTCCCATCCGTTCGCCAGCTGGTATCCCAGTGCCTTTCACAGCGGAATCCATGCCATCTCCTTCTCCCCATAGCAGTCCCTACACTCACTTATTACTTCTTTATTTGAAGACTCAAAAACGATCACTTGGGCCTGGGGGTGTTGCTGTTGGTGCGACTCCAGAAAATTGTGCTGTTTGTTATTTTATTGTGGGTCTTTTGCAGATGTGCTGCTACGCATTTATGGCTGCCCAATATGAGAAGTCCCATCCGGTCAATTGCCTTGTCTGTTTCGGCTGTCAAAGGGAGCAAGGAAGCGGGTAGGGAGCGGGCTGGCAACCTGAAACAGCATTTACACTCCGTTGCCAGGGACGGTTTGTCCAGCGGCCAGCTGAAGAGCACGGGTGAAGGGAGGAAGCCCAGAAGGAAGCCCACCCTCTTCCCCGGTCGATGTAATCTCGGTTTTAAGTGGCTGTTCCCTTTGGAATCCACCTTTTCAACACTTTTTTGTGGGGAGAGGGGAGATTTAGAATGGACAAAGAACCACAGTAACCACAGCAGCAGGTGCTCCAAAAAGCAGCCCTGAAAAGTGAGGACTTCCATATCTCCCCTTAAAAGAGGAGGTTAATATCTCTGCTTTCTAGAATAGCTGGAGGCTCGAGCAAGCAGAAGCTGGGAGCTGAGGGGAACGCAAGCACACACGTGAGACAGCACATTGGGCACCTGTTCTGGGAGATTCTGCTGCACTGAGCAAGATGCAGCGGACTCTCTGGCAGGAGCTGAGGGTCAAGGACCAAGCAAACCAGAACGGGTCTGTCTGGTGACGGATGAGGCCTTGCTTGGGTGGTCCTGACGGTTTGAAAGGGGTCTGGACAAACCCATGGAACAGAAGGCTGCTGATGGTATGGGTTCTGATGGCAGTCTGCCGCCTCCACCATCAGAGGCAGTGGGCCTTTATGCACCAGTTGCTGGGGAACATGGGCAGGAGGATGCTGTTGCACTCATGTCCTGTTGGTGGATTCCCGTAGGCAGCTGGTTAACCCAAAGATGGACTAGATGGTCCCTTAGTCTGACCCGGTAGGGTACTTTTTATGTTCTTATGTTTAGGGAAAGGGATAAGGAGGGAAAATACACACTTTTCTGGTTACACAGATGTAGAGTCATCCTGGATGATGTTTCAATCATGCTTAATATAGCTATGAGAAAGGGCACGGAATGGCAGGGATGGGGAAAGTTGGCCAGTACAGGGTGGACAGCTTAAAACAACAGGAGATAACATGAGTGGGGCAAAGAGGGGAGCCGCACCCCATCGTTCCAGAAAGCCCTCCAAGCAGCCCCACTGGCAGCAACTGGATCCCAGCTGGCTCCTGCTTGGAAAATAGTGAAGGTCTCTGGACAATGCAGGTGGCCATGGGGCATATCCAGTTTCCACTTCATGAAAAAGGCCTGCTGCGGATGTGCCAACATGAAAACTATCTGCAGACATATTAGAAATTAAAATTCACACTCCTTGCTGTGGCAAGTTATGAGAGTATTTTAATGAGTCTCTTTGCAGGAAACTCGGTATTGATCTGCTATTAATCTCAATGACATCCATTGATCCCTCTGGCAAGCTCTGAAGGTGGATTTAGTGCTGGTTTTGACTGAAGCCGAATCATATCCCATTGTCATGGACCATTTTTCCCCCGCACACCTGCCTAGCCAGAAAAAGTTAGGCAGACAGAAAATTTGCTAACTTTTGCAGAGAGGAAATGCTACAAACGGTTCAGTTGGAGGCCTTACATTTAAAGAGACGGCCAAAAGGAAAACCTCCTCCAGAAAACCTTTAGAATGAAAATTAATTCCATCTTCACTCCTACTGACTAGGAGCATCTCCAGGCTCCACGTTCCTTTCAGCAGACTACCTGTGTATCTACTCACCTCCTAATGTTATGGTAAACATCAGACACATAGTGAATGGTGGCATTAAAGAGTAACATTTAATATAGTAGTGGGAAAACACTGGGAACTGCAGCCCAACACAGTAGCCTGGAGAGGGGAAGGCCAAATTAATCAATTAAGGTTGCAGTGCTGATGGCTTGCAGACAGCTGGGACAGATAGGAGCTGTAGGCCCCTTTCCCACCTAAACAGGCATAGGATTGCACCTTAATCAATTAAAATCATGTTGACTGACCTAAAAGGAAACAGCTCTACTCAGCTGGTCACACATTTTCAAAGGAAAGGTTAATTAAGATCAGTACTTCTGAAACTGCAGATGAGCGGTGCCACAACTGAAGTCTTCAGCCCAGTTCTCAGAGGAGAAACGACTGGATAAACACTGTGCAGAACATCTTTTTTCTTCTTTAATGATGTGTGTGCGTGTGCATGTGTATGTGTGCACATGCACAGACAAGGAAAAGGGAGAGAGAAGTTTTGCTGGGAATGCAGCACATTCGGATGGAAACTTGTTTCTTCAAAGCCTAACACTGATCAGAATGAAAATCTCCCCTCCTCACCATGGGTGGCCAGGGCTAAAAAATACATTTGCATTGTACAACCAGAACTTATACCCGCGAACGCTTCCTAAGTACGCAAGGGGAGAATCTCAGTTTGCCTGCAGCTGAGAAAAGAAAAGGTAAGCTTCGACGTGCTGTTTTCCCAGTAAGAGTCACCTCCACCAGCAATTAAGGAAGCATGAAGATGTTGTGACATGCTATTAATTCTGTGAAATGCATAGCTTGGCCCCAGGATGGTGCCGTGCGCATCTATCACTCGACAAGAATGTGTGTGTTTTCTCCCAGCCCAATTTTTGGCAAAAGGCCCAAGAAAGTTAGTTGCACAAACATTCCACAGAAAATTAATGGGCATAAATTAGTTGCAATGAATATACTGTATTGGTTGCCACAGGTCTTAAAGAAGACCAACTTTCTCTGGATTTGGGGCTATTACATTTCTGCATGAATTTGCCTGTGGAATAGGTAGCTTGATTAACATTAATTAAAACTTGTACAATAAATCAAGTAAGAAGTCCTTGAAGTGGGTAACAACTGGACCCTACATGATATAGAGGAGGATTTGTAAGCCTGTTTTTGGTTGAATGGAGCCAAGGAAAAATATCCCTGGAATTTCTCACCCAGGCTGAAAAAGTCACTGTGCGGAACTCTCTGAACTTTGTGGGTGGAGGGTGTACCATTCCCCCTCCCCATCAATGTGCTGAAATGCTAGACCCGGGACATGGAGGAGCATCCAAAATGGTGGCAACGCTGCCAGCATATGCGGGAGAGGAATATAAACCTAAAAAGAAGGAAGAGCTGTGCTGAGCTAATGGGGAGCCCTCCAGGAGTTCGGCAAGGCTGTATACTGTCGCCCTGCCTATTTAGCTTATGTGCAGAGCACATCATGAGAAAGGCAGGGCTAGATGAATCACAAGTTGGAATTATGATTGCCGGGAGAAATAGCAACAACCTCAGATATGCAGATGATACCACTCTCATGGCAGAAAGTGAAGAGGAACTGAAGAGCCTCTTGATGCGGGTGAAGGAGGAGAGCACAAAAGTTGGCTTGAAACTCAACATGAAGAAAACTAAGATCATGGCATCTGGTCCTCTCACATCCTGGCAAATAGATGGGGAAGAAATGGAGGTAGTGACAGATTTTATTTTCCTGGGCTCCAAGATCACCGCAGACGGGGACTGCAGCCAAGAAATTAACAGACGCTTGCTCCTGGGGAGGAAAGCTGTGGCAAATCTAGACAGCATACTAAAAAGCAGAGGCATCACCCTGCCAACAAAAGTGTGTATAGTCAAGGCTATGGTTTTCCCAGTTGCAATGTACGGCTGTGAAAGTTGGAACATAAGGAAGGCTGAGCACTGAAGAATTGAGGCCTTTGAATTGTGGTGCTGGAGGAGACTCCTGTGAGTCCCTTGGACTTTAAAGCGATCAAACCGGTCAGTCCTAGAGGAGATCAACCCTGACTACTCTTTAGAAGGGCAGATACTGAAGATGAAACTCAAATACTTTGGCCACCTAATGAGAAGGAAGGACTCCCTGGAGAAGAGCCTAATGCTGGGAACAATAGATGGCAAAAGAAGAAGGGGACGGCAAAGGATGAGGTGGCTCAATGGAGTCACTGAAGCAGTCGGTGTGAGCTTGAGTGGACTCCAGGAGATGGTGAAGGACAGGAAGGCCTGGAGGAATGTTGTCCATGGGGTCGCGATGAGTCGGACATGACTTCGCAACTAACAACAACACCCTCTAAGAAACTGTTGGGACAGTTTCTTCTCACCTTGAAGAAATATGATGAAAATGTGCCCTCCTATTTTCCACCCACACATGAGCTGGAAGATTACAAGAGCCATCAGCATACAGCTTTAGTTTTTACTCTGCAATGTACCTGAACACCCACTCTATAGTCCAACCCCAGCAAACCCATCCCTAATCATCACATTATTCCATTTTCCTGTTTCTACTACTCCTTATCTTAAGGTATAACCCTATGCAAATTTAGGCAGGGAAAAAAGGCCTACAACTCCCAGAATGCCTCAGTCAGCATTTATTTCACTATCTAAATTTGCGTAGGATTCTATCTAAACTTGCATAAGATGTTATGCTTACCCTCCTTCATGATAACTGACCACCTCCAGTTGGTTACATCCACATTAGAAATGGGGCACAATGACAGCTTAAGCAAAATACTTTTACATCCTGTTGCTTTCAAACAAAGACTTGAGCACATGCTAAAAATCAGTGGGACTTAAAAAAAGATGGAAGTTGTGCCAACTGAATATTTACTGGATTTGAAGCATTTATACCTCAAAACAGAGCCAAATCTCTGGAAGTGAGTCAAGAGATGATTGTATTAATGTGAATGTCAATAGGCACAGTGAAATGGCAGAATGCATACAGCAAGCTACATTCTGTTACTCAACACCTCCAATAAAAGGCTTTCTTAAGAAACTAATCTTGGCTATCTTTTGAAAACTCGATATGGGTCAAGTTGTTGTTACATGTCATCAAGTCACCTCTGACTTGTGGCAACCCTATGAATCAATGTGTGCAAAACAGCCTGTCCTTCACAGCCCTGCTCAGCGATTGTACACACTAGCTCTGGCTTCCTTTAAATTCCATTAAATTCCTTTTTCTTAGAGAAAAAGGTTCATAGCAAGTAGCCCGGATGCCACTGAATCATCAAATAGTAGCATTGGAAGGAGCCATGAAGGCCATCAGGTCCAACCCCCTGCTGTTGCAGGACAACAAGTCACACCATCCCACTCAGAGGCTGTCCAGTTTTGCCTTGAATGCACCCAGTGTGGGAGAGCCCACCTCCTCCCTAGGCAGCTGGTTCCACTGTCTCATTGCTCTGACAGTGAGGAAGCTTCTCCTGATGTCCAGCCTGAATCTGGGTTGCCGCAACTGAGTAAGCCCAACTCCTGCTGGTCATCTATCTGACTTCAGAAAGTTGGGTAGCTAACAAATGTACTCAGAAATGCTTGGGACACTTATACAGAGAGGAAAACCATGGGTGGACCTGCCTTTAGTTACATCGTTTGAGGTCAGAAGCGGGGCATTGGACCGAATAATCGTCTTGCCCTTCTCCATCTCTATGATTCTATGATTCAATGATTCAAAGGCAGAAGGTAGAAGTATTTCAGGAATAATTCAGGAAGAAAAGAGTCACTGGAGAGAGAGGAGGAGGGATTTTCTGAACAATCTTACACCATTGTTGTGGAACATTGCCTTTTTGCCTTTATTCCAGCTAGACCAATAAGCCAAGCACAGACTCACAGACTTTTCTGTTGCTATTTATTAACTTAACTCATTACTGCAGGTCTGCAGTGCTCGATATGTGAAGTTCTCTGAGCAGTTCACAACAACGGGAATTGGGTTTCAAGAAGGAGTGTGATGAATGTAGAAGACGCAGAGAGCTCTCAGCTTTAAATGTTCTTCTGCATCATTTCTCAACTCGACTGACCACATTTGAAGAACAGAAAGCAAAATGTAAACCTGAAACTGACTGTTCTGGTTTGCTGCCTAAAGAAAATGGAAGTGTAACATTCTAGCATGGGTAATTCCATTTTAACTTTGTAAAAATAGAGGCCCCAAAACATTAAACAAGCAAGTTTTTAAACCCAGCCTATAGCCTGGCCTTATTCCCCTCCACGATCCTATTCCCAATGCCCTGGGATAAGAAAAATAACCCTGGTTTCAGAAAAATAGGTGATTAAATAGAAGGATGAAAGGATGTCATGAAATCCATTCTGCCTGCATTTCACAGATTGCCAGCATCTTCCATTCCTTCCTCTGCTCCCTGCCCAAACCAGTTTTTCTTTTTTCAGGGATGTGTGAGATTTTGTTCCACTTGGACAAGTGTGCATTCATGTTAATCTACATTCACACAACTGCACATTAGTGCTAATATGTTTAATGTAAATCCCCCCCCCCAAAAGTAAGGGGGGGGGGAATGTCTGCACATCCATGGAAGCCAACTGGGAAAAATCTGTCCACTGTGGAATATGCAGGTCAGATTCAGAGAAATACCAATTTATTTGAATGGCACATGGGTTTCTCCAACAACCCCAGTTAAAAGCAGTAGAAAGAGTCAAGATGGCAATTCATGTTAGCATTTAAGGATGGAATGAAACAGAAAACAAAAGAAGTAAAAGATTATTTCTATTCTTGTTCCTTTGGACAATGGGACATCTGACCAGTCCAACCAGTTTTAGCCTGCTGACCAAATACTGGACAAGTCTTTCAAAAAGCATCAATACTGTTAGAACAAAATCAATAACTGCTCTGATATTTATGATAATCAGAAAAAAATAGATAGTCATGACTGTGTAGTATCATCCAACGTAGGCAGATGGGTAGGTCTAGTGCAAGTATGTTTTACTGGAGACCAAGGTCAAGATCAGCCAAACTGTTGCATCTCCAGTCACAATCTATGGGTGTGAAATGGACAGTGAAGAAAGCTGAGAGGAGGAAAACGGATGTGTCCAAAACATGGTGCTGGCAGAGAGCTTTGTGAACCCAGGACCAACAGAAAGACAAACAAGTGGGTCCTAGAACAAATCAAGCCAGAGCTTTCTCCAGAAGCAAAAATGACAGTGCTGAGGTTGTCCTACTTCAGACACATCATGAAAAGGCAAGACTCCCTGGAGAAGACAACCATGTTAGGGAATGTCAAAGGCAGAAGAGGGAAGGGGATACCGAACATGAGATGGATGGACTCCGTAGAGGTAGAAGAGGGAAGGGGATACCGAACATGAGATGGATGGACTCCGTAAAGGAAGCCACAGCCTCAAACTTGAAAGAGCTTAATGGGGTTGTCATGGACAGGTCATTTTGGAGGGCTTTTGTTCATGGGGTCACCACAAGTCTGAGATGACTTGACAGCCCATCACAACACCAGTGATTCCATATGTTGATTCTCCCTCTCAAATATGGGGTTATGGAGCCGGATTCACAGAGTCAGAACCAGAAGCAATTCTTGGGTTCCTGGAGTCAGAGCTGGAGACAGTAAAATGTACCAACTTTGACTCCTAATACATTTAAATTGAAATATACATAATATGTTAAAATTTCCTGTTTTACAGATAATCATTTGAGTAACCTATTTTTCCAGGGTATATTTTCAGGATATAGTCTAATTTCGTATCTCAGTGAAAGTGGCACTCCATAAAAATTTACAATGGCAAAAAAACCCCCATCAACAGGGTTGGCTGTTTTTGAACACTTTACAATAACAACAGATGGGAAATATGTGTGCTGAGTATTACAGAAGACAACGATTGAGAAAAAGCACGTGTTGCGAGTCATTTCCATGGTTCTGATAAAAATTCACCTACAAGAGCATCAGATTTAAAAGACACTTGCAGCGTTTCCATCCTAGAGTTAGAAACTGTGAATAAGAGAGGGAGCAATCAAGACATTCTACCTAATTCAAGAAATCCACTGGAGACCAAACACAGCCAGCACAATTCTTTACATCTGATGAAACTGAGTGCTTTCAATCAACACAGAAAATAAAAAATAATTACATTAAAAATTGCTTTAAACTACACTGTTTTAAATAGTTATCCCTCAGCTATGTACTGTTTGGATTTCCTGGTTTTTCTTTCTAGTTTATTGTTCCGTGTTTAAATGGATTGTTTTTTATTGTTATAGTGTTTATCCCACTGTAATCCACTTAAAGAGCCTTTGGAATATAGCAGAATATAAGTTTAAGAATGAATGAATAAAGAAATAGTATATTCCTATATTGCAATATAAATAAAGAAGTTGGAGTCAAGGGTACCATAAACTGAGGAGACAAAGGTTTTATTGACTGACTCCACAGCCCTGCTCAATGTCACCTTTGTGTTTTTGTATGTAGGGGGGAAGGGATAAGTTGTATTTATTTATTTATTTTACCTAAAACTTTTCTATACTGACAGTAGTAATTTGTCTTCAGTGCAAATAACAAAGCATGATGCCTACGACACAGGAAATTACCACGCTTGATCAAAATCCTCGGCTCAAGTTACACCAAAGCTGCAACTGTGCAAGGGAGGGGGAACCATCTCACTAAATAATAAAGATGCTTTCTGTTGCTCTTCACAGATCTTTTCCTTTTATCTTTCCATTCAGCACATTGCACTGGGTTAGATTTTAGTAGTGTTGTGGGGCAGCCATGTCTAGGCTGATGAATGAGATCTGCTCTTAAGCAATGCGCAAGCAACATGTGGGTCATTCTACAAAGTACAGGTCAGGGAACTCCAAAAGACACTCCATGAATATGGACGAGCTGACAGACGACAAAGCCAGATGCTTCAAAAGCCATGAGAGCAAGACAGAGAGAGAGAGAACGGGAACACTTACATTTTCAAATCATCCACTGGCATTTACTGAGTAAGCTTAAATGTGTATCTTTCTCTTTTTCACTTTCTTTTCTTGGCGGGGTCCAATCAACATAGTAACCCACACTTGAGGCTTGAATGTAGGTTGCTGCTGAAAAGCTAGCATGCTGTCCGAACCCAGCCACAACAAATAACCATGGCTCGTTCACCCAAGCAACCCAAAACAAACTGTGTGTTCTCTTCATGGGTTGTTCGTAGTTAACTATGCTAGCTAACTATGGTATAACTGTGATTGGTTAACTTGGCTCGGTTCAGAGAGCACAGGAACTCCAATCTCAAGAGCAACCCATACATGTAGAAAGTATGCGTTGCCCCAAGTATAAGTCAGAAATCAACATCCCTTCAAGAACAAGAGGTTGTTGTGAGGATAAACCTCAGAAGCTGCCTTATCCCAGGTCAGATCTTAGGTCTGACTAACCCAGGATTCCCTTCTCTGCCTGAGACTTTTCGGGGTCTTGGGAAGAAAGAACTTCCCCATCATCTCCCACTTGATCCTAAACTGTGGATCAGGAGTTCACTCTCAACTGTGAACCTGAGAGTTTTTGTATGCAAAACATGTGCTCCAGCAAAGAGCCATAGTCCACTGCCTCCTACGGATGCCAGAGCAGGGGTGCAGAACCTCAGGGTCAGGGGCCAAAGTTGGCCCTTCCGGGGTCCCTTTCTGGCCTTGTGGGATTCCCAGATAGCCACACAGTCTTAGCATGATAGAAACATAGAAACAGAGCGAGTCAGAAGGGGCCTCCTGGGCCATCTAGTCTGACCTCCAGCACCAGCCGGCTCCGCTCACGACATGCCCACCATGTGCATGTCCAGCCTGTCTTTGAACACCAATGATGCCCCACCCCTTTCCCTGATGGCCAACGTTCTCATGGTTTCCCAACTTTTCTGCAGTTTATTCCCCTGTTCTAGAGGGTTAAAATACCCCTGTGAGCTTTCGGCGTCAGTGTGCTGGCATGTTGCTTCCAGCTCTGCCCACCAAGGGGATGCAGCCCCAGACTGCTGCTCGGAAGGGGAAACTGGATCTCGGGGTGAAAAAGGTCCCCCACGCCTGCACTACGAGCCCACTGCAGCTCTGGCAGCTTTCCACGATCCCAGCTGCACTTCATGCCAGCTTCACTTAACTCCATACCTCCTGGCCTGCATAACTTCTCTGCCAGGCCCATTCCATCTCCAATTTTTCTTTGCTTCGCAAACCCTTTTCTCCATCCATCTCCTTTTTCTCTCATTCATTTGGAGGTGGTGTCCTCCAGTTATGTTTTGGACTGTACCTCCCATCATTCTGGGAGTTGCTAGGTGGAATTTATGGGAGTTGTCCTCCAAAACAGCTGGAGGGCATCCAGTTTCCTGTTCCTCCCACCCCTCATTCAACCGTCCTATCCAGAACCTTCTCCTGTGCTTCAGCATTCTGGACTGAAGTCCATTCATGGACCTCTGCGTCTCCTCCTTCTCCAAGCCCTTCCACCAGTTTTGCTCCCTTCAAGCAAGAACCCAGAAAGCCCGAGAGCCAATTGCCTCCAAGGATCCTTCAGATATTTATTTATTTATTTATTTGAAAAATTTCTATGCCGCCCCTTGCCAGCTAGCCTCGGGGCGGCTTACAGCAGGTCCATATAATACAAAAATACAAACATGAAATTGAAACACAAAACGACCTACCGCTAAAACTAAAATTAAAATTAAATTAAAATTGGGCCATCTCATAGTCCCAATTAAAAACTAACAAAAGCTAAAATTCAAAACTAATAAATAATAACATTAATAAATTAATAATTAAATTAACAATTAAAATATTTCTTAAATAAAAAGATAAAAGCAATTTGCCCGAAGATAAGCTCAGGGATGGGTTCAGGTGTGGGGGCTTGGCCATCCTGAGCTGGGCCATGTCCATTTCGACACAGAACGAAGGCCAGGCAGGAGGCGGCAGGGGCATTTTGCTCCTGACTCAATGCAGGTGATGAGAGGGGCCTGGTGACCAGACAGTGACCACACGGAGGAAGGGCAGGGCCAGGGGCACCGGGCTCCATGGCTCCAGCTGAGCTGGGGGCCAAAGCAGGTGCCCAGCAATGCTGAGCCCCAGTGGCAGGCCATAAACCATCCTGCTGGTAAGGTTGGGGTTCCCCACAACCCCCACAGGCATCGATGTACCCCAAGAGCACTTGCCAAGCTACCGGCTGCCCTCTGCACCAGAACACCCCCAAGACAATGGGCCCTGCTGTTCGCAGGGCCTCTCCAATTTCTAGCAGCGAGCTTTCACAACAGACTGCAGGATAATGCCCAAGCCCGTAAGGCCAATGCGGCAGGTGGACTGCAGCGCGCCACAGAAGCCAACAAGCTCCGCTTCCTAAACCAAGCCTCCAAGTGTGATCTCCACAAAGGCCCACCTGCAAAGCTTTCTCGGGCTGAGGCTTCTCCCTCCTCAGGCCACGTGAAGGCTGTGGATGCTGCCCTCACAACCCCATCGAGGTGGAAATGAGCAACTCTGTTTTGTTCCAGAATCTGTCCATTGGACAGTTCCATAGCCAGATTCCCCTAACAGGCTATTTATTATTACTAGATGTGATGAGATAGTTTTACTGTTTCATAGTAGGCATTTCTCCCTGCTCTTCTAATGCATGACAGTTAATCAGGGCAGCTTCAAAAACAGTGGCATTGCTAAGGAAGGAAAAAGGATAGAAGTGTTAAAATGCATCCACTACCCGGGCAAAGCAAAAGCCTACCTGAATTTTTTTTAATGTCCCCACTAATCAACAGAAGGCCATCAAAGAAGGCTGGCCTTGTGAGGCAAGGCATTCCACCAGATTGGGGCAAGCACTGAGAAGGCCCTGTCACTTGGGGACTTGCCTTTGGTGCAACACAAAGAAGAGACTGAATCCCCTGAACTTAAGAGAGTGCACAGGAGCAGGCAGCCCTCCAGGTATCCCAAAGTGTCACCTTCCCAAAGTCCACCCTTGTATTGAGGGAGTGAAAGCAACAAAATGAGATTCAGTAGGAACAAATACCGGGCCCTCCAGCTAGGAAAAAGAAACCCAGTGCATTGATACAAGATGGGGAATATGTGACTCGACAGAACTGAAAACAAAAAGGCCTTGGAGTAACTGTGGACAACAGGCTAAACATGAGCCAACAATGTGATGCAGCCCCAAAAAGGACAAATGCTATTTTGGGATGCATTAATAGAAGCATTACTTCCAAATCACGAGAAGTAGTAGCTCCCCTATACTCCTCACTAGTCAGACCTCACCTGGAATACTGCATCTGGCTTGGGGCAGAAAGTTTAAAGAATGATGCAGAAAAACTAGAAAGGGTTCAAAGGAAGGCAACAAAAGTGATCCAGGGTTCAGAAACACTGCCCTGTGAGGAGAGACTGGGAGAACTGGGCATGTTCACCCTTGAGACGAGAAGGCTTTAAGTACCTCAAAGGCTGTCACAAAGAGGAAGGTCAAGATCTCTTCTTGCTGATGCCAGAGTGTAGGACACAGAGTAATCCGTTCAAGTTGCGACAACCCAGATTCAGGCTGGACATCAAGAAAAGCTTCCTCACTGTCAGAGCAATACAACAGTGGAACCAGATGCCTAGAGAGGTGGTGGGCTCTCCCACACTAGAGACATTCAAGGTAAACTGGACATCCATCTGAGTGGGATGGTGTAAATTGGTGTCCTGCAAGAGCAGGGGGCTGGACCCGATGGCCTTCTTGGCCCCTTCCAATTCTACTGTTCTATGATTCTATGAAACACAGATCATTTCTGGAAACAGCACGTCGCTCACAATTGTGGCCGAGACAGCATATAACAAAAACCCGTTTCAGGCCTTTTCACAGGTTTGCGATTCCCAGCAAGGGAGAAGAAAGCACACTCAGCTCTGCCATTTCGACATCACATTTATTGCCCACTTTATGGGTGCCAACTGGCCACCTTCCCGTATCCATGCATGTTCTCCACATGAGCCGAGGATGTTCCAGCTCTGGCCCCATATGGAGAGGAAGCTTTCGTCCCCAGGCAGTCACTCTCCTTGAACAGAAGGTGACAAACACAGCGATGGAGGGGAGCTGTGACACTCCTTGTCCCTTCACGTTTCCAGTTAGAGAATGTCCGAATAAACGTTTTCCCCTCTGCCAATCAAACTTTACCAGAAACAGGTTCTCCACGCTGTGGAACCAAGATGGCAGCCACCTGACACCTGGCAAACTACTTTTAAGTGAAAATGCATCCTTGCAAATTGAATAAGAACTCCAGGACTGAAGCAAATGACTTCCCTATTAAAATGTTCCGCTTGATTTCCAATGCTAATTTGTAGATGCAGCACTGTTGGAAGGAGGGGGGGAAGTCCCAATAGACAACTGACTCAACCTGTGGTCCATGCAAATATACTGCAGCATAATTAAAAATAAAATAAAACGGAGTGTGAGGTGGAGGACAAAGGAGCAAAAGGAAAGTGATTATGACTTCCAAAGCAAACAAACCTTAGAAACACTACTTTTCCAAAGCACCGGTGGGGAATGGTGATTTACGAGTGCCCTCTGCTGGTGACAGCAGGGATAACAATTGTTCCAAGAGAAAAAAATAGAGGGAAAAAAGTTGAAACATTTCTTTTTATGAGTTAGCTGTCTCCTGCTGGAGGCAGAAATAATAGGAGAAAAACCATGCTGTGTTAACTTTTTATGCTTCCATTACATCGTCCAAGACATCATGAAACTAAAAAAAAAATGCTTCGTTCTGAACTTTAAAAAGATGGTAGAAACTATTAGGCCAAAATCACTTTCAAAGGGGAAAAGAAAAAATGGATTTGGAAATTTATGACATCAAGCAGTTCCATTCTTCTCTTGAGTTCAAACAGTTGCAGGATGCTCAGGATTCAGCAAGAACTTTTACTTAATCCATTTAAAGTCTGTTTAGCTAACCAAGGTTGTCCTCCACCTTGGCTTGCCAAAAGATGCTAAAAGCCTCATGCGGAACTGTTGTGCGCCAGATCCTCCAGTAAACCTCTTCCTGATCTGCTTCTGATCTGCTGCTATTGTGTACAAGCAACATGGCTGGGGGCGAGTGTTGGAGTGGCGCCCTAGGTAATCGGGGTTCTTGTCCCCACACAGCCATGAAGCTCGCTGGATGACTCTGGGCCAGTCACTCACTCTGTTTCCTACCTCACAAGGTTGTTGTGAGGATAAAAGGGAATGGAGCATCACGCAATTCACCCTGGGCCCTTGCAAGAGGAAGAATGATGGCGTATAAATGTGATAATAGTGGTAGTAAGAGGAGTAATGTCAGGCCTAGAGGAGATCAACCCTGGCTGCTCTTTAGAAGGCCAGATGCTGAAGATGAAACTCAAATACTCTGACCAGCTAATGAGAAGAAAGGACTCCCTGGAGAAGAGCCTAATGCTGGGAACAATAGATGGCAAAAGAAGAAGGGGACGGCAGAGGATGAGGTGGCTGGATGGAGTCACTGAAGCAGTCAGTGTGAGCTTAGGCGGACTCCGGGGCATGGTGGAGGACAGGAGAGCCTGGAGGAATGTTGTCCATGGGGTCGCGATGGGTCAAGCATGACTTTGTGACTAAACAACAATGAGAGGAGCAATGCCACCTATTGGATGTATTTCTTCTGCTTGAAAGGGATTTACTTTGTATGACAAAAATGCCAAGCATCAAGGAGTCTGCACGTAAAGACACCAGCAGAAACTCCTTAAGGTGGAGTGTACAATTGTGGAAAACGAGCTGCAGCAAATCCCTCCCCACACATGCTGGTCACAAGCCATGTAACTACCCTGCTGGCCACAAGTTATTGTGATGTCCAAACCCATCGGGGGTGGCTGGCTCAGGGGATTTATGATTCACCCCGTAATCCCAGAACAAGCCATGGATTTATTTTTCCTCTGTGATCTCGCAACTTCTCTGTGCGCACACGTGTGTGTGTGTGTCTTTAAAAGGCAGAAGCAGCCTTTCTGAAATCTAGAAAGGTTGCTTCACTGAAAATGACAGTAGCAAGCTTCAGTGGAAGGACTGCTTTTACAAGTTTACTTCTTCACCAGTTGGGCAAGCCGCCTTCATCTGCTGCTCCTTCCCCCTCTGGAAAGAAGAGTCTGGAAATCCAGAGCATGCCACCAAAGGCTACAGACTGGAAGAGCCTGTTTTTGTTTATTATTTATTTGTAAATGGACATGTCTCCTTTTGGCCCCAAGACAACTCGTTGCAGAAACTTCAAAATGCTTTCTACAGTAGGCCTTTCTTCTGTGTGAAGATGCCTTGGATCATTCTCTAAGGTTCTTTCAGCAGTCAGCTCCAATGCTTTCACTGCATTAGTCTCTTGCAATCTGGATATCAACATGGGGTAAAACAGGCATCAGTCTTCCTGTCTGAGCATGTCTTCTGACCCACAAAGCGCCGCAGCCCACGTCAGAAAAAACAGACATGCTGCAAAATAAAGGCAAGTGCCGGAGCGAGCCTGTGGAAGGCCCTGGTACAACACAAGAATCCATCTATACCCAGGCATTTGGCTGGGATTACGCTTTCACATAGAGATCAAACCAGTCAGTCCTAGAGGAGATCAACCCTGACTGCTCTTTAGAAGGCCGGATACCAAAGATGAATCTCAAACACTTTGGCCACCTAATGAGAAGGAAGGACTCCCTGGAGAAGAGTCTAATGCTGGAAACAATAGAGGGCAAAAGCAGAAGGGGACGGCAGAGGATGAGGTGGCTGGATGGAGTCACTGTGGCGGTGGGTGTAGGGTTGGGGGGACTCCGGGGGATGGTGGAGGACAGGAAGACCTGGAGGAATGTTGTTCATGGGGTCATGATGGGTCGGGCATGACTTTGTGACTAAACAAAAAAAATCCTAATAGGGCTCCCCAGAAGGATCCATGCGTGCTTAGCTATAGGAAGACTGCAGCATCCAATCTCCCCTGGACCATTTACCTGGGCCCCAAATTAGCAACAATTTGGAACACCTGTTGGTCATGGCGCCTTCCAAGGGGAGGGGAAAGAACCATGCCAGTGAGCCCGCCCGGGTGAGCGTCCCCACAGCAATTTTGGACTGGACTGCTGGGAGGCTGACCCACAGCACTCGCGTACCGTATGAACCAGGCCTCAAAAAAGTCATACAAAGCGTGCGCCTATTTAACAGCGCACTTAAAGGCGTGGGGGAGACGGAAGGCAGCATCATGAGCCTGCACTCAGTGGATGTAAGCTTCCACAGGGAATGTGCCCCCTCTCGTATTTCATGCAGCGCGTGCCAACATGGCCCCATTCAATTGACTCCCTTGTTTATGAAGCGGCACAGCTTTGTTTCGTCGTGTCAGCAGGAATGCAGAAAGCTTTGGCAACGGTGCATTACTTGCTGATGCAGCAGAAGCTCAAAATGCATGCGAGGAAATCTGGGTCCAAAGAAGAGCGCAAAGGGTGCGCCTGGCCCTTAATGCACACGCTCAAAATGGAGTGCAGCTTTTTCTGCAAGATGCTTTGGGGTATGAAGTTCCAGTGATGGGAGGACAGAGGAAGCCAGAGCCAGAGCCTCAGAACATAAGAAAAGCTGCATCAGACCAAAGCCTTCTGTTCTCACAGTGGCCACCAGCTGCCCAGAGAATGCCTGAACACGCATGCTCCCCAGCAACTGGTGTACACAGGCATCCTGCCTCTGGTGCCAGGCACAGGAAGGAGCCATCAAGACCCACAGCTGTGAGTAGCCTCTCACCCATGCATTTGCCCCTTTCCCTTTCCAAGCCATCCAAATTGGTGGCCATTTCTACATCTTGTGGAAGAGAATTCCACAGTTTAACTGTGTGCTGTGTGAGGAAGTCCTTTGATTTGTCTCCAATCTTCTACCCATCAGCTTCATGAGAGGACCTCCGTGGGTTCCAGCACCATGAGACAGCAAGAAAATGTCTCCCTCGCCACTTTCTGCGGGGCTTTTTCTAGGCTGAGAGTGACTCACTGGCCCAAAGTCACCCAACCAGTTCCATGGGCTGAGTGGGGCCTAGAACCTGGCTCTGCCAGGCCCTTGGGCCGACACTCCAGCTGCTGCGCGACGCTGGCTCTCGGTCTGAAGCAGAAGAGCACAAACCTTGGTTCACCCCTCAGCAAAGGCCCTGACTTTCTTTCCGTGTATCCTTCTGAAAGGCACACAGGGGTGCAGTTTCAGGAAGCGAGGCGCACCCAGAATTAACCCTCAGAGTCATACATCGACATACTTGCAAGAATGGCAAAGGCATACTTGAAGCCACTTAAGATGAGCCATGAGTGAGGAATCTGACAAGGACACACAATTTGACAGGTTCTGACAATTATACCTCCTGCCGCTCCGATTCTGGTGTGCAGCCATGAGGTGATGTTGACTCACTCCAGTAAGAGCTGAGCCAGCTCACCAAATTGTGTCTCTAAGAAAGGCTGCAATTTGTGTATTTAAAAAAAAAGTACAGCAATTTGTTGTGCAATTAATAATTTGCGCAAATGTCCTTCAGTTTAAAAAAGGAGCAATGGCAGCCTGTCTTTAGAGAAGGAAGACCATGCAAAAACCTTGGCTAGGGCTGCTTTTGAGCATCGGCTCAGAAGAGGGAAAGAAATCCATCAAGCTCACAGGGAGAATGGCCCAGTATCAGCACTCCCCTGCTTCGGATCAGTTTATGCCACAGTCAGGATGGGCAGAGCCTTCGATAGCTGGCATTCCTCTCTCAGGCCTTCTGTAGGCATCCTAGTCTGAGCTTAAGATTAGCAGGTAAAGTGGAGTCAAGAAACATCTGACAACCCTGTCTGAGAGCTAGAAGAACACAGAAAGAAGCTAGACACGAAGTCGGTTCCTTCTCTGTTCTGCTTCTCAAACTTTTCAGGCTAGAAAACAGGCAAGTTTGCCTTTGTCCATTTACTTGTACGTTATGGTGGAAAACAGGCCATTATGGTGAACAGAGTGTAAAATAGCCCAAGAAAGGCTTTTACCTCTTCATGCTCAGGGCCAAGTGAGACACAATGTTAAATGTATCTTTGCTTTAAGAACATTCAACCCACCTTACCTCCAAGAAGAGGAATCAAGAAGAAGCCTCTAAAACATTTCAAAATAAAGCACGGCATAACATTTCTAAAGATCAAAGGCATTTTAAGAGCAACAATTTTTGAGTACAGCAGTAAAAAAAAAAAAAAAAGTGTAGAGTTTTCTTTCTGCTCTCTCTCTCCCATAAATATACTACACCAGCTTGGAGAAGGCATGAAAACTACTGGAATCCCAACAGGTAAGGATAGGGGATTTAGCTATCCTTCCTTTGTGGCAGTCCCACGGAAAATTCGTCTTCTGAAGGTGCCATTTGCAGGAAATCCCTTTGGTGTCAAATTCAGAGGAACTTTGGGAAAGTGCCTCTCTTCCTCTCGCCCCATCCACCATGGCCAAATTCCCTGCATTCCACTCAACAGGAGAGGTAGCAGCAAGACCAAAAACAGTGCGTGGGTGTCCCCTTTGTGTTTCCCCTTTTCTCTCCGGTCAAGTTGTTCTGCATACGGTGTACTCGGGAACTTGGCATTCATTCAGAGGCTCCTGCAGGCACTCTGTGAAGGACCACCTTTCCCAGAATTCACCAACTCGCCAGCCAGCTTGCCATGAAGAGCACGGTGCAACAGAATTGCCCAGGGTCTGACATGGAGACCCTCACTGCAGCATTCTTCAATCCACCCAGGATGGGAGAGAGAGGAGCTAATACAAGGGAATTACACCCGTCAGAGAGAAGAAACGGGGTTACATCGGAAGGCCTCGCCTTCCATCGCACTGTGGCGGATCATCCGGGCTCACCTAATATCTTCATCCGTAACGATGAAGGCTTTGCAGAGAGGTTGGGATGTGTTCAGCCACACGGCTGGGTTTTTCTCCACGGCGGCAGAGAGCTGCCCCGTGATGGGAGCAGAACTCGTGTGCAATGCGCTGGCGACAGCAGAGAGGAGAGTTTCATCGCTGTTCCCGGGGCCAACTCCTAGGAGACAGATGCAAGACATGCTATTCTGATACACCATGTGGTAACGGAAGCAGCAGAGCGAAGGACCTCCAATCCTGAAGCCGGGGTCTCCCATACCTAACTTCCAAACATACCTGATTTTGTAAGGATATGTAAGCAGAAAGCATTTCTCAACTCCTCGTTTCCTTGAATATTCGTTAAAAGCACTTCCGCCACCCACCCTGCCACATTTCCTCTTTTCCCTCTTTTCCCTTATTTGCTTCCAGTTCTGATGGTACTGATAGAGGTTCTGGCCTCACAACATCCATCTTCCATTTTTCAATGCTTCCTTCCTCTAGGGCAAGGCTAGGAACCCCCTGGCCATTCAGATGCTGTTAGATTCCCAACTCCCATCAGCCCCAGCCCCAGCCAATGACAGTGAGGATAGAAGAGGAGGCCCAAAATTCACTACATTCCACGGGCCAGTTCTGGGGCATTCTGAAGGGGAAAGAAACACACACACACACACACACACACACATTGCTGTCCTTTTCCCAGAATGCCCTGGAAATGTGGGATGTCTGGAGAAATCATGTGGAAAACAGCAAACGAGAGCCACAGAAAGGATCATACTAGTGATGGGAAGCTCCCCATTCCAAGAAATGCGTGGAATTAACAGAAATGAATCCCATTTGTTATTGCTAGCATTTATCTTACAGCAGCCGAATGGGTCCGATTCTGTTCAGATGTTGCACTTGTAGCAAACAAATGGGCCCCATTTAGCGCAGGTTTTCATTTTTTATGAAACAAAGTGTATGTTTCGAGTCCATCCACACAATTGTCTCGAAGTCAAGGGATGTCAAAGCATTATGAACCGTCTCTGTGGAACCCCATTTGATCATCACTGATTTAGAGCACATTAAATGTCAGCGTGACAAAGAATACCTTGAAGGCCTTTCGGCAGCTCCATGGATTTTATAATCTGCTCACTCACATCGGATGCACTTAAGCCTTGCAGCCTCTTCTCCCAGAAAAGCTGAAAGATTGAACAGTTTGATTAATACAACCAAGTCAGAACAGCTCGGAGGCTGAAGCATTGCAGGAAGAAGGCCTGTATTCACAGTATTTGGCTACCACAGGGCTGGGCAACTTGAGGCCCTGGCCTACAACTCCCATCAGCCCCAGCCAGTATGGCTGTGGTAGAGGATGATGGGAGCTGAGGCCCCCCAAAATCTTGGCCCACAAGTTGCCCAATGCTTCCAAATAGTCAAGACAGCAGCAGGCAGAAGCTTCCAGGGACGGGGAGGTCCCGACCTACAGCCCCCCCCAAGGTCGTTCCTGTGGTTCAGCATAGATGTCCTGACTCCCACATGGACCAACACTGAAAAAGTTGTGTATCCCTGCTTTGAAGAACGCAGTACCCACAGCTGTTTGGCACGAATCCCTTTAACAGCACGAGAAATGGTTTCGGTTATTTCTTTGTGTGTGTTTTTTTCAACTATTTATATTTATTATTTTATTTATACCCAGCCCTTTCCTCTGCAAGGAACCCAAAGCAGTTTATATAACCTCACAAAATATCAGGAGAGCAGCTTATTTCGCCTGCTGTGATCTTGTGTAAAATCATTCAGCCTCTCTGTTCCTCTTTCATACACATATGTGTTTGCACGCATGCTTGTACACCGACAATTGGTTACATCAAGTTCACGTTCATAATTAATATTCTTGAGTTTTAATTTTAATCAGCTCAAGTGCTTGGCCAATTTCAATAGGCCCAAAGTTGCTGTCACTTGCATTCTTGAGACAAGGGCAGCTCTTAAAGGCAGGGCACTGACAGACAAGCTTGTCAAAGACTTTGGCAAATGCCCCTATGGGAGTCCATAAATGAAATACCTGTCTTCCCCATAGTCCATAAAGGCCTCGTTAAATTTCCTCCCTCCCTTGCTGCAGTCAAATGGAACGGAACGGAACGGAATAGAAAAGAATCTCTTTGAGAGGCGATGTTTGTAAATGTGGGAATAGGGAGGATTTTCCAACTTCAGAGGAGGGATTTTTTTCCTCAGAAATAAAACTGGGAAAGAAAAGGTTCCGTCTGCATTCCCCCCTACACCTGCTGCAAAGCACAGAAGTAGCAGCCCACCTCCACCTGGAGTTGCCTGCATTTCTTTAAGCAAAGTACATGCTCAATGCAAAAGCATGTTTAACAACAGCAGGATCTGCAACTTGCATTTCCCCAAAGCAACCCCAGAGACAAGCAGAAATCCTCATTTCCACAGTCCCGACTGACCTGCCCTCCTTTCTGTGTTACCCAGATTACCCAGAAAAACAATGGTAAAGACTCATCAGACTGAATCCAAAGTCAGTGGAGCTCGTCTAGTTTGTTTCAGTAGGATTGAAGGAATGTTTAATATGTCTCATTGATTTCAATGGGGCTTAATCCACTAACTAAAGCTGGATCCAGCTCATTGAAAAGGAAAAGGGTCACAGGGATTAGACTATTGGATGTAGACTGGTGAGACACAAATGCACAAATGCACATACGGTCACAAAGTTTTCTGGGCAAGCTGAAACCAGTTACTGACACACAACACAACCACCTACAATGGGAAGCCAGCCGTGATGCGATATTCTTCCAATCTGCACCTAGTACATTTTCCACGGGGTAGCACAATTTTCACAAACAGGCCTCCTTGAAAACCCACCACTCGCTCTACTTGCCCATGATGGGTTGCCACGTGGTCCAAAGCCAGGACAGCGATTTCCTTATAAGCTGCTGCGATCTGCTACACAGCCACTTGGCCAAGGTGGCAGAAAAAGCTTGCACCGTTCTGCGTGATCTCCGCTGCCTCGGCCTCCCTTGCCCATGGCTGCCCTTCAGCAGTGCTCAGATGGCACTCTAGAGGAACTGTCCACACTGTCATGAGCCGGTCCCTTCCCTCTTTCCTTCTGGTTATCAAATTCGAGACAATCCTTTGAAGAAGTTCTTTTACTGCCTCTGAACAGATGACAAAACAAGGTCGATCTGCTGAGGGAGAGGCACCTGCCCATGTCAAGAGCTGAATCCAAACGGGAAGCTCCTGCTTGGTCCCTCGCTTTCAGGAAAGCTTCCAACTCCACCCTCAGGGTGCTCTTGCTGCTTAGGGACCAGCAGCAGGGACAGCAAAGCCTCTCCAACCAAGCAGTTTTTCTCCTGATGCCTCCTTATGGGGTCAAGGACTGGATCTCACATCTGCTCCCTTTCCCCTCCTGAAAACCTTTCTGCCCCTTCTGAAACAGGCCAGTTCTCAGTCTGCCTGAGATCCTTCACTAGGTAACCCTGAAACATCAAAATCTTCTCCCCACCTCACTCTTCCACCTCCTCAAGAATCCAACCATGAGTCTCGCTGAACAGTCTGCAGTGAGCGAGAGATGGCCCTCCTCTCTACAATAGGACAATGCTTTGGGAATATACAACTGTGTTGTGGTTTTTTTTTTGGTAGACAGAAAAGAAAGGACTGAAGAAGCCCAGAGGAAGACCAACTCTTTGTCAGGCATACCAGGAGTTTGCTGAAGAATCAACCAACCCACCATACAGGGTGGCTTAGTGTGGCACTATTTCTCAGCCTAGCATACCCAACCAGGATGATAGAAGATACAGCGGTACAGGTGAGGAGTCAGTTCTCAAAGGAAAGGTAAGACAAAAATATAATAAGAGAAATAAGGGTAAAGAGATTGTGCAAACAGAGAAGATGTATGGCATCTAATCAAATTATTCAGAAACATTATTTTATCCCGAAAGTGAATGCATTCAAGTGTAACTCCATAAATTTGTTTTTGTTAATGTGCAACCTCCAGTAATTGTTCATTATTAAAATGACAGTAATTTTAACCTATTCTGTTCAGTTTAAATAGAAGCTAAAATGACAGAGATGTCTTCATTTGCCATTTGCATAATTACTGGAAGGACCTTATAAAATGCTCTCATTTAGCTGGTTTTATATCAATTTAGGGTACAATTATTTCAAATAAGGTAGGTGATCCCTACAGAGCGTGCTTGGGTTGATAACGTGATGGATGAGCGATGTAGGTTAACATAATTGCTTAGTTTCTGTACTCCCTGCGCAAGTCATTAGTACTTGGTTGTCCAATTAAGATCAATTTTAAGACAATCATGACAGTGACCACTTGGGTCACACCGTTTCACTATTCACACGTCCTGCAGGACAGCTCGGTTATGTCATTCCTGCTTTGCTCTGTCAGACCATTTCTTAAAATATCCAGGGCTTGCTGCGATACAAAATGCCAGGATGTTAAAAGAAGGGAGAGGGTGGGAGGCGATCAGCAGCTTGGCTCAGACATTTAGAGCTTTCCTGCCCAAGGAAGGCGTCACTCACCCATGAGTCCTTCTTTAGGTTGTTTATGGCCTCTTTATACAACACTGTGATGCTGAAGTTTCACAGCATGGTTGAGAGGGGTTTGCTTTATTTTAGGGGTGATTTCAGTGGCAAATGACTGGAAGAGAATTAAACAGATTTGAAGCCGGAGTTGAGACTGAGAGCAAAATCATTGGACTTGGCGGGCAGAAGCAGACAAAACCAGGAGTCCTTTGCCTTTAAAGCTGCACTCAAGAGGGAATTCAACAGGGCCAGCTGGGCTTGCAAGCTAAGCCTCCTAAACTTTCCTGATCTACACAACTGCTAAGCGCACAGGTTAGCCTCAACCTTCCCCAACCTAGTGTACTTTAGGTGTGCTGGACTTCAACTTCCATCATCCTCTTCTCCTACTGCCATTGGCCTTGTAAACTAGGTTGATGAGATATGTAATCCAACACCTTGGAAAGGTGTAGGGATTCTTTTTTGCATCCACTGCAATACTGGAATGGGGGCTTGAGGAAGAGGGATATTTCTGCATTAATCTTAAGGTGGGTGAAAATTGATTTATTTTACTGGGAGAAATTGATGGCAAATCCATTGCCTTGCCATCAGTGAAATCTAAATGCTAATAAAGATTTCTGCATTAGCATCTATACATCATAAAATACCATATGCCAATTTTATGCAGCATTGGGTCATGGCCTGTGACCTGAATCTTTTAAGTAACTAGAAACACCCCTGAGGAAGGTTCAGTTCACAATGAGCCAATCACTACACTACTTTTTATGGTGGCTCTGACAGTCTGAACTGGGCCCCATCTCTATTCAAAATATCCATATAAAAACAAGAACGCTTATTCAGCCTGGAATGCCGAGGTACTTCCATGTGCACCTTTGACTCCACACCTTGGCTCTCAGGTTCAGTGTCCCCTCTCATAAGCCCTTCTGAAGAGCTGGGACACACATCCCCAGAGCCCTCGTGGCTCTGCTCACAGTAATAATGCCTAGACCATTCTAGAACACTTACAAACTCCACACTGACATCCTTGTGCCAGAAGGAATAGGCTGAGACCAATAGGAAAAGGTCAGCCATTCCTCATGATGATGCGTTCTTGATTTTTCACCCGACTGCTAAAAGAGGTTGATTCTATTTGTAAATTTGACAAAGGATAAGGAGGGTCCAGAGAATAGAGATCAGCTTTGGAGAATGTTGGAGAGCTTGTGTCAAGAGGAGACAACTGCTGTCATTCTCTGGGGTGTTGAGTCATCTATATGACTGTAGATTGAATCAGGCCATTGGTCCATAGAGTCCCAAGACGGCTTGATCTATCTGACAGTCACTCTACAAGGAATAAGAGCAAGAGGTCCTCCGTGCCCCATCTCCCTGAGATCCTTAATTCAGAGTTAAGGTTATTAGAGTTCCTCCTGGTTGTGCCATGACCCAGACGCCATCCCATAGGCCTTCCTGGCTCCGAATTTAGGGAATGATGTTCCCTGTGGTATCCAAGGGGCACCAACACTCACACATTTGGGGCACCAGGTGGAGACCCTTTTCTTTACTGAGTGTTCTGCCAAAATCATTTTTCTGGAATAATGCGCTGTACTGGTCCTAAATTTTATTTGCTCTTTTAAATCATGTTTTATATAAATGTTTCTATATTACAGATTTTACTTGTATTTTCATGCATATCATGATGTATTTTAATGTTTTGATTGTTCTGCAAACCAGTTAGAGACATAAATAAATTGGACGGTGGTACATAAATCTGTAGAATAAAATATTAATAGCAGCAGCAGCGCTACTTTCGGCTCTCATCTGTTCAGCAAAACAACACAGACAGAAAGAAAAGCCAAGCGCTTCCAAAGAACCCCACTGTCCAATTTCATCCATGTTCAGACACTGGCAAGAGCAGCAAGTGAAGCGCCACCTGGTGTCCATGAGCTGCAAGCAGCGTCTTCATTCAAGGAAAGGGTGCTACGGAATATGGGAGAAAAAGACTGGGCCCTAAGGAGAACAAAATTACTGCAGGTATCTCCTTGGGTCCCCCTGCCTAATGTATTAGCCTCCAACTTCTGCTTGCAAACAGAAAGAGCGTGTGCAATGGGTATTATTGTCATCGTGATGATGAGAGAGCCATTTGGCTTTGGGGAGGCACCGAAATAAGTAAGTAAATAAATTTATATCCTGCTTTTTGTTCTTCTTGCAAGGAACCCAAAGTGCCTCACACACTCCCCCTTCTCCTTGCAAGAACCCTGTGCTGTGGGTTACGCCGAGAATCAGTGGCTGGCCCAAAGTCACCCCCTGCAGACATTCAGGAGACCAGCATCCAGGGCAACGGTGGCTGGGCATCGACTGAGAGCAGAAGCCATGGGCCTAAAGTCACCCAAAGACATTCAGGAGAGACCCCTGGGTCTGAGCCTCCCCTTCACCTTTGCAACTGGCACGCTCACCTGCCTCACACTCCAGCTCTGGCGGGGTGCAAAGGGGAAACCACAAAGGACCACTGCTGTATGCTCTCTATTTATTAAATTTAAAGCCCACCTTTGTTCCTTCCAAGGAACTCAAGGCAGCTGACAGAACTCTCCTCCTCCTCCTCTAAAGCTTCTCCTCAAAACAACTGTCCAGTGAGGTAGGCTGGGCTTAGGGGCAGCGATGGCCCAGAGTTACTCAGTGAGCTCCCGAGTCCCAGTCCTGCACTCTTAACCATTACACCGCACTGGCTCTTACCACAGTGTTCTCCACCTGTCAAGCAGGCGGCAGCAATGATGAGGATGAGGAGGATGAGGAGGAGGAGAACACCAGATGACAATGGTTGTGAGGATGCAGAAGGGCAGAGGAAGGGGGCACACCATGCCCAAGCACCCTCTGAAAGCTGGAGCAGTACCGTGTTGAGGAACAGCCTGTGACTCACCAAAATCAGCACCTATCTAATGAGCTAGAAGTATCAGGACTGATGATCTTCGAAATGCTAAGTATGAAAAGCTCACTGAGCAAAGGTAGAAGAACTGAAGAACAGCAGAGTTGGGAGGGGCCAGTAAGGCCATGGGGTTCAAGACGCTGTTCAGTGAAGGACTCCAGATGCAAGCAGCAGCTCCCAAGTTGAAGAGAGCCAGTGTGGTGTAGCAGTTATGAGCATGAGACTGCAACTCAGGAGAACTGAGTTCCAGCCCCCGCTCAGCCATAGAATCATAGAATAGGAGAGTTGGAAGGGGCCACAAAGGCCATCAGGTTCAACCCCCTGCTGTTGGATCTCACTGGGGGACTTCGGGCCAGTCACAGACTCTTAGACCGACCTACCTCACAGGGCTGATGTTGTGGGGAAAAGACTGAGAGAAAGTAGAAGAATTATGTAGACTGCTTTGAGTTCCTTGGGAGTTAAAAAGGTGGGGTATAAATTAAGAATGAACAAACGAACAAAGGAACAAGAGCGTTCTAATACAATCCTACTCATCCTGAATGGAGAACTTCTATAGTGAAAAGGTACAGGCCTGAATGGTAACTCAGCTACAAAATGACCCTCAGCTGGTGCACAGCGGGAGGAGTATCTTGAGTAGGGCCAAGCAGACCAGGTCTAAACCTCCACTCAGCCCTGAAGCTGCCAGTTTGTTCTCTCTAAGCTTAACCAACCTCAGAGCATTGACGTGAAGATAACATGGAAGGCACCTTATATCCCGCTGTGAGGTTCTTGAACAAAATGTGGGGTACCATTGGCATTGCAAAACACATAGATATTGGACCACAATCAAACAACAGGCAGTCAACAGACCAGTGTCTTCCAACTGGGATGCCACATTCCATAGCATTTCCTCTAGGAAAGTTGGCTGGGTATTTCCGAACGCACTTCTTCTAGAACAACAACTCTATTAAAGAGGAGACGCTTAGGGGTTGCCGTGTCCGTGGGGCAGTTCATCTGCTCGGGGCTTTAGTCCAAACATTAAAGGAACTGTCCGTGGTGCTGAAGCCCCTCATCAGGATGAGTTCTGCACCGCAGAGACCTTCTTAAAAATCTGCAGTAGATCCATGGCTCCACTGAGTAGATTGATGGTTTCACCAGCCTCTGCTGCTTAGATTAAGGGAAAGGTGTTGCGGTTACCTGTCTAGGCTGTTCGATCACTCGCTGGGGATCAGACTTCACTTTGTTATTGGGGTGGTTGGTAACTTTGGTTACGGGCTGCTTGAAAATAGAAGCTGTCTGCCTGATTGGCAGCGTTGTGTTTAAGTCTGGTTTGCCCTGGTCAAAGAAAAAAAGGATTTGTTATGGTTCGCGCACCAAACAGGTAAACAGGATAAATAGTTACATGACGGGTAAGCATGCCGGGACAAGCAAGGAATTAATCACTTTTTCTCATTTTTGTCCAGAAAACGGAATTCTTTTCAAACAAGCAGTTGATTCAGTTAAACAGCCTCATGGGCCTCCCACTTCAGCCCACTAACCAAATTTCTTTAATTTCTTTAACATGAAACAAGCTGAATTTAAGCCATGAGGTTCTCTGTAGCTGCTGAATTTGGGCAGCACAATGCCTATTGTTTGCTGGTTCTTACATTTTGGGGGAAGGGGTATGGACCATACACGGCCCTATAGAAAGCACCCCATCTGCAGGTCCTGAGGAGGCAACCAAAAATGGCCCCTGGCTTCCCACAGTTAGCCATGCCTGCAATGCAAGAAGTTTGGGGCAATTTTATGGACGAGTTTACACATGATTCTCAACCTCCACTGAAGTCCTTGTCTCCAAAGTGACATCAGGAGATGCAGAAATTATCCTACGTTGCACATTGTTAAAAAAAAACCAAACAGTAATTAGCCAGTAAATAATAATAATAAGCTCTCTGGGCAATTTAGAAAGAATGCATGAAAACTAAACAATAAAATACAAATACCATAAAAACAAAGCAGCAATAAATAAATTCAAAATGGATCAAAAATACAATAAAACTGATCTGTAAAACGGGGGATCACCTGAGATGGGCAATTCCCTCAAGCCCCTGGGTAGCCGAATACATCTTTAAAAGCGTTAGCATAAAGGGCCATCTTAACCTAGAGCCATAAAAATGACAAATTTGCCACCAGGCAAATCTGGACCCTTAGTGAGGAGGTTGTGCCACAGATGGGAGGGGGCCACCATGAACAAGCGCCCCTCCTTGTGGCCACCCTCTGAGCCTCCCTTGGAGTTGGCACTCAGAGGAAGGCTCCAGAGGCGGAGCGCAGCGCCCACGTAGATTGTGGTTGGCAAAGACATACAGTATCTGTGAAGCATTCAGAAACCTCTCCAAAGTAGAAGCTTTCCACAAAGGGGGAGATTTTGATGCCATTAGATGTCTACGCAGGGATGCCTTTAATCTAAAGGAAGGGGGACACACATTCGTGAACATGTTCCTAAGGGCAGAAGAATATCCCTCCTCCAGGCTGATTTTCAGGGATCTCATGAAAAGGAGATGGAAGTGCCCGCAAAGCCAACTTCGAAGGAGCTCAACGGTGATCCATGTGTCTCAAGTCCCAAAGGAACTCCCTTCCGTCAGCTTCTGTTTGCCCTTAGTGACAGAGGCAGCTGAACCTGATTTGCCACACCGCACTGTGATGTCATCACACTCATCATGTGACTCCTAACTTGCTGGAATCACCCAGGAAGGAGAAAGCAGGCTGGATCTAGCAGATTTTACACCGCAGTAGCAGATGGTGGCCTGGGGTACCTATGACCCCAGTCCTGGAAGGAAAGACGGAATAAAGGGCTTGGGTGCGCCTACACCTTCTAGGGTTGCAATCAAGCATTCCCACATGCACCTTTATTTGTTTGTTTGTGTGTTTAAAGTTTTTATATGCCATTCCAATACTAAAAAGTCTCTGGGCAGCTTACAAAAACGAAAAACTAAAACCATTTTGGCACACTAAAGCTGCATGGACTTACTGATCAAAGATGAACACTCTTTCTCAAGTGCCATGATCTAAGTGGTCACGTGGACATAATTTATTGTTCAAATAGGAGGAAGAGAGTTAGCTGTACAGTCACAGGAGCTCTACCTGAAGATGACCAGGAATCCCCTTCAGGCCCCCACCTCTCTCTCCTGGCTTGCGAGGGACTAGGAACTTGAAATTCTCAGGTTGGTGTTCTATAGAACATTTTTGCTGTGCTCACCCATTCAAGGACACCTGCCTTACAGACCCTCCATGTATCCATCTGCAATTGTGGTCCCTAACTAGCATCAGATGACTGGTTTGCCAGGAAAAGAACCCACCCACTGGAGGACCACCTTGTGTTGGCCGGCTGCAGGGGCTCAGGCAGAACCCTGCAAGACAAGTGGAAGCTCCCTGAAGACATGCAGAAGGCAACAAGCAGTGGCAGCTCACAGCGAGAGGATGTAGCTAACCAGAGAACCTGCTGCAAGAAGCAAGCAGGTAGCAAAGCAACCAACACACAGAGAGAGAGAGAGAGAGAGAGAGAACTACTTGGGTCTTAGGTACACTGACAGGATGTTTGGGCAAATACTAAGGGATGCAAATTTGGGCAAGTTTTAAGATCAAAAGACAGAACAAAATTAACCTGCCTCCTTCACTTCTTCCAGAATTAAATTAAGCATGCTTCCAGATGGAGGGGTCCTGGCATTACTAATTGGAAGTTCTTGTGTAGCTATTCCATCTTTTTCTCCTTACTGAATTTTCTGCAGTAAGAGAAAAATTGACGTGGCGCAAAAACACAGAGGGGGTTATGAGAGAGGTTGGTGACATTGTCCTTCCAGACATTGCCTGGATCCCCTGTAAAATCCCATGAATGGCGCAAGGCCATAGTCTGGAAGCACCTACACGATGATCTGTGAAAGGGATTGTGCATGGGTCCTCAAACTACGGCCCGGGGCCTGCCATGCCCATTTGGACCTGCTGCGCGCGTGAGCCCACACATGCTCCCATGTGCACGCCTGCCGTCACCCACCTCACCCCACACGCGGGGAGGCAGCGTTTTGCTCGCTCGGAGAAAAAGATCTCCAAGCGAGCAAGACGTTGCCTCATGCGCCCTCCGCACGGCGCGTCCCCACCCTGCCTCACCTTGCCTTCCCTCACCGCATGCATGCATGCCCTCCCACCCACGCCTCACATCCCCTCGCCACGAGCCCCACCCCCACCTCAGCGCGTGCGCCCGCGTGCACCACCCCCTCCCCTGCGCCGGCCCAAGCGCACCGCTGGCACCACCTTTCCGGCCAGGCCCAGCGCCGGCACCTTTCAACTGGCCCCCTGGTGAAAAAGTTTGAGGACCCCTGGCATCTGAGGACCTATGTGTCAGAGAGAATAGGAGAAGCACAGCCAGAAGATTGCTTCCTTCAGCTCCAGGACAAAGACGGCAGCCAGCCTGCACAGACAACATTCGCAATTGAGCCAAAGTGAGCAGGGCAGAGCAAAATTGCTGCAGATTCTGAAGCTTCAGAGCGGCAGATTGTAAAGTCTACTTTAAGCATCAGCCCCGCGGTTAAGAGTGGATTTGTGGCCTGGAGCTTCCAGATGGAGGACTGAATTTCCTTTGGCATTCCAGAGAGGGGGGTTTGGTGCTCACCTAGGTCTTGCTGAGAAAGAATAGATGAATTCAAAGCAGGGGTGCAGATCTGCAGGATAAAGACTGGTCAGCCTAGGATCCCAGTCCAGCCCATTTGAGATCCTCAAGTGGTCCCAGCCTCTTTCTTCTGGCCCTGCCTCTTTCCCTGACCACCAATTGGTGGGTAGTTTCCCAGCCTTTGTGATGTTTTCCCCCATTCAAAAGGCTGAAATACAGCTTAGCAATGGGCAACAAGCAGGTCCCCATGGCCAACCCTCTACTGCATTTGGCCCTACCCACCACTGGAACATGGCCACCAAAAGCTTCTCTAAAATGGAATTCAGCCCTTAGCTGGAACAAAGTTCTACACATCCTCTGAGCTGGTAACTGGGACAGGAACCAAGAGACAACTTCCTGTGTTCCAACGACTGTTCGGTTTGCAAGAAGCAGAAAAGGCAGGCGATCAATCCATCCAGTGTTGGACACTGCCAAGGTCCTTCCTTTCTTGGAAACGTCTGGGCCTGGCCATACCACCCCATGAGGCAAACTGCTCAAGCACCTGCCGCAGCACCTGTCTGCGCAGCTTCATATCCTCAGTCTCTACGACTCTGTACTGGTCACTGGACCCTCCTGGACAGGAGAGAGTATAAATGAGCTTCCCATTCTGCTTCAAGTCCTCCTAAGCTCCAGATGCTTCTGCATAGTTGGCTTGCTCCTCAGCCAAGACTTCTGGCTTGCTTCCTGATCCTGTTTCTTGGTAGGGCCACTGGTTCCAACTTGACCTTCAGCCCTGACTACTTGCTTCATCCCATGGACCCTGATTCCCAGCCCCCAGCTCACCTTCAGACCTCCCCCCATGGTCCACACAGGGCTTGGGTGGTCTGAATTGCTCGTTGCTTGACTCCCAAGTCTGCCAGATCTTCTGAACCATTATTTTTGCCCCTCAAACTGGATCCCACATTCTCCAGAGAAGCCTTCCCCAACCTGCTGCCTTTGGACTGCAGATTTCCTGAACAATGTCTGTCTCAAAACATCTGGAGGCCAGCAAGTTGGGGAAGGCTTCTCTTAGAAACACATCAGCTCTCTAAAACCACATCCTCTAGGAGCTTCATAAGGGGCAGCTTCGTACATTCTAAATTTCAGTCCAGGCCCATTACGCCAATGACTGAAGTCTAAAATTAGACAATGCAGGTGGCCCTTAAAATCTTACTCTTCTGAGGATGGGCTCAGGGAATGCTCTTTATTGTACAACCTGCACTTTCTGGCAAGACCATCTTCCTCCAAACACCCGCTTTTGCTCCCCAGATAATGAGCCTATCAATGGCAACCCTGTAAGAATGGATGGGGTCATTTAAAAGCATTCCCTGTCTCAACAAAAGCTTACCAAGAAATGCTTTTTTCAGTCATATCACTGTTCCTCACAAAGTGTTTAATCAACATCAGTTATCACCTTCAATTAGGCACACTTCCCAATTTTTGAAGTGTATCAAAATTTGTATTCCAGACTTATTTCCTGATTAAGAAAGTTATGCACTTAAAAATGCACATGGATACACCTCCAGCACTGACCAGGATCAGTGCAAAGGTGAAAGGCCTCTGCTAGGATGCTGGCTTTTTCCTTTTGGAAAATTGTGGAGGTTCCAGAACTGACACAGTCAAAAGCTGCATTTGTGAACCAACCTTATTTTGATTGAGCGAATCATTCCGTAATCTCTGTTTGTTCTTCTGTAATTTACTGGGCATCATCTTCCCCGTCCTGAAGTCAAAGCTGCTGAGGTCAACCGTGTTCCCCAAGTATCTTGCCAGCTGGGGTTTGCTTCGGAACTTCTTCCCACTTGGGCTACAAATGTAAAGAGCAGAAAAAGAAGACAATGAGGGATATTATGAGGTTGTCATCAATATACTTCTTATTCAGAGATTCCAAAGTGTGTTCAGTCAATGTGCTGAGGGTAGGGAACAGTACCCCCACCTTGCACACAGACAACTGTATGCACGGGTCTGTTCAGGCCCCAATCCACAAAGACTGGGCCTGGTGATGCCTGCGATCCTGATGCCTCTCTGGAGTTCATTCAGTCATCGATGGGGGGTTTGGGACATAGCACAGGAAGCACATCTTCATGCAGTGCGTGGCTAAAAGTGCAATTCACCCTGCAAGATATCGTGATGGCTTTCAAAGGGAATTGGGCAAATTCATGCCGGAGAAAGTGATCAATGGCCACTAGTGCTGATGGCCATAGGCTACCTCTGGGGTCAGAGAAAGTTTGCCAGAGCGCTTGGGCAAGGGGTGTGATTACACTCTTGTCCTGCCCATGGGTGTCCCTCAGGCTGCTGTGGGAAGAGGATGGGCCTTGGTATGATCTGGCAGGGCTCTTACATTCTTAATAAACTGGGACAACAGAAGGGAGCTACGGTCTCTTTCTTTGGCCCAGTTGAGTGCCTGGACTCTGAAGGTGAGCTGGACAGGTAGTGTTACTGCGTCCCTGCCTTCATCTGGCCCCTGATAGCACTGCCAACCATGGACTGAGGTGCAGCCAGAACCTGTTGCTCAAACGTCCACTCAAAAAGAGAGAGAAGAATCCATTTTCTGATACAAGGACGGGGGTGTGGGTGGGTAGGCAACACACACATGTAACTGGAGAAAGTCAAGGAAAGTCAAAAGAACTGCAGCCAATCGCTAAACTAGGTAAATCTCAAAGTTCATTCCTTCCTCACCTAACCTAAGTGCTGGTTCGTACCACGAGGGCACATAATCACAGCCTCATGCTGCAGCTTTGGCAAGTCTTTTCTGCCAAGTGCCGTCAACTTTTCTACAGGCCTTGACCATGTGGAAGGCCATAAAATAAGAGGTTCAGATTTTGCTGGCAGGGGTGCAGAACCTCAGGTCCAGGGGTCACATCCAGGCTGCCCAGGTTAGGGAGAGGTTCCCCCACCCCAGACCCTGCTTTGCCCCAGCCTGCTCCAATTTTGAGATTTCCCAGCTGTTATGCAGTTATTCCCCCATTCCAATAGGAGATGATAAGACCCGTCAGCTAAAATTCTTCCCCATGTGCCCTCCCGCCCCGTGAGATCTGAGGCAGAGGCCCTCCTCCAGGAGCCCTCCTTGAAAGAGATCAGGAGGGTGGCTACTCGGAGGAGGGCCTTCTCTGTGGTGGCACCCCAACTGTGGAACACGCTCCCCAGAGAGGCTCACATGGCACCCACGCTTCTTTCCTTTCGATGCCAGGCGAAACCCTTCTTATTTTCCCACTATTTTAATTGCTAATTTATCTCAATCCATGGTTTTATATTTATTATTGGATGCTGTGCTACTTTTAGGTTTATCTTATTTTACTGCTGTTATTGTGAACCGTCCCAAGACGTCAGTGATGGGACAGTATACAAAAGTTTTAAATAAATAAAATATTCTGGTACTTAGGGCATTTTAGCCCCGCCTTTTTGGCCTTTGGCTCCGCCCCCACCAGAATGCAGCCCAGAAAACTCCTCTAAAATGGAGTCCAGCCCTCAGGCTGAAAGAGGACGACACCCCATTATTAGCCACAGCTTCCAGGCAGACACCTACAGTGTGCTTGAGGGTACAGACATCCCTCGTTCCTACTTTGTATTTTTCTCACAGGAAGCACCAGCGTAAAATGCCAAAGCTTTGCTATAATAAAAATGTGCAGTCGCCCATGTGTTACACTGAACAGACTGTTGAGTTAAGATGTGAGAAATTTCTGCTCTGCTAAGAAGCTCGGTCGGAGGATTTTGGCAACCCACCCTCTCTCAACCTAATCTTCCTCACCCGTTACAATAACTGGCTTCTGTCCCTGCTCCCCAACATACAGGAGAATTTATTAACTTGACAAATACCTTAACAAGTGGGTTGAAAACACTGCTCTAATTCATCCGAAATCCTGAGATTACAGGAAAAAAATATTTATTACAGTTTTATTCGCTAAGGAGCTCAGCTTCTCTCTTTCCCTCAACACATTTCATCCTCACAACTACCCTATAAGGTAGATTAGGCTGAGAGACTGGAGATGGTCCTTGAGTTTCGCAGCATTAGCAGGGTTTGAACTTGGGTCTCCTAGATCTTAGAACACTAGCCACTATGCCAAGTTGGTGTATTTTACAAACTGAATTGTGTAGACCAGGCCTTGTTTCGAATTACTGGTTCTCATCTGCATGCTTCAAAAAAAATCAGTTTAATCTTTGGAAACTGTAACTTCTTCAGCATATACACCAGGAGCCGTGGTTTTTGGAGACAGTGACCTGTACACAAAAGAAAGCATTGGAACACACCAAATTCAAACTGGAAGAAAGAAAGAAAACGGGGGAGAGGGAAGCAGTAATGTAAGTGATCTGAGACGAAAGCTCCATTCTGAGCCATTCACAAGCCTGGTCCACATGCAATTATTGGAGACTTGTCGCTGGTCCCACCTGAGGTCACATGGCTTTCCATAGCTCCGTCCACCATATTCTTGTGGACTTCTGCTGAAGGGAAAGCCAACACATAGACCTCTAAGCTTTCTGAGAAACCCAGACACAGATGGCACAAGGTCCCAGCTCCTCTGTGCAGAAGCTTTCCCTGGGCCTGTTGCACGGCTATTGGAGGTGAACTCAGCAAAATCCATCCAGGGCCCACCGAAGCGCTTACACATCCCACACAATTTCTGAGTCACTTTCCATCAGAGAACATTTGCGTGTTTATAAGCCACTGAAATGTCCTTCACACATGTTTGGACACTGTTCCATTTCATTTTACCCAGGTACTGCGTACTTGATGACTGAAAACTGAAGTTACAAAATGCCACCATTGGAAAGTGTGGCATTTGAGTCAATCCTGGTGTAACTGGGAGCCCTTTTCATACATACTCCCAGGATTAAACAAGAAGCATACACACATCACACCAGAAACTGAGAGATGGCAGATCAGGCAAGGCAAATGGCGGTATGAACCAGCCTACAGGAACTATTTGATGCTCATTCTCATAACATGTTTTTCTGCGGCTTTCCCCATTCAGGACCCCCTCAGATCAAGCCGGACTGCCGCTCCTACAGTTCCTGGCCAGGCTGGAGAAAGCTCCACAGTGTCCCTGTAGCTCAGCTGAAACTGCTATTGAAAGATGGGAAGGTATCACACAAAGTGCAAAAAGACTCTGCAACTCTGCAATTTGGGGTGGGGGGGTGATTCTCAGAAGTGGATGTCCGGAGACCAGGAAGAATGGTCGATTCTCTTTGCCATTCTGCTTTGAAGCGTCAACAAATCTGTCCACTCCAGAATCTGGATGAAGGGGGTTCAGCATTGCCATGCAATACAATTCTTTGGCCCACAAAACAGTCAGAATGAAAGTAGCTGAGTCTTAAAATAGACAATTTGAAATTAAACTTGAAGAGCAAGTTTCTGACACGTCTATTTAAATATATAACTTACCGTAACCCTCATTTTTTTCATGACTAAACCACTAACGTCTCACAGATCTCCTGGTTTCTTTAGCCAGATCAAAGGCCTGCCTTAAACATACCCAAACACTTTCCTGGATATATGAAGGATTGTTACTTTTTTTCTTTTACATGTATCACTCCATTGATGATGTGATTAGGTATTACTATTATTCCTACAACATTTCTATCTCAAGTTTCCTCCAATGCAGGATCCATGGTCTTTCCCTGCCCCTGTTTTACCCTAACAACAATCTTGTGCAGTAGGTTTGTCTGAAAGTCAGAGGCTAGACCAAAGTCACCCAGTGAACTGCCTAGCTCAGTGGGGATATGAAACTGGGCCTCCCTGCTTCTACATCAGCGCCTCAATCTCTGCACCACACTGGCTGTCAAGGCCCTTTGAAAATTCCCTTAGTGTCAGACAAGATTTGCCATGCCTTGCAGAGGCACACAGAAGGAGTTCTGGTGAAGACACACTAGCGCCCATGGACATACAGATCAGACTGTATAGTTTATTGGACCCAGGTCAAAATTTATAACAGGTTCAGAAGTATGACAGATGTGAGCTGGAAGAGAGCTATCAAGCAAACCTCACAACAGCTGGAGAAAACATGGTAGAAATAGTTTCTGAAAAGCCTCTTTTTTAAGTTATTTCCTTATATTTTGTTTGCCTTAGTACAACAGATATTTCAAATGGAATTTTAAAGAGAACAGCTCTGTTGTGGCAGTGTTCAGTATAGTTCTCAGCATGACAGCGAAATCCATTTCATCTCTTCTGTCACATGGAAAGACCATCCTTCTCCAATTGTTCATCATTTCAGTGGGCTATTCTTAGATTTTGTCTTTCTGGAGTGTGCTGCTCTGCTTCTTCTTTGGGCAACCTTTTCTTAGAATCATAGATGAGTAGAGTTAGAAGGGGTCAGAGGGCCATCAATCCAACCTCCTGCTCAGTGCAGGACACTCAGTTGAGCCATCCCTCTCAGATGGCTGTCCACTTGCATCTTGAATGCCTCCAGTGTGGGAGAGCCCACAACCTCTCTAGGTCATTGGTTCCATTGCCATACTGCACTAACAGTCAGGAAATTTTTCCTGATATCTAGCTGTAATATGGCTTCCTGTAACTGGAGCTCATTATTCCGTGCCTTGCAGTCTGGCATGATCAAGAAGACATCCCGTCCTTCCTCTCTGTGACAGCCTTTCCAGTACTTGTAGAATGCTATCATATCTCACTCTTCTCTCCTCAAGGCTAAACATGCCCAACTCTATCAATTTCTCCTCATAGGGCAGTGTTTCCAGTTCCTGGATCATCCTTGCTGCCCTCCTCTGAACGCTTTCCAGCTTGTCTGATCTTTCTTAAACTATGGTGTCCAGAACTAGACACAGTATTCCAGATGAGACCTAAGTAGCACTGAGTAGAGAGAAACCTGAGCTTCACATAATTTGGAAATGATACCTCTCCAAATGCCGCCACATCACATTATCAACTCGTATTCAGCTTATGATCTACAACATTTCCAAGATCCTTCTTACTTGCAATATTGTTGAGCCAATTATTCCCCTTCTTGTAATGATACATTTGGTTTCTTCTTCCTAACTCCAGAACTTGGCATTTGTCCCTATTGAATTTCATTCTTTTGTTTTGAGCCTAGCACTTCAAACTACCAAGATCACCTTGAATTTTATTTCTTTCTTCCAGGGTGTTAGATATCCCATCCAGTTTTGTGTCATCTTCAAGTCATCTCTCCATGGTTTCATGAGCACTCTTTGAGTCAGATTCTGTGGTCAACTGTGGATCCACCTGATCATTGTTCCATCTAATCCACTTTTAGCTAGTTTGCTGATCAGAATATCATGAAGCGCTTGGTCAAAAGCTTTGCTGAACTCAAGATAGATAATGTCCACAACAGTCCCATGGTCCATCAGGGAGACTACCCAATCAGAAAAATGAAATCAGATTAGTCTGGCAGAATTTGTTCTTGAAGAATCCATGTTGGCTTCTAGCAATCACAGCATTGTTTTCAAGGTGTTTGCAGACTGACTGCTTTATCATCTGCTCCAGAATTTTCCCAGGGATTGATGTCAGAATGTGGAATGTTCCCACATTCTTTTTTTCCTTTCTTGAAGACAGGGACAACATTTGCCCCTTTCCAGTCATCTGGTACTTCCCCTGTCCTCCATGATTTCTCATAAAAAACAAAAAGACAATGGTTCTGAGAGTTTTTCTACCAGCTCCTTTAGAATTTTAGGACTCTAAATCTCATTGGACCCTGGAGATTTGAACTCATTCAACTCAATGAGCTTATCCTTGACCATTTGCCTGTCAATCTTGAGTTGCCATTCTGTTCCATCAGCTTGTACTTCCCCTTCCTCAGGAAGGTCATAGATCTTCTTTTGGGAGAATTGAGCACTCCTGTAGCAAGTATTTTGTTGAGATTGACTATTTGCCAAAGGTGGAGGGGAGGGGGCTTTTAAAAGGCAGAAGGGAGGGATAAATATGTCTTTGTACATAAAATAATGTGGAAATACTACTTTGAGTACTTCTGGAAGCTCCTAAAGACTCTTTGGGAAGTTCAGGTGAAACATTTATTTTAAAACCAGCGGCAGTCAACCACCATAGACCTTATCATCTTAAAACAGCACCTCCGCAATCGTGACTCCACTGTGGATTTGTGCAATGGCACTGCAACAGAAGGCAAAGCAAGCTTACAGAAAAGGACTAGAAAAAGAACTCTTCCAGGCTATAGTTCCAAAGACAGGCCAGCTTTCGGATGCTGCCTTTGCAGGTAGGGAATCGCAACCCAATACTTAAAAGCAATGGATTTGTTCACTCGGAAGGAACCAAGCTTGAAAAAGGAAAACTTGTCAAGTAGAACAGCTTTTCAAGCTTTGCTTCACCGCTGCCAAATCCCATTACCTAACAGTCAAAACACAGGCTCACTGCCATGTAACTTGCTCAGATTACCTTTTAGAGAAGAGTGTGAAACATCACACACACTCACACACCTTGCCCTCCGCAAGCAACAATGCTGCACACACCATTGATTGTTTTCAGCGTGACTGTGACCACATGGGAAGTGTCACAACTCGACAGTGCATGTTGTGCACTCGGGACAGTTGAAATGGATACCCAGATCAGCAGGATCATATCCATCTCATGATCAATGAAGAGGGTAATTCGCAGTGTTTTATTAGCAGTGACATTAGTAGTGGTATCAACAATGTAAAGCTTGAAGCTGAGAGCATCCACATTCAGTAACAAGCGACTGCAACTGTCGGTGGTTGCAAAGTGTCAGCGCGTAAAAGACAAATTGCAAAAGCTGTCACACTGATTAGAAAAGGCTGCCACTCTAGCAGAGGTGTGGTTTAAGGCTTTTGAGGTGAGCCAGCAGGGGAAATAATAGCATTCATCATAGATCTCTTCCCCAAACCTTCCTTTTTAGAATACATGCCAATAAATACGGAGATTTATTCTTTGGCTCTCCCTTATGGTGTTATTTTTGCTTAGGCAGTCTGGCTATGTTGATGTTGTTAGTCGCTAAGTCGTGTCCGACCCATCGCGGCTTCATGGACAACTGTCCTCCAGGCCTTCCTTCCTCCACCATCCCCCAGAGTCCACTCAAGCCCACACCCACTGCCCCAGTGACTCCATCCAGCCACCTCATCCTCTGCTGTCCCCTTCTTCTTTTGCCATCTATTGTTCCCAGCATTAGACTCTTCTCCAGGAGAGTCTGGCTATGGCCTTTCTTTAATTAAAAATTAAAAACTCATGGTAATTGATGGTGGCTTTCATGTTTAGGATGGAGCTAAAGATAACTCCCAGGTCTGAAACAGGTCTCTGTCCCATTTTACAAAGAACAGCTCTCTATTTGACGGGCAATCCAGTCCAACCCTGGTTGCAAAATAAAGAGTCACAGAGCAAGCTTCAAAGCTTTGCCTATTGGTCAGTAGAGGAATGAAATGAAGAGGAAGGAGGAGGAGGAGCAGGAGAGGAAGAGGAAGAGGAAGAGGAAGAAGAAGGGAGGAGGCAAAGTATAGGGACCCACTTCCCATCAACAGATAGCACCAGGGCAGCAGCAAACTAAGCAGACAGACAGGGTACTTGGCCATTGTCTTCCTCACACTGGAAAGAGGCATGCATTTCTATTCAGATTATACTAATCGCTTCTAGAAATTCATAATAGACACATATAAATAGGTACATGCAGATTTTAAGTAAGTCCGTGTCCTTTTTTTGGAGTGATGCATTTCCTCCTTTGACGCAAAGCATGCTCACCAGCTCTTGCAAAGACAGGAAAGCAGGGCAGTGAAGGCCTTAGTGTTGCACATTTCTTGCCAGTTTGTATCTAGTTAAAGCAGCTGTGTGCTTTGCATTAAAAAAACCTCTCTGTATGCTTTTCCTGCGTTAACCCACAATTGGAATTTAAATATATACAGAGAGGTTTTGCAAGATCAGGACCTTCGCTTTGACACACATCAAGCAACATGCCCCAAGCTGTCTGCTTTGCATATCATTTCAATTTTTTGGCAGAAGACTGACTTCATTGCCCAGGGCCTTCGGCTGGACCTATTCCTAGCCCATTTTTCCCATGTGGAATGTGAATATCAAAAGCTGTGTGGCCTTTGTCACCATGATTTTAAAAGCATATTAAGAAGGGTTCAAAATTTGCTTGAAGTTGAAAATGTTCTTCTCTACAGAGAAGTGTCAACAATGAACTTCCACAGTAGCTTCTCAAGGTGTAACGTGTTTAGAAGCAAGCCTCACTTAGTCCAGCAGAAACCATTTTGTAAGTTACAGCTTTGCAGCCCAATCCAGCTGCAAGTGAACTTTATTTATTTTTTTAATTATAACCTGCCTGCTTTCTTTTTTTAAAGACCTTAAAGCAGCTCAGCTCATTCTCCTGCTGCTGCTCTCAGTCTTATCTCCACAACAAGAAGCCAGTGAGATAGGTTGGACCAAGGGTCTGAATGGTCCATCCAGTTCCACGGGACTTACTCTCAAGGAAGTGTGTAGAGGAGAGCAGCCTAATAATGCAATCCTAGGCATGTCTATTTCAGAGTAAGTCCCACTAAGTACAATGAGGTTTATTCCCAGAGATGAGTGTGAGTTTGGAACTGCTGGCTTGAAATATTTGGAAGAAACGACTTGATGGATCAGACCAAAGAACTACCTAGTGGCTCTCCAGATGCATTGGATCATAGCCCTGCCTCACTGACAAATCCCAGCCTATCATGTTGTTTTTGTCCTTTAATATTTTACATTCCTACATTTTCAAGGTTATGACTAGCATTCCATGATTTCAAGCAAGCACAGAATACAGTTTGGGTGAAGAATTCAGCTAAGAACTTAATCCTTTCATTGTTCAAAGCCCATGTGAAGTGCTTTTAAAACACCTGCTGAAATCTAACTATGAAAGGTGAAGGAGTCCTGTCTGGTTTTGCATCTGGCCCCTTCATGATCAATTTATTTCCATAGGAGAGCTAAGCAAACCTTTAACTTCCTTCCAATAGATTCAATAAAGATTTAAAACGTGCTTCTCAAGGGCTGCAGAGACAGTGCTGAAATGGATGTGTCTAAATATGCTGGTTTCCAAAATATATACAAGTGGCAGATTTCAGTTTCTGTTTCAACAGAATTTATATTGCTTTAGATGCAGGACATATTCAACAAAAACTATTATATTTTAGGTAAATAAATCACTCAATGAGTTGGTCCGGATGGAATACAACACCATTGCTCAGTGGCATGAGAACCAACCTGTCCTCTTCCAAAGCTAACATGTCTTCTCCTATCATTCCAGTCCCCCATCTCTACCTACCCCGAAGTAGTCACAAGTTTGAAGCCTCTGCTTCTATTTTAAACTAACCACAGTTTACCATATCTTTTGAACCAAAGTCAACTGTGTTTGATCTGAATCACAGTTCATGGAAAGAAGCCATAGTCTATGAAGCTAGCCTGTTTCACTAAGCACAATAAGGACTAATCACCATTTAAGATGCAGGTGACACATTAAGCTGTGGTTAATCTAGATGGCAATAAAGGCTTCACAGATGCACCAAAGGGGGAACATATGGATGTACCTGGAAGTTATGTTGGTTTTTCTAATGCTAAAGCAGGGAAGAAGTAATAAGCAGCTCAGAGCAACAAGCTAGGAATGAGACAGTCAAACCAGGGTTGAGAGATGGGGGGGCTCCTCTTTTTATATTGATAAATATTTCTTCCTAGCAATTAATCAACTTTAGTACAACTTCAATGCACCACAACCTGATGGCCTTCAGAGGCATCTGGACTGTAACTCCCAGAACTCCCATCCAGCAGGGTCATTGACTGGGAATTCTGTGTGTTGCAGTCCAAATTTTTCTGGAAGGTACAGGGTTGGGGAAGGCTGTAATACAAGTTTTCTACACTATGGAAACCACATATGTATATTGTTGATGTTTACTCAGCTTGCCAAGTAGTATTCCAAACCTATATTTTAATTACTGTCAGATTGCTGCTTTTGATAAAAGAACTATCTGGGAGAAAAGCTAATCAGAGTTACATATCTGAAGGCTGGGAAAATTCTATTCAAGCTGCATTACTGTGCCTTAGGGTTCTGCACCCAGCCAATCACTCCCAGCCATGGGATGAGATCATATATGTTTTTAATGGGGAAAAATATGTCAAGCAATTTGGAAAGAAAGAGTTTCAAAATGTAGATGATGCCGGATTGCAACACACCAATTTTGTGAAGCCTGCCTTTTTTTTTTTTTTTTTACAATATTTACATAAGATTTCCTTCATAACTGAAAAGATTTCAAAACTTCTTCCTCTCTTTCACTTGCTTTCTCAAAATCACCTGGGCTTAGTGGAGATGCAATGCTTCCCATGCTCTTCAAGATAATTGGGAGACCGGGAGAGTTGTATTCAAGCCACGCTCAAACATGTAATTCTGGTTTTTGAGTCTGTGTGACCCTGAAACCTGAAGACCTACATTTGCCACTAAGTTCTTTGAAAACTTTTTGCAAATCACAGCTTCCTTCCCTCAGCTTCCTATTGAGGAACAGAGAAGAATAGCAATGTATCAGACTAGATGATTGTAAGGAGCCGCCCCGAGGCTGCTGCGAGGGGCGGCATACAAATATATATATATATATAAATAAAATAAATAAATAAATAAATAAGGATAAAAGCAATCCATAAGGCCAGATCAAAAGCACCAGAAGCAGGAAAACCCCAAAGAATCCTCAGAGGAGTGTTATCCCTGAATTCTGTGGAGGAATCTCTTTATGTGCATGCAGGTTGAAAGGTGTGTGTGTGGGATGGGGCCATGCCGTAGAAGAAGGCTACGAGTTTGCATGCAGACTGTCCCTGTTTCAGCACTTCCAGGTGCATGAGAGCCAGTGTGGTGCAGCTGCTAAGACGACTGGACTGAGGCTCAGGAGATCTGGGTTCTAGTCCCCACTTGGCCATGAAGCTCACTGGATCATTTGGGGCCAATCACTGACTCTCAGCCTCACCTACCTTGCAGGGTTGTTGCAAAGATAAAATGGGGAGCAGGAGAAGAATGCGGATTGTGTAAGGTCCCTTGGGTTCCTTGTACAGAGAAACGGAAGTATAATAAATACATAAATTAAGAAGAAAAGGAAAGTCTCTTCCCCCAGCCCTTTGCCCCTGCTAGTCAGTGGCAGGAATGTCGGGTGAAATGAAATGATTTTTTGATTCACTTTAAAGCCACGTTCTATGGCAGGGGTCTTCAAACTTTTTCAACAGGGGGCCAGTTGAAAGGTGCTGGCAATGGGCGCGGGCCACCAAGGCGGTGTGGGCGGGGGGTGCAGGCCAGGCCAGGCCAGGCCAGGGTGAGGGGGGTGGAGCAAGGCACCAGCTTGCTCACAAGGAGATTGTTTTGGACTTGCTGGGAGAAAAGGATTTCCTTGCGAGCAAGCCACCGCTGGGCACACGCTCAGTGAGGCAGTGGCTTGCTCACAAGGAGATCCTTTTCTCTGAGTGAGTCCAAAACGATCTCCACATGAGCAAGCCACCACTGGGCACACGTGCGTGCACACACATTGAGTCCAAAACCTCTATGGCAGGTCGGATAAATGGGCACGGCGGGCCAGATCCGGCTCACGGGCCGTAGTTTGAGGACCCATGTTCTACGATCTTATGAATTGGTGTGTCTGTGTGTGTGTTGTAAGAATGTGCATGAATGTAGGGTTGTACTTCCAGCTGAGGCTTCATGGCCTCAGGCACAGAATTTTATGGGTGGGGCAGTGTAGGTCCAAAATGATGCTGCCTTGCATTTAGAAACCACATGCGTTCTTCCAATCATGCGTCTTTCTTCTTACCAGGAGTGGGTTGCAGGGGAAACATTTTGAAGAAAAAAAGAACTGTTCCACCACAGTCAGGTGGCCGGAGCAGGTGCCATCTATCCACAAGCACCCACTCTTGTAGGAGAGAGAGGGTGACCCCGCCTGCTTCTCCTTTTGCCCCCACCCCCACCCCACTGACCCCAGAAGTGCAACAGGCAAGGTAAAACAGCCTTTAGACTGAAAATGGTTTCCGATCCATGACCAGGGTGTGGATGTGTCCAGGGGATCACTCAGCCAAGGCCATCAACTAGATTACTGTGGAGAAAAGCAGCATTAAAATTTCTCCTCTGAACATTCCCCTTTTCTCTCCAAGCAGGAATGAATTCACACCAGCTTTTTCCCCAAACAACCCTGCGAATCAGGCTAGGCTGATAAGGCCGCTACTTGGCCAAGGCGACTCAGCGGCAGGCCAACAACAACAACAACATCGCCTTCCAGGCAGTCACAATGCATGAACTTCTCGACCAGCCCAAAATGGGTCAGGAGGCGGGGAGTTATTCCCTGTTTTCCATCCTGAGCTCCTAGAGGCAGGGAGATACACAAAAGGTCTGCTTGGAACATTCACCGTTTCTGTTCCCTACATTACATACGCATATGCCGAAGTCCCTGTTCACACCAGCCAAGCACGCAGATACGGAATCATACAGTAGGAAGGGGCCTAGAAGCCCCTTGGGTCCAACTCCCTGCTCAATGCAGGAGTCAGGTCTCCCATCCAAATACTAACCAGGCCAGACCCCTCTTAGCTTCTAAGATCAGGCAGGATCAGGGACTTCAGGCTATATGGAGGTCATGTGCATGATCGGGGCACCAAAGCTTCAAGTGAGTGGGCTAACAAAAACAGCCTCAGCCCCCTTATGCAGTTGCCAAAAGGTGTTGCAGAGCGGGGTGGTACTGAGAACATAAGAAGCGTCATGCTGGATCAGACCAAAGGTGAGCCTTCCACGGTCAAGCAGCTGACTGTGGGGGACCCACATGTACCGGGAGAGCAATAGTACCCTCCCACCCATGTTCCCCAGCAGCCAGTTGTCCGAAGTGCCCCTGCGCTGCTAGGAGACAGTGTAAAGCTCAGCTGGACTTTATGGGGAAGAGGAAACTCCGCACGGAACTGTCGGTTTGGACAGCAGCCCAACATTCTTTGCAACACTCAGTTCCATATTTGTTGAGAAGCGCAAACAACCCACAGAACTTCCCCCAGATCGAGGTTTTCAGTGCAAGACGATCAATCCAGGAGTGGAAAAGAAAATCACTGCTAAAGGAGCACTTATTTTGGAAAGGGGCTCCATGAATTCAAGCGGACCCTCCTGCTTTTCAGAGCACAGGTCAGGGTGCCATGAAGAAAGGCAAGCTGCTCCCCACCCAGCCCTATCCCAGAGTTCAGCTCTTGGGCAGTAGAGAAGTGAAATAAATTATTCTCGTTCTCACCAGCACTCCATGCTTATGACAACACTCTTCCTTCCCCGCCACCCGTTCGCCCCCCTCCTCGCCACAGTCCTCAGCAGGCTTCCTAACCAGCCTGCGTCACAACAGGAATGCCGTACGCGGGTGGCACACGGGGTCAAGCAAGGCAAAACCGGCAGATCTGAGATGAAACGTTCCTTTGAAAGGGCAGCAGGGCAGAGTGGCTTTGATGGCAAAACATGTTTTGGAGATGAAAGACCCACTCTTGCCCGCACGGGGACAGCCATTTCGGCTACCTCTCTCTTGTTCCCTGGCCGCAGCAGTGGAAGCACCTTTTAAAACAAGCAGACAGTTTTATGGAGCAAACATTCCTTGATCCAAGTCAGCCCAGGCCAGCAGGGTGGGGCAGGTAGGGGGGCAGCTGGAGATGGGGGAGCAAAATGCCTTTGCCTGTTAAATACAGCCAACGGGGCTCAGTGAGCAACAGCAAGCAAAGTCCTTTCAGCTCACTGCAAGCCAGAGCAAAGGAATTCGGGCAATAAAAAGGAGAAACAGAACAAACAGCATCATCTACAGTCACCCAATAATTTCTATCTCCGCCCCACCCCCAGACTCGCACTTTACGGGAGAAGGGGGGTTGGGGCGGATGGCCTACAAGCATGGATAATGGAATTCAGACTCATCAAGGCAAACTGAACACCAGAAAGCACGCTCCATGCGCTGCTGTGGACAGGGAGGGAGGGATCCTTATAAAGACGGCATTTAATGTTGACTTTCTGTTGAGGCTGTAACACTGCCTCCATTCTAATTCCTCCCCAACATGGAACTTGGACGCACAAGCCTGGTCACCAAATTCTTGAGAAACAAACAACATTCCTCCACCCTGTTCCAACACCCAAGTCAGATTTCTCTCGGACGAAGAGCATGGGTCCGAATGAAGCAACTCCTTACATTATTTGCATCTGGAAGGGCCCGAAGCAGCTTTCCCCAACCTGGTGCTCTCCGAGTGTGTAAGACTGCAATTCCCACAGGAGTTGCACTCCACTGAGTCTGGAGGGCACCAGGCTGGGAATGGCTTGTCTAAAGAATAAGGTCTTTTCATATCACTACACAGAACCATACAGGAACCTGCCAATCCCAGCTTCATGGCATCTGTCTCAGTGATACATACATTTGAAGAATTGATTCCCTTGTTTTAAAGTATCCAATGATCCAAAGAGTAAACCTAAAACAAAAGATGGAGTCCAAAGTGGCTACATGAAGTTCAGTTCGAACAAGGCAATCTAGGGCCAAAGTCACATGGTTGCAAAGGGGTGAACATTACAAAAGCCCGGCCTGCAACCGGCTCCCCCAGTCTGCCCCCCAAATCCTTCAGCTTTTGTTTTACTAAAAGGGCGTCCCCTCATGATTTAACTGTGGCTGATCACAAAACGTTCCTTCACAAATGGTCAATCGATCAAAGGGCTTCCCAGTATGATTATATTCCTACCATAAGTCAACCTTACTAACAGTTAGAGAAGGACTTCTAGATCTTGCTGAAGGGACATGCATGCGGCCCTATGCCACCAGCCGGAGAATGGTCCACCACCACCACAATACCCAAGAACACCACCATGGCAAGTAGAAGACCAGCCTGGCCCTTCTGTCAGCCTGGGGGCTGCGTCCCAGGCCTGCCAGGGAAAAAAACAAGCTCCAGTTGTCAGCCACCCTTGGACTACAGACCCAAAGGGATGTCCCCTCTGAGCAGATCCATCAGCACCAAGTTTGGATGCAGGGCTGGCTTCTAAAGAACCTGGAATGAAATGTAGGATTTGACTCCTCAAACCAACAAATGGCACCTTCGGTTCAGGGCAAAAAGCAGGATATGACTGGCCAAAATATTTCTCCTGGTCATCAACCGGAATCTGTCCTCCTATAAGCCTATTGGAGCTAGTGCTGCCCATGTCTCCAGAGAACACATTAACCCACACTCAAGGACTGAGCACAGCTTGAGTGTGAGTTGTTACTCAGTGGGTTACTGTTGAAATGTGGACTATTGTGGACTAGTCCTAGCATACCAATAAGCCCAAGCCTGCTAACCACAAACCACCCATGAAGAGACCCATGGCCTGTTGTTGAGCTGTGAACTGGGGGCTGTTTAACATGGTTTGTTATCTTGGATGGATTCAGACAGCATGATAACCCATGTTTTGATGGCGATCGACAGTTAAATGGCCACCCACACTCAACACATACTCGATCCCTGGTCTTGCTCTGTTCTCTGAGGCCATTCTCAGGAAGAGACAGCATTATCAAGTCTGTAAGATGTGCTCTTCTCCAAGCAAAACATAAATTTCCTCTGCACTTTCTTTGAACAAGCTTTTCAGACCTTGATCATTCCCTCCTCTGAAGCTAGTTCAGTTTTTCTGCATGAGGAGTGGGCAACTTGAGTCCAAAAACTGAACTCAGTTTCGGAAACGGGCTGGGGCCCCTTCATGCTGCCGAAGGCAAAGGTGGAAAGACCAGAATGCCCGAAATACTACCTAGCTTTAGCTTAAGTTAAAATGCCGGTCACTCAGTCTTAGGAAGGGTGTTTCAATTTGGGGGGGGGGGGTGAAATGTGAAAAACTGGCAAATCACCAAATAAGAGGTGGTCAAGAAAGAGGGATCAGGCCTACCGGGAGTGTGAGGGACACCAGGTGAGCCCCAGTTTAAATAATCTTAGCTTTTATTTGTTTAAATGTATTTATCATTACATTTATGGCTCACCTTTTTCCCCTGCATGGAGCTCAAGGTGGGTTACATGATCCTCCTCCTCTTCAGCATTTTATGCTTACAACAATCCTGTGAGGTAAGTTAGGCTGAGAATGAGGGATTGGTCCAAAGTCGCTCAGGGAGTTTCATGGCTGAGTGAGGACTAGATCCCAGGTCTCCCAAGTCCCAGCCCAATACCCTAACCACTGTGCCACACTTCCTCTCATTTATATAGTCCCTTCTGGCATTATTGTTAGCAAATTTCATCTACATCCCACCTTTATTCTTCTTGCAAAGAACCCAAGGCAGCTTACGCAGTGTTATTTTTGTTCTCAACAACAACCCTGTGAGGTAGGTTAGGCTGAGAGTCTGTAACTGGGCCAAAGTCACCCAGTTGGCTCCATGGCTGAGCGAGGACTAGAACCTGGACCTGCCAGGTCCCCAGTCCATCACTTCATCCACTACACCACACTGGTTTTCATCCTTACTGTCATCCATAACAGTAGATCAGGATTATGTATCATGCCGTGTGCCTTGGGATAAAGGGAGCCAAGAGAGTTCCTGGCAGAAGCCAGATTCAAACATGGATCTTCCCAACTCATAACTAACCACACCACTGTTGATTTATGTGCTGCATTTCTCTGCTGCTCAATAGCTGAAGCCCTCTGGGCAGTTCCCAACAATCGCAACCATGAAATGCAGCATGATAAAAAAGAATGTAAAACTTTTGCAAGCTAGAGTGTTAATCCAAAGTAAATACTAGCAGCAGACCTACTCAGAAGAAGGGCTACTGAGTCCACAGGGCTTCAACCCAGGTAAGGGCATCCAGGACCACAGCCTAAATTTCTATGGACTCGGTGGGGCATACACCTGCGGAAACTCGCTTAGGGATCCATTGCACAAGTTAGAAGAGTACATGCCACTTGTGTTCTGGAAAGGGTTTTCCAAAATGAGGGTGACTTGACCCTCGGTCAACCCATGTATGAGCCCTGCTCATCGGAGGCAGGTATCTGAAAAGGCACCTCTACAGATGACCTTGCAGAAATGTCCCTCAAGAAGCTGCAGGACCAACAAACATTACAGGGCAGCAAAGCACCTGTCTCAAGACTGTTTCAGGCAGGTGATATTCCTACCTGAAGCCGTCTAAACTTGAAGTGTGGTTGTTATTTGTTCTCTGTTGGCTTTAAAGGTTTGCTCCTTCAGATTCAATGGAAGCCGCCCCCTCAATCAGGGACCAGCATGCAGGCCTGGGGGCCACATCCAGCCCCTCACGGGCCCCCAGCAGGCTGTGTCCTCTCTCCCCAGCCCCCGCTCTTTCCCACAACCACTGATCCTTGGGGGAGAGAGGTCTCCGAGCTTTCATGCAATTTTCTGCCACTTTAAAACGCTGAAACAGCTTCCCTAAGGCTTCGTGACTAGCAGTGAAGTGAAAGCAGGCGGGCACTAGGAGTGGGGGAGGGCTGGTGCCCACCCCTTTGCCTTTGGCGTCCAGCTCCACCCGTGGCGCTCCGTTCATGCAACCATGCGGAGCTTCTGCCAAATTTGGGCAAAGCTGCAGCAGCAGCAGGCTCAGTCCGTCTCCCTTTGGGTGGGAACCACACCTGCATTTGCATGCATCACCCAGCAGCACAGAAAGCAACTGTTTGCAGGCACGTCGGTCCTGCGAGCACCATTTTGTCACTATGAGTCACAAAAGGGCAAAGGATGCGACCACACCAAATTGGCTGCCAGGCATTGCACGCCAGCAGCCCAGAGGTGCTGAACCTCAGACCCCAGAGCACCACACCCGTCACCAGGTGGTTCCTGCCCCCCCCGCTGCCCCCCCCCCCCCAAAACCGGGTGGTTTCCCAGCTTGTGCGGGTTTTTTTCTCCTTTCTAAAGGGCTGAAATGCGTCTTTCAGCCTTGGCCCCGCGATCCTGAGGCATGTGGTGATGGCATACAAAAGTTTTAAATAAGTAAGTAAGTAAATAAAAATCTTCATGGGAAGTAAAAGTCCTTTAAGTTGAAATACGCTGGTGTTGATCGTAGTTTGGGCCCACCCCTTCACCTCTGGCCTCACACCTGCATTGGAAAATGCCTCCCTCCCAGCTTCTTCCAAGCTGACCTTGGCCCTCGGGCTGAACAACAGGCCCCAAGCCTGCTTTCTCCCCTGCCCGCCCTTTCCTCCGAAGAATATGACATAGTCTACCAGCAAAAAGCACAAGATGAGCCTCGATTCTCAACAATATGATGACGGCGCTGACGGCATTGCATTTCTATCCCACCTCTTCTGTTGCCCCCCCAGTGGAGGGCAACAGAAATGATCCAGGGTTTGGAAACAGTGCCCTATGAGGAGGGACTGAGAGAACTGGGCATGTTCAGCCTTGGGAAGAGAAGACTGAGGAGGGACATGAGATCCCTCTAGAACAGGGGTCCTCAAACTTTTTTAACAGGGGGCCAGTTGAAAGGCAGTGGCGACAGGCACAAGCCAGTGAGGCGGGTGTGCCCAGGGGCACGGGCCGGTGAGGTGGCGGCGGCAGGCGTGAGGCGCATGAGAGCTCCCAGTGAGTCCAAAACCATCTCCGAGCAAGCGAGCCACCGCCTCCCCGCCCGCATGGCGCGCGTGTGCGCCCATGCGGGAGGCAGGTGGGGAGGCCAAAACCTCTGAGGTGGGCCAGATAAATGTGCATGGCAGGCCGGATCCAGCCCGCGGGCCATACTTTGAGGACCCAGCTCTAGAACAGACTTGGGCATTGTATGGCCCGTGGGCCACATCCGGCCCGATGGCTGACCCTGACTGGCCCGCATGAGATCACTGGCAAATTAAAAGTCAATGCAAATATGTAGCGTCGTAATATAGATGCAAGCAATACAACTGCACTGCTTTTATCTTGAAGGATGTGCTAAACTGAATTGAAGTTATTGCTTTCCATGTAATGTTAATGTTTTTGTGAATATTCATTAAATAGTGTTGTTCTGTGCTCCATATTTTCATTGTATCATTGTAATGTTTCATTTACTGTTTTTATAGAGATATATTGAGCAGAGCTGTAAGTGTATTGGTCCGGCCCTTAACAACTGTCAAAATTTCTCATGTGGCCCCATAGGAAAATTAATTGCCCACCCCAGCTCTAGAAGTACCTCAAAGGCTGTCCCAAAGAGGAGGGTCAAGATCTCTTCTTGCTGGTGCCAGAGTGCAGGACACCGAATAATCAGCTCAAGTTGTGACAACCACGATTCAGGCTGGACATGAGGAAAAGCTTCCTCACGGTCAGAGCAATATGAGAGAGGAACCAGCTGCCTGGAGAGCTGGTGGGTCTCCCAAACTGGAGACATTCAAACAGAAACCAGACAGCCATCTGAGCGGGATGGTGTAAACTGCAACAGCAGGGGGTTGGACTTGATGGCCTTCATGGCCCCTTCCAATTCTACTCTTCTAGGATTCCATGATTCCTCTTGGGAGAAACCCAAGGTGGCTTGCATAGTTCCATTGATCTTCACAACCACCACCCTGTGATGTAGCTTAGGCTGACGGTGAGTGACTGGCCCAAAATCACCCAGTGAGCTCCAGGACGGAGCGCAGAGTAGAACCCAGATTTCCGGAGTCCCAGTCCAACACTCAACACACTGCCGCACACTGGCTCTTGGGTTTTGAATAAGGACAGATCCTGAGCAGGAACAAAGCAAGGCCAACTGATGTCCTTAAAATTATGTAGAAGCCCTAGAGCCTCATCTATGGAACCATGCCCTTCCATGTGCAAGAAAACTAGCTTCTAACACATCTTTCTCTATATTCGAAGAAGGGTTCAAATGAAGTGGATCTGAGGCTGCCACCTGCCCCCTTGAATTCCTCCAAATATCTACCTGATCTGAAAATATCTCCTTATTAAAAGGTGGTCTGGTGTTTCTCACTGTCCTGTACATGCAGGAAAAAAGCTCATATATATGAAATCTAGGGAGTATGTGTCATAGAACAATGAAATGCAAGTCTCATTCATCATCGGTCTGGTATGTTACGATTAATTCTGGAATACGTACACTAGACTGATTCACACATGACTCAAACTCCCAAATCCACAAAAGCCAAGAAATAGGTAGCTTACAAAAGGGGGGAGGGGGGCTGCAACTTTAGGAACAAATTAGTATAAAAGTAGCTTCCTTTCCCTGTTTTAAGGAGTAGGACCAGAAAGATAGCAAGTGGTGGACTAGACCCAAAAGGATGCATTCCTGTCTAAGCTCTGCTACAGAAAAACCACTCTTGCTATCTCACTTATATGGTATCTATTCCTGGGTCACATATGAGCCCTGAACTGGTCCACAAGAGTGACTTACAATTTCCTTCTTATAAAAAGGGGATATAATTTATATCAGTTTAGATTCTACTTAATCAACTTTTAAGCATTTTTAGGCCAAACTACATATTACATAGAGTTCTGAGTTACTTTCCCACAAAGTCTTGCCTTAAGAAGAAAAAGTTTTGGTGAAAACAAGTGGCTGCAGGCTGCAATTAAGTGAAGAGGAAAATAAGTGGGGGAATTTAACCCTATTGCTGCCAGTCATTCCTCCTTTAAACCAGCCTCCCCCAAAGTGGTGCTTTCCAGAAGTCTTCTGCTTCCATCAGCCCCAGCCAGCATGGCCAATGATGCAGAACACTGGGAATTAAAGTCCTAAACATCCGGAAAGCACTAAACCTGGGGAGGTTGTTTTTAATATTATGTGCCTAGCAGGTGCCCCAACTGACACCCCCCCGGGGGGGGCGGAAATTGGTTCACTGTATATTCCCCCCGTAGTGGGACAAAGCCAGGTTTGGGGAGGTAGAGTGAGAACAGCAGCAGCAAACATGGTTAGTGATTCCCCTTCCTACTAACTCTTCCTCCACTCCTAATTGGAGCATCCAATACCTGGAATCAGGTACAAGTCCAGCTTGGCCTTTAAATTCACAGAGATTATGTAACAATGCCAATTTTAAAAAATGTCCGCATACAGCTTGCAAAACACTTTCTAATACCTATACCAGTAGCCAGGAATTGTGCTGTGCTGGCAGAAATAAGAAGGGGTGTGTGGACTGGTCACTCTACCACCTGGGAAAAGGTGAGCAGAGGAGGGAGATGGGAAATGGGAAAGTCTAGTGATCACACCCAGGGGAGCAACCTGCTCCAGTCCTGAGCATTTTCCCTGCAGGTATTAAACAGTGAGCAAAAACTTGCCTTGCCTCCAATCCCTCAGGAGCAAAGAGAAACAGCACATGAGCACGTATGTGTCCTTCCAGAAGAAAGTGCATGTTTAGACAACCTAATAACCCAAATTCAAGGATTTTTGTTGAACCATGGTTTGTGGCAGAAATGTGAGTTCTCCCGCTGTCTGACTCCAGCAGTGCTGACAAGCCATGTCTTGTGAACCATGAACAACCCAAAAAGAGAGGCATGGTTTGCTACTGGATGGTGGATTGTTCATCATAGTTTGTCACCTCAATTGGGTTCAGACAACCTAAGCCACATTTGGACAACAGCATTCCACCCATACTCAGCCCTTGCACATGAGTTTTCTTGTGTTCTGAACTCAGCATGCCAGGCCACCTGGCTCTCAAAACCCATGGAGGGGAGTTTCAAGTGCAACTTGCCAACCAAAAGTGGGAAGTGTAAGCTGGAAAGGTTAGGGGTGATACATTGGGAACGCAGAGGAGGCAAGCAAGATGCATTTTGGCTTGGCATATGGGTTGCCTGCCCTCTTGGGAAACAAAAGCAGTAATGGTCCCATCGGTGAGGGTGTTTAAGGATAGGCTAGACATGTGCATGGTGGGTATGTCGTAAGTAGAGCCAGGGGTCAGACTAGATGGCCCAGGAGAACCCTTCGGACTCGCTCTGTTTCTAATGGTATATAGACAGGGTATCAGCAAGAGAACCTTGATCCTCACTGGTAATGAGGACTAGGTGATCATACCAGCTCTTCCCCCGGTCTGGAGCCCACCTACCCCCAATGATTTCAGCTTCAACTCCCATCAGCCTCAGCCAGTATGGGCAACGGTCAGGAATTCTGAGATTTATACTTCAAAATCCAGTGTAGTATGGTGGTTAAAAGTGTAGGACTGGGATTCAGGTGACCTCGGTTCTAGTCCTCATTCATCCATGGAGTTCACTGGATGGCTTTGGGCCACTTGCAGACTCTCAGCCCAACCTACCTCACAGGGTTGTTGTTGTGAGGATAAGACTGAGGGAGGAGGAGAATTAGGGAAGCTGCCTTGAGTTCCTTGGAAAGGAAAAGGTGGGGTATAAATTAAATAAATAAATGATTCCTCCAGGGCATCAGGTTGGGGTACGCCTTCCACTATACAATGGCAACATAGAGAGAGGGTCAGCAATGTCATGCACCTTCCAAGGCTCACGCCAACAGCGGCACTCCCTGCACGACATCCAGGACATCCTGCCCTCCAGCTGGCATCTGTTCTCCTCTCCTCTCTAAGAAGGAGCAAGGAGAAGCAGCAACAGCACCTTCCGGTCTCCAGAGCCTCCTTCTAAAGCAGCCTCCTCCAGCCAGGTGCTTCTCTGATGTGCTGGCAGTACAACTGTTCGTACAGCAGCCAAACCACCCACAGGAAACCCACAAGCAGGACATGACCGCAGCAGCACCTTCCCACCCAAATTCCCCAGCGCCTCTGGCACTGGAGGCAGCCTGCAGCCACCAGGACTAGCAGCCGCGAAAGCCTTCCCCTCCAGGGGAAGTGTGCGCTTTGAAAGCCATCCAAATGGGTGACCCTCACAGCATCTTGCAGGAGTGAATTCCATAACTGAACAATTGCTGGATGAAGGAGAACTCCGGTTTGTCCGCCCTCACTCTCCACCCATCAGCGTCACACGCCAGGTTCCAGTTCTAGGAGAGATATTACAGTCCATCAGGCCCAGAGGGAGCGGCAAAGCAAACAGAGGATGATAAAAGCAACAGAGGGGGACAGCTCCTTCTCCCCTCCCATTACACTGTAGGATAAGAAAGTGTAAGAAGCAGAGGAAGGACAAGGGATGCCTTCCTGAGCACCAGAGAAGGACACGCAGCAGCAGGGATGTATCACAGGCCTCCCTCCGTGTCCCCGTATGGAGGCACCCACGTTCCTTCAGTAGGGCAAGAGCTGGCAGCTTTTGCTGATTCCAGGGTCCCGGTCATCTGAAGGCCAGAAACAGGGACTGCCAAACAAGCAAAGCCTTTTCTGAGGGACTAGCAGCTGCCTGGCCACTGTGAAACACCTGCACTCAGAGCGCGTGATGTGCAAAAGCCAGAGAGGGCCATTCAACACCTTAAACGCCGGCCTGTTTCGCCTGGGCAGAACTTTCAGAATTCTTGTTTTCTCCGCCTCGCCAGCAAAGCAGCGCCCTGGAGTTTTATCACACCTCCACAGAGTTTGTCAGGAGGGTAAACAGCTGCTCTGTGCTCCACAGAGAAACTGAGATATCAGGGAAATAAATATATAACACAGTAGGGCCACCACCAGAGGTCAGATAAAATGGATTCTGGGCCTGGGCTGGATCTGCCAGTCAGCCACTCCTTGCCGTGGGTGCGGAAGGAGGAAGAGGGCGGCTGCTTCCACGTGAAAAAAGGGAGATGAACCCGATGAGAAAGGAGGAGGGCAAATAAAATGCACCCCACTGGAATGGTTCAAAGTTGGCATAGCAAAGTCCAGTGGCAGAGAGCTGCTACGCTCATTTACAACAAACCATGGAGGGGCCCCATCCCCTTGAGCCCTGCCACTACAAGTTGAAGAAGAGGCTGTCCTTTATTTCTAAAATTAGAGATGACAAGTTGCTAGTTTTCCTGGAAGTTACAGCTCTCCGCCCTGCAGAAACCAGCCCTCGGAAAACCCAGACACAGAAGCCCCTAGCAAAATCAGGAGGCTGAAGCCACTGCCGAGCAGCTTGAACCTTCTGCTTCCTGCCTCAGCCTTCACGCCCACGCGCCGGTGGGGGACTCCTGACCACCCGGGAGAAACGCCACTCTGCACATGCTCAGAGGCACAACTGCTGCTCCACTCGCCGGTCTGATTCCTGGGCAGCCCTCCGGGGTGACGCCCTGCCTCGCAGCTCCGTGGGTCCGACTTCCGATGGAGGCAGGAGGGGCGCCAGAGGGGGAGTCCCTGTATCCACCCCCCGCCGCTGGCCCTTCGCCAGCAGCCCGACTGCGCGCCCACCTTGCCCGCCGCCGCCGCCGCCGTCGGGGCTCACCTGAAATAGTACACATCGCTCTTGCCCGCGCTGAGTCCCGACTTGCGGATCACCTCCTCCTTCTTCCAGCCTGGGGGCAGCGCCGGGCAGTCGACCCTCTTCCCCCGCTTCTCCATGTGCGCGGCTCGGCGGCGCCCCTCGGACGGCGCCGGCGCCGGCGCCGGGAGCGGCGGGTCGGCGGAGTTCGCGAGCCGAGGCCTGCTGCCCGGTGCCCCGGCACCTCCGCCGGGCGCGGGGAGCGGGGGCGAGGAGGGCGCGCGGCTCGGCTGGCGCGGGGAGACGCGGCGGAGAGCCCCGCCGCCCGGACCACGTCGGGGCGGCTGTCCAGCAGCACTCGCCGCCGCCCGCCGCTCTGCCACCTCCTCCCGCGTCCCCGCCGCCGCCGCCGCTGCCGCCGCGGCTACCGGCGCCGCCGTCGAACCCCCTCGCCCGGCGCGGCGAGGAAGGGGCGTCCCTGCGCGCCCGGCGCTCCCCCTGT
>JAIXND010000762.1:10112663-10141348 GCA_023646645.1 Varanus salvator macromaculatus
CACACACACACACACACACACACACACACAAAGAGCTATTCTGATACTCCAAACCAGGGGCAGGGAGAAGGTAAACCGAAGTCTGCTGCAGATTTCCAAGTGATCTTTATTTATTTATTTATTTATTCGCACATTTCTATGCCGCCCCGTCACCGAAGCCTCGGGGCGGCTTACATACATAGAAAAAATAATAATTCAAAATTAACAATAAATAATTAAATATCAATACATATAAAAATAATCTGAGTCGCCCTGGCCAAAAACTAAAACTAATAAAAAATCTTAACATGGCGTTTGAATAAAAAGGTCTTCACCTGGCGCCGAAAAACAAATTATGAGGGCACCAGGCGGACCTCTCTGGGGAGCGCATTCCATCGGCTGGGCGCCACCGCAGAGAAAACCCTTCTCCAGGTACTCACCCTCCTAATTTCCTTCATGGAGGGTTCTCAGAGAAGGGCCTCTCCCGCCGATCTCAAGGGGCAGGCGGGCAAGTACGGACATAAGCGCTCCTTCAGGTAAAGTTTATTTCACAAACAGCAACAGAAAGGTGGTAGGTCCTATAAATTAGTGTGCAGAGATGAATAACACAGAGAATGTTTTCAACATTTATTTTGGGCATTCATGTACCACCTTTCAGAGCAAAGCCATGCCAAGGTGCTTCATTCATTCAGCTGTGCCTTTAATAACCTTTACAAAACTAACAGTCTAAAAGCACTAAACTTCTCAGCAGAGCAAACTGCACGAACAGTTAAAAACAGCAAAAGAATTCTAGAAAGAAATGCTTAACAGATCCAAACAGAATGTTTTCAAGGCATGTCTGAAAGCTAATAAAGGGGGATCCAAAGAGAACTTGGGCCTTTGCAGAAACATGGGGCTGCTGCTGAAAAGACTCTGACTCTAGTGCCAACTCAGCTGATACTGGGACCAGGCCTGGGGAAAAAAATCTTGAGGCAGGAGCAGGTGGTGCTTCTCATAACGTGTGTGTGCGTCTACACTGTGACTCCAGCCTTGAGTTTGCAAGAGCGGAGCAGGGCTCTCGAACGGCATTTTGGAGGACGTGCACGGCACAGAACAGCAGCACACCGACCGCACGCCCAGCCCAGAGCCCGCAGCGCGCAGAAAGGGCGGGATCGCGGCGGAACCGTCCCGCGTGGCTCCGCCTCCGGGGCGCCTCGCCCGCCCCAGCCGGCCGGGATTCCGGGGCGGAGGCGGCGCCCGGTTGCTGCCGCCGCGGCGCGTCATGGCGAGCTCCGAGGAGGACGAGGCGGAGTGGCTTCTCCCGGAGGAGGCCAGAGGCCAACCTTGGACGGCTTCCCGTGCTGCTCTGCAAAGAGTCGCGTGTAAATACGAGCGGACGAGCAGGGCTCCTCCCCGCCTTCCCACCCCCGTCCCCTTCCACCGCGATCGGCGCGAAGCGGTCCGGAAAAGCAGCCCGCCGCTCTGGTTGAGAGTCAGGGGCCGCTTCCCCTGCTCCCGTTGCGCTCGGTGAAGCTGGGGCTCCGCGGGGCTGGCGTGGGATTAAGGCCGACGGGACTCGATCGTCACTTACGTTAGGAAAAGAGGCGGGGAACGGATGCTAGAACAGGCAACACGGGATAAGAGGTCGTCGGAATACGGGGCGCTGTGGCGGGCTTTAAGATATGGTGGCGTGTCTCTTAATTTTTGGATGCAGGACCTCGCTTTTGAACTTCATGCACCTTCTGCCCTCAGCTCTAGAAGAAAGTCATTAAGGCTGCAAATTGATGTGCACTTTTACCTGGGAGTAACTCCCACTGGATTGAGTGGAGAATGCCTCTGAGTAGGCATGCATAAGATTGCACTGTAAATTTGTATGTGGAGACTATGTCTTTTTAAAGTATTACTCTGAAGTGGGTGCAGGGACCCCGATCCAGACTGGGATTTAACATGAGAGGTGGAGCGGTCGCGATCCAGAGTGGGCTCCCGTGCCTCCTCTAGAGAAAAATGCCAAAAAGGCATGGCTGCCAGGCGCCCTTTGGCAGTCATGTCTGTTTAGGTCCCAAGTTTGTCTGCACCAGTGTGCACCGAGTTGGCTTGTGTTGTGTGGCACACAGAGTGGAGGCAAGAGGAGCCAAATGGGGTTGCCGTGGCCACTCCCCAAGCCAGGCAGAGGGCGACGTGGCGGGACAAAGCAGCAAACATTGGGGAAAATATGGAAGCAGCCCCCAGGTGCCCACGTCCTTTGCAGAGGACAGCATCCTTCCCTCCTTAGAAGTTTGCACCCTTAGCTTGACTGTTGTGCCTACGGGGATGCTCTGCTTTTTGAGACTCTGAAGCCGTAGCACATCCCCCCATGGAATGGAGTGGGACAAGTCTCCAGGTTGCTTGTCTCCATTCATTAGCTGTGCATATGTCCAAATTGGAGCTCAGGCAGGGAATTAAAATTGGGACCTAGAGGTGAGGCATCCCTGCACTCCAAGGTAAACTTTGGACTATCCCCCACAATTGCCTCTGTTGAAAACCACCATTTTTGCTCAATGCGCATTTGTGTGTGATGACCACAGATGGCAAACAGAAATTAGAACAGGTGGGGTGACCCCAAGAGAGTCTTACAGCTATGGGGCAAGTTAGAAAATTAATAAATAAATAACAGCACTCCAAATGATACTCGCACTTTCAGGAGTATGTTCTGTATGAGAGGAAATTAAATTTTGCTTGACTCAATACTTGAAGAGCCGAGACCTCCAATTTTGGTGATGTAATATTATAGGGTAGTCCACATTTTATTTTGGAATACACAACCTTATTTATCTATTTACTATAGTAAATAGTTTAAGTCCACTTGGATTTTTTGAGGGGGCGGGGAGTCAAACTGTCCTGCGGATGTTAATTAACTAAATGGTATTTTTAAAAGGAATTTTAAATGTTACATGGAATTATTCTTAAAACATTTTTACATGGAAGGGTCTTAGAAATTGCATGCAACAGAACCTGTAAAGTTCATTTTGACAGTATTGCCCCCTCCTTTTGTGGTCTGGCAACAGGTTAAGTATCCATTGGTGATTGGGCAGCTGTGCAGAGTTGCTTTTGTTGGAATAGTGGTTTGGGAACTCTGTGTGTCCCAATTCGCCATTCCCCCATCCATTGCTCTCATGTCATTAAATACACACTTAGCAAGAGGAAATCCACCATCGCCACTAGTACCATTTATGTCTGTGCCAAGAAAAACTTCATTTTCCTGTAGTGTGGCTTCCTGCTCTTACAAGCAGAGAAGGAAATCCCATAAAACAGTAGCAACGTCAGTTACATCTGGTAGCTTGTAAAATGCTACATTAGATGACATGAAAGATGAGCCATCTGAGTTTGGACTTCTCCTTGCAGCTTGCCATCGTGACAAAATGGTATCGGCAGCGCATGCTCAGGACCGAATCATTGTGCACCTGGACCTGGATTGTTTTTATGCGCAGGTGGAAATGATCTGCAATCCTGCATTAAGAGGCAGACCTTTAGGTGACTGTACATATTGTCTTTGAATACTCTTTAAGATGTGCATCTAAACTAGGGCTGGATCAAAATCCTTTGTTCCCCCAGTCAAACCCTATGGCTGTGCTTGCACTCTCTAATTCTTTTCTTTTGGAAATCAGTGGTAAGCAATTTAGAGTTCCATCTAAATCAAGAAAACAGTACTTGCTCTTGTACTGATTCAGCGGTTTTTGTTGACTAGTGCAAAGACCTGGGTGTGATCCAGACTTAATTATACTTAGAGTAGATCCATTGAGATCAATGAGCAAAGACAGTTATAGTTAATATTGGGTCCATTGATTGCAACAGGGCTGCTCGAAGCATGACTAAGTATGGATCCAACCCCTGATATCCCCATTTGCTTTGTACAGTGTGTTGTTCTTGGTAATCTTTGAGTGCCACCCTAGAAACATTTAGACCAGAGAACAGTTTAGGGACAGGTCCTGCTTCTCCCAAAATAGAGTTTTCCAAGATGTTTATCTCTGAATTGGAAGAGGAGGTGGGGTTGGAATGCTTAGTTGAAATGCTCGGGCCAGCAGGCCCCAAGATAAGCCAAGCAGCTGGTGAAATGCAGGCCACCTCTGGTTCTGGGGGTGGCACTGTTGAACAGGCAGGGGGATGTAACATGATTAGTTCAATGTTTGATTTCAGATCAAGAGAACATGCCAACTGAGAAGTGTCTAACCTTCCCACAACCTCCCCCAGAAGTGGTGGGAACCTCCCTGAGGGTACAGCTTACTCTGTTTGGTGGGGAAAGGAGAGGGATTTATTATGGAATGAGCTTCTTGACATGAGCATTAATCTGTATAATTAGCTGGCTTCACAGCTTGTCTGGTATCTTTTACCAATGACCTCCTCAATGCTCTTTGTTTACCCCAAGCCAACGTTGTTGGCCCACTTCAACAAAGAAACAGAGCGAGCCAGAAGGGATCTCCTGGGCCATCTAGTCTGACCCCCAGCTCTAGCTGGCTCCACTCATTACATGCCTATCATGTGCATGTCTAGCCTAACATAATAAAGACTAGTCATAAGCCTCTTGTCTTGAGCTGCTTGGAAGGGGGAAGAAGATGAGGAAGAGACCAGCCTTTCACAAAAAGACCCTATAATTCCCTAAATGCCCCAGGTAGCTATGCTAGCTGGGGAATGCTGGGAGATGTAGGACTTTTGTCTGTCTAAACACACATTGGATTATGCCCTCAGGCTGTCACACTTGCTTCTCCTGACTAGCAGGCATTTGAACCTCAGTGATATCTTTGAGTGCTGTCAAATGAGTTGCTATACAGCCAAAACATGAGTCTCTTCTGTTGACAGAGGCCCAGTTCCATGCGAGCTAAATAAGCAGTGCAGGGAAATATGGATTCTTTTTTAATAGCAGCTTTGAAAGTTGGTAAGTCACTGCCTACAGGTTGAGCTCAAAAACAGCAGCTTAGACTTCCTTACCTGAATGAACCAGGACTCTTCTAGTACTCTAAGGATTCTTGGTTGTGTTTGCTGCAACAGACCTATCACCACGATCCTTCTGGAAGTTCTCTCCTAAACTCTCCTAACTAGTGAGAGAACTTCTTGCTATTTTTCCAAGTAAATATTTTGCTGTTACCAAAGAGTTTAAATAAAATGACTTCTACATTTGCCAAATATCCGTAGTCCATCTGTTAATGTGGTACTGCATTTTCACTAGCCAAAGATCCATTTTTGGCTACAGTCCTTAAACAATCTGTGAGTCTGTAAGGCTGCAATCTTAGACACTTGCTAGGGCTAATGTCTATTGAACCAAGCTTGACTTACTTCTTGGTAAACAGATATGATGCCACTGTCATTTTAACAAGTGAAACATTACTGTGAAAATAATATACTTAGAATGCGAAATACTTGAGATGGATGTTTCTTTTTGGCTTTTATATTTGCCTTTCCCCAGGTGTGTACCAGAAATTCCTGTTAGTCACCTGCAGTTACGAAGCTAGGAATTATGGACTCAAGAAACTCATGTCAGTGAAAGAAGCAGTAGCAAAGTGCCCAGATCTGCTGCTGGTTAGTGGAGAGGATCTGACAAAATATAGAGAAATGTCTTACAAGTTTACAGGTATCATCTTTGTGTTCTTGAATACAATGTTGGTGATGGCAATATAATGCTTATTTTTTTGGTTTGGCTTTGACCAGATGATTCACAAGCTCCAGATGTGAAAACAGCTTGCATGTTTCACTCTGGATATGCCTCTCTCCTTCTTCCCACCCTTTCTGGTAGTGCAAGAAGTCAACTGGAAAGAGGCTGCCCAAGTTATATCAAGATATAAATGTACCAAGTTCCATGGTGATTATGTCATAGAGCTACATTGTGATGTAATATGACCTAGAAGTGAGTGCATTTCTCAGCATGCTCCTCAAAATGAGTTTAGTTGAATAAAGTGTCTACATGCAGCTGAGAGCAGTTTCTCTGTTTGTTTATATCAAACCTTCAGGATAAAATCCTATTTACATTTACACAGAAGAAAAGTCTCCAAAGTCCTAGCATTCTTCCATTAGCCATGTTGGGAATGTTAAGACTTTTCTGTCCGAACATGCATAGGATTCTATAATAAAATATTAATATAGCACATAAAAAGAAATACATTAAAAACACAATAGAAAAACCAGTACCCAGTTACAGACTCCTGTTTCTTGCATAATTCTTGAGCACTTGGACAGGGCTTGCAAAGAAGATGTCTTTCATGTTATTGAGTGGGTCCCCCCCCCCCCATCCTCTATGTTTGGCACTTTATCAGGATATAGAGGTTGTCACTGAAGGTCCTTTTGCTGCTTAAGACAAGGGAGGACTCAGGGCAGGGCCTTCTGTATTGTGGCACCCTATCTTTGCAACATGAAAATACATGAACCTAAGTAATTTAATTTACTTGAGGTAAATACCTAAAATCTCTTTACACTCTCCACAGAGGCTCATGTGGGCCAGGTTATCTTTCCAGTGGCAGATGAAAGTGTTTATCTGCCAGCAGTGGGAAGACTCAGTGGAGGAGATCGAAACCACAATAAAGTAGAAACCACTTAATCATTTGTCAGGCAGATCATGATTTGTTGTTGTTGTTAGTCGCGAAGTCGTGTCCGAGCCATCGCGACCCCATGGACAACATTCCTCCAGGCCCTCCTGTCCTCCACCATCCCCCGGAGTCCACTCAAGCTCACACCAACCACCTCAATGACTCCATCCAGCCACCTCATCCTCTGCCATCCCCTTCTTCTTTTGCCATCTATTGTTCCCAGCATTAGACTCTTCTCCAGGGAGTCCTTCCTTCTCATTAGGTGGCCAAAGTATTTGAGTTTCATCTTCAGGATCTGGCCTTCTAAAGAGCAGTCAGGGTTGATCTCCTCTAGGACTGACCGGTTTGATCGCCTTGCAGTCCAAGGGACTCGCAGGAGTCTCCTCCAGCACCACAATTCAAAGGCCTCAATCCTTTTGTACTCGGCCTTCCTTATGGTCCAGCTTTCACAGCCATGCATTGCAACTGGGAAAACCATAGCCTTGACTATACGCACTTTTGTTGGCAGGGTGATATCTCTGCTTTTTAGTATGCTGTCTAGATTTGCGATAGCTTTCCTCCCCAGGAACAAGTGTCTGTTAATTTCTTGGCTGCAGTCCCCGTCTGCGGTGATCTTGGAGCCCAGGAAAATAAAATCTCTCACTACCTCCATTTCTTCCCCATCTATTTGCCAGGAAGTGAGAGGACTGGATGCCATGATCTTAGTTTTCTTAATGTTGAGTTTCAAGCCACCTTTTGCGCTCTCCTCCTTCACCCACATCAAGAGGCTCTGTAGTTCCTCTTCACTTTCTGCCATGAGAGTGGTATCATCTGCATATCTGAGGTTGTTGCTATTTCTCCCAGCAATCTTGATTCCAACTGGTGATTCATCTAGCCCCACCTTTCTCATGATGTGCTCTGCATATAAGTTAAATAGGCAGGGCAACAGTATACAGCCTTGCTGAAGTCTTTTCTCAATTTTGAACCAATCAGTGGTTCCGTGTCCAGTTCTCACTGTTGCTTCTTGACTTGCATGTAGGTTTCTCAAAAGACAAATAAGATGGTCAGGTATTCCCATCTCTCTAAGGACTTGCCACAATTTGTTGTGATCCACACAATCAAAGGCTTTAGCATAGTCAATGAAGCAGAAGTATATGTTTTTCTGGAACTCCCTAGCTTTCTCCATGATCCAGCGTATGTTGGCAATTTGATCTCTAGTTCCTCTCCCTCTTCGAAATCCTGCCTGTACTTCTGGTAGTTCTCGGTCCACATACTGCAGGAGCCTAGCTTGTAGGATTTTGAGCATCACTTTGCTAGCATGTGAAATGAGTGCAATGGTGCGGTAGTTTGAACATTCTTTGGCATTGCCCTTCTTAGGGATCGGAATGTAAACTGACCTTTGCCAATCCTGTGGCCACTGTTGAGTTTCCCAAATTTGCTGGCATATTGAGTGTAGCACTTTAACTGCATCGTCTTTCAGGATTTTGAATAGCTCAGCTGGAATACTGTCACCTGCACTAGCTTTGTTGTTGCTCAGACTTCCTAAGGCCCATTTCACTTCACATTCCAGAATGTCTGGCTCGAGGTCAGTGACCACCCCATCCTGGTTATCAGGGACGTTAAGCTCTTTCGTGTATAGTTCTTCTGTGTAATCTTGCCACCTCTTCTTAATCTCTTCTGCCTCTGTTAGGTCCCTGCCATTTTGGTCCTTTATTATGCCCATCTTTGCATGAAATGTTCCCTTCATATCTCCAATTTTTTTGAAGAGATCGCTGGTCCTCCCTAGTCTATTGTTTTCTTCTATTTCTTTGCACTGTTCATTTAGGAAGGCATTCTCATCTCTTCTAGCTGTTCTCTGGAATTCTGCATTCAATTGTTTGTATCTTTCTCTTTCTCCCTTGCCTTTTGCTTCCCTTCTTTCCTCAGCTATTTGTAAAGCTTCCTCAGACAGCCATTTTGCTTTCTTGCATTTCTTTTTCTTTGGGATGGTTTTAGTTGCTGCCTCTTGTACAATGTTGCGAACCTCCGTCCATAGTTCTTCAGGCACTCTGTCTGTCAGATCTAATTCCTTAAATCTATTTGTCACCTCTGCTGTATATTCATCAGGGATATGATTTAGGTCATACCTGAGTGGCCTAGTGCTTTTCCCTACTTTCTTCAACTTAAGCCTAAATTTTGCAACCAGAAGCTCATGATCTGAGCCACAGTCAGCTCCTGGTCTAGTTTTTACTGACTGTATAGAGCTTGATACAAAACCATGAACTATGGTAGCCCAGCAGGATTGCTTGTCGTGTTGTATGAACACAGCCATTAACTCAGTTATGTGGTTTGTGTGTGTGTGCTTGCTTTTATTTACAGCATTATTGGAAGAGTTTACTCCACTGGTGGAAAGGCTTGGGTTAGATGAAAATTTTGTGGATGTCACTGACTTGGTCGAAATGAGACTGGAGCAGTGGAAAAAAGATTTCTCTGCAATCTCTTGCCCTGGCCATGTATATAAAAATCAGAGTAAGTACTTTTTTGACCAAATCAGACTGGATCTACATGAGTATTATTGCACAGGACAAAGAGCATTCATGATACAGAGAATAACACTGAAGTGAGGTAATGAAGCATAGAACATGGAAACATAGAAACAGAGCGAGTCAGAAGGGGTCTCCCAGGCCATCTAGTCTGACCCCTGGCCCCAGCTGGCTCCACTCATGACATGCCTACTATGTGCATGTCCAGCCTATCCTTGAACACTCTCACCAATGGGGCCTCAACCACCTCCCATGGAAGCCCATTCCATACTTGGGGTCCTAACTAACAGAAAGTCTTCCTGGCATCCAAACTGAACCTTGTTTCCTTGAGATTGGCTCCATTGAAGTGCATCCTGCCTTCCTCTGCAGGTCTCTACCCACCTCCATGTGACACCCCCTCACATACCTGTATGTCGCCAGCAGATCGCCTCAGAGTCTCTTCTCCATGCTGAAAAGACCCAGTTCCCTCAGTCTTGCCTCCTACGGCTTTCCCTGCAAACTGGCCACCATCCTTGTGGCCCTATGCTGCACTGACTCCAACCTGGCTATATCCTTCCTGTAATGTGGAGCCCAGAACTGAACACAATACTCCAATTGTGGGTGCACCAGAGTCGTGTAGAGTGGTAGTAATACCTCTCTTGATCTAGAAGCCACACTTCTGGCCATGCAACCAAGGGTGGTGTTCGCCCTCTTGACTGCTGCTGTCACACTGCTGACTCATGTTTAGCCTGCAGTCAACCAGCACCCCGAGGTCCCTTTCACAAGTGCTCTCTCCAGCCACTTGTCACCTAACCTGTACTTATGACGCCCATTCCTATGCCCCAAGTGCAAGACCTTGCACTTCTCCACATTGAACATGAAGGTGTATTGCAGTCTTAATGGGAACGGGAATTCTGCTTTCGTGCTTCATCTTCTGTACAGTTTTGCAGGTAGTTCTTATATAAGGAGCCCTGTGGGTGAGTCGCCCTGAGTTCTGGAGATGGGTTGGTTACCTGGTCTGGAGAGGGCTGCATGCCTTCTGAAAGATCAGCTGCATAGACTGGGGGTTCTCCTGGCTCCATCACTGTCAATGGAATCTCAAGAGACGGCAACAGCTTGGAGCACCTTTTACCATCTCTGACTGGTTCGCCAGTTCCTGCCCCCTCTCAGGCACAGCTGGTGACCTCAAATTCTTGCAGTGCTCTTATGTGGGGCTGCCCTTAAGGGAGACAGATCAGCTGATTCCCCACTGCCCCCAACCACATGCACCCACGGGAAGCCCCTCAAGGGCGTGAGGAGGAGGGCAAGATGCAGCTGGGCAGCTGTGCCTAGTTGGAGGAAATGCTGCCCCACGGATTCTCTCAGGCAGATGTGGGGCAATCTGCAAAGTGCCACTGCTCTTCTGCATGGTGCTGTTCAGCTGATTCCCCCACCCCAGTCTGCCTGAGCCTGCAGCAGGGAGCTCCCCGTCCTCTGTCCCTCTGCTCTGCTCTGCCTTGCTGCAGGCATCAGCCCTGTTCGCGCAGCAGAGGTGGCTTGCCGGCTCGGCGAGCCAAATGCGATTGTCCAAGAGGGAAGCCTAATTCCTCCCCACGGGGTCTCCTGTGACTCTGCCTGGAGGACAGAGAGGGAAGGAGCTGGCAGGAGGGAGGAGAGCCACCATCGTGGTCCTGAGGTGCATCGGGGTGAAACATCCTGAACCGTGGTAAGCACACAAGGTTGCTAGTCATGACATGTGAGCCCAGTCGGCAAAACAGGCTTCCCAGTAACTCTGCTCATACTACATTTAGACTAAAACTGTGGTTTGTCTGAAGTGCACTGAGACACTTGGCGGTTGGTGTCTTAATACAGTTTATTAAAACAAGCCAACTTCAAACTGCGGTTATTGATCCTGGCTTGTTTCCTGGTTTGGATGTATCGACAGTGGCATTCATTTGGAAATGGAAGCAGATCCTTCCCGCCGCCTCGCAGCTGCTCTAACGGCAAGAGGGGGGAATGGCAAGGCCAAGATTTGTAAGCCGTCCCGAGCGCTTGAAGCAATAGGACAGGATAGAAATGTAATTAATGAATTAATACATAAATAAGATTTGTGCACCTAACACTAAACCCTGGGTTAAAATTACATGCATACCTGGACATTGGGCCGTTCAAGTCACTTGCACTGGTGCAGGCTGACCAGTAACTCCTTCCTACTCAGCATCCAGTAGCCTGTTTGGGAAAGGGTGCTGCTCACTGACATGACAAGCTTCTAAACTGGTCTTGGCCCCTTGAGTTGCCCTGTTGCACTCCACAGCAATAAAGAACCATGGCTTCGCCTGAGATTGCTTCCCAAACCTGCAATTCCCAAAGTCCCCTGTGGATAGGTAATGAGTAGTACGTTGGTTTCAGTCCACCGGTGGTGTCGGTATGGTTGTTCCTAGGGATGTTCGAGCATCCATTTGTGGGTGGGAATCCGACAGGTCCCTGGGCTCAGCTCCCCAGACTCCAGTCCACCTTGCAAGAGCTCAGAGTCAGCTCCTGGCGAGTGTGCCAGCATTTATGGGGTGCTCCCAAGGAACGGGGTGCCAAATGTTGCACAAGCAGTGCCCGCTGCTGCCAACATCAGCAGGTGGAGGAGAAGTACTGGGAATATGGAAGAGTGGAGCTGCTGGCAGTTGCAGATGGGGAAGTTTGCCAGTTGGGTGACCAGGGGTTCATGAACATGCACAGAATTCCTCTTGGCTCAGCTCGCTTTGCAGGACTGGACTGAGCATGGGAAGAAATCTGCAGATCCTGGAGGGATAGACTGCAAAAGTTTTCATCCCAACTCTAGTTTTTACCACACGTACTTGTTCACATGCCTGGGTGACAGTTTTTATATATTTATTAGATTTATATCCCACCTTTCCCACCTTTTTTCTTTCTAAAAACTCGAAAGTGGCTTACAAGTATTCTCCCAACAACCCTGTGAAGTAGGTTGGGCTGAGACTGGCCCCAAGTCACCCAGTTGGCTCCATGGCTAAGCAGGGACCAAACCCAGCTCTTCTGAGTCCGAGTCCCATACTCTTAACCACTACACCACACTGGCACATAAATTGTACCCATGTGCAACTATCTGATTTGCCTAGAACTATCTGGATCAGTTGTTGGCATGGACTTGTACAGGGATTTGCAGTCCAAACTGCGCTTCACTGAAGCTCTTGGGAGCTGAGCTTCAGTGGTGAGCGGGACCAGATGGCAGCATATTTTATCGTAAAGTTCCTCTTGCCCCAAGAAGCCTTAGCAGAACATTTCAGCCCTTATGGATGGAGAAGCCAGCACACAAAACCTGGAGGCCACCAATGGATTGGTGGCTGGGGGAAAGGCACTTGAATCAGGGGAAGGGGCTTGGCCTCTTGGGAATCCCAGGGGGCAGAGTTAGCCCCCAGGTCTGAATTCCTACACCCCTGGACTAGAATGGGCAGGTCCACAGCTGCCATGCAAAATAGGTGATGGCTGTTCTGGAACCCCAAAGAGGCCATGGCAAGGCCAAAAAGTTGAATTACTCCAAACTTTCTCCTTTATATACTGCAAGGGCAGCTCACCGCTTGAAAGCCTTGTATGGTTTTCCAGCTGCTTTTGGATGATCCGTGTTATTAGCCTGAGGTGTGCATTTTCCTTCTTGTTTTCCCCCTTATGTGACTATGCGAGGACTGGAATTATTTGCTTCCATTTTGAGATGAATGCCAGTCTGTTGTGTGTCCAAAATGGGAAACAAGCCAGGATCAGTAATCACAGTTTGAATGTGGCTAGTTTCCTTTTAATGCAAAGTGTCTGGTGTGCTAAACAATGATTGGTCTGTTAACTACAGCTCAGTGTAATGTTCTGTGTTTGCTTCCCAGCTGTCAATTTATATGACCCAACACATAGAAGGTTAGCAGTGGGATCACAGATTGCAGCAGAAATGAGAGAAGCCATGTACAACAGACTGGGCCTTACTGGCTGCGCAGGAATAGCCACCAATAAATTACTCTCCAAGCTGGTGACCGGAATCTTTAAACCAAACCAACAAACTGTTCTTTTGCCTGAGGGTCGGCAGGACCTGATGGCCAACCTTGGCCTCTTATGGAAGGTGCCTGGTAAGATGGCTGAAGATTGCCTTGCCTTTGTTTGGAGTGCATTTATCTGTGCAAATCTGAATAAGAAAGCTGGTCTCAGAAACTTGGAGGGATTTCAGCTTTTATTGTCTGTGCCTTTACCTAGGCCCTCCCAGTTCAAGTCCACCAAGAATTAAGGTCTCTGGCTCAGAGTTAGTGCATAACCACTGCATGCAGCCGCTTCCAAGGTCACTCCTCTCATCTCTAGCTTTGGCTGGAAAATTTTCTAGCAGAATCCCTGGAATACGGCTGCTGAGACACTGTTGACAAGCCCCGACTAACAAGGCCAGGACCTGATCTCAATGGAAGATGTGGGCCCCTCGGCTTTTCACAGCTGGAAAACTCTGCTGCTTATAATTGTTTTCCTTGCACAGGCATTGGCCCTAGAACTGCGAAGCGGCTCGTGGCACTGGGACTCCACACGGTGTGTGACCTCCAGGTGTGTTCCTCTGCGATGCTAGCAAGAGAGCTGGGAGTTTCGACTGCACAACACATCCAGAAACTCAGCAGGGGAGAAGATGACTCTCCAGTCACGCCATCAAGGGGTCCTCAGGTATGTTGGAAGATACATCTTTACAGGATCCTATTGCTGTAACTATTACGTATTGCTGTAATGATATTCTACAATTTTCCTCTGATGAGGACCCCAAGGCAGCCTACATGCTCCTCCTCCTATCCATGTTATCCACACAACAACCCAGCAAGGTAGGTGAGGTTCAGAGTGAGGGCCTGATCCAAAGCCACCCCACAAACTCCATGGCTAACTGGGGAATGAAAACCCAGATCCTCCATCCAACAGTCTCTTAATCGCATTCTCTGTCGTGTATTAGTATTTTATTTATTAGATTTATATCTTGCCTTTTTCCCTTTAAAGTACTCAAATCAGCTTACCTCATTCTCCTCCTGCTGCTATCTGCCTTATCCCCACATCAACAACCCTGTGAGATAGGTTATGCTGAGTCTGGGGCTGGCCCAAAGTCACCCAGCTGGCTCCATGGCTAGCGGGGGCTAGAACCCAGATCCCCTGAGTCCCAGTCCCAGGCTCTTAACCACCATGCGACCACTGGCTCTCGGGTGCAGAGAATACGAATTGAATCGAATCTCAGGGCATCGGATTCAAGCAGAGAGTCTGCTATTCCTTGCTGTCAACCAGACATGCTGCTAATGGCATCAGTGCAATTAATGTCTCCTTTTTTGTGCAATGGAAATGCTATTTGCATTTCAAGGGTGCTGCACTGACGCCAGCAAGAGCTTCTTTGAAGTTCACATAGCAGCCCTTTCTTCATCTGTGTATTTATTTATTTGATTTATATCCTGCTTTTTCCATAGAGCAAACTTAAAGCAGCTTACAAAATTCTCCTTCTCCCACTCTCGATCTTATTCCCACAACAGCAATCCTGCGAGGCAGCTTAGGCTGACAGCTGTGATTCACCCAAAGTCACCCAGCTGGTTCCATGGCTGAGCAGGGACCAGAACCAGGTCTCCTGAGTCCCAGTCCAGCATTCCTAAACACTGCACCACAATGTTCTGTGACCGACGCACAACACAGGTTGAGGCTCTGGGGCTTCTGTGCTTATTGTGCAGGAAGTGGGCCGAGGTCCCACCCTCTTGAAATAGCCTTTTTAAAAAGTTTCTCCCATATCAGTGGGGCTATGGAAGTGGCTCCAGGTTCACTAAGAGGAATCCCATAGGAGAATCCTCCATACACACGGACATGCCTGGGGACCAACGGTTTCTTGCAGTAAATGCATCTGGCACACAAATGCCTGCCTATCCCATAATGACAGGCCATTTGATACTGCCTGAATCAAGGGAGCGATCCATCAGGGAATGACCTTTGTTCATTCCCCACCCTGTGCTATTTCAAAGATGATTTCATGGTGAACACAATATGAACTTCAGGAGGAAGTACAGCTGGGTGGGAAATCAGCCAAGGAAGAATTTATAGATCTGTAATTTCCTTCCTCTTTTATAAGTTCTGCATTCATTTGCCCCACTTGTAATAATAGTAATGTATTGTTTTATTTTAAAAATACTTTGCAGTCCATTAGTGACGAGGACTCCTTTAAAAAGTGTTCTTCTGAAGTCGAAGTGAGAAAGAGAATGGAAAAGCTGCTAACTAGTCTTTTTGACAGGTGACTATTAATTTCAGTGAGAAGTGGTATATGTATAATACAGTGTGATAATATGATAATGTTATTCGGTCAGAAGCATATATGAACAGAAGTGTATTCATATGGATTATCATCATTGCTAATGCTACTTCTTCTTAGTAGCAATAGTAGTAGTAGTAGTAGAAGACTTGAAGCCACAGAAGAGGGACACTGCAGGGAAGTGAGCTGGTTGCTTACCACCTGCCCATCCCTCACCCAGTTTGTTGCCTTCTGTGTGCTGGGCCTGCCCTGCTACCTGAGTGAAGCTGGCATAGTTTGCAAGATGGGTGGACCTCCCTAGTTGGCTGAAAATGCCAGCCATGTGCCTGATGCTGGAAGGGCTTTTCTCTGCCAGTCCAGAAGTGGAACGGCCTCAGAAACAATGACATCAGAACAGAGGACACCAAACAGGCCCACCTGCTTGTAGAGAAATGTAAGGGCCACTCCCCTAATATCTTGGCCAATTTGCTTGCTCAGCATCTTTGGAGGGGGGTTGGTTTCTTTCTTAGGGCTTGAGTACGTGCCTGGGGCCAAGCGGGGGGTGGGTGTTGAAGCAGTCAGCATGGTGGGACATGGAGTGAGATATCGCCCTGGGAGGAGGGCTAGCAGGAAAAGAGGAAGTTGGCTTATGCAGTGAACAGTGGTGCCATGTGCCAGTCCTGCCTGCACCTGCCAGTTGGGTGGCTGTCCTGCCAGCCTGCCCTTGGGTCTCCAGCTGCAGCTTTTAAGTGCCTGACCAGTGCAGAATAAGACCTCCCTTATCCACACTGTGGCTGATCTGGCATGGCTAATCGAGACTTGGATGGGAGAACAGGGAGGAGCTGGTCTCTGGGCACTTGGCTCAGTATCAGGGTCAGCTTGAGGCCCAGGAAGCAGGGTTGCCCTGGTCTGCATAAGTTCTGCTTCTCCAGGCTCCCTGTCTGACTGCAAGTCTGGAGGGTTTGCATCAAGACAGACCTGGGGATTCTGCTGGTGCACCACCCAAGAACTACCCGCTGCCTAGCAATCTCCTATCTGAGCTGACAGAGACCATCTTGGGTGTGATGCTGAGGTCCCTCAGGCTGCCAGTTTTGGAGGAGGTCAATGCCCATGCTCCATTCAGCTTTCATGGCCTCCATCACAATCATAGGACCACCCCAACATATCATTGCTCCAAAACAAGTAGCAGAGCCCACTTGCTTTTTTCAGCTGGTCATGGAGATGCTGATCTGAAGGTGGGAAAGGCTGAATCTTTCCCTTCATCCTGGTCAGATCACTGCCTGTTTGAGATTTAGACTGAGGGCAACCTTCCCTTCCACAAGAACGAGGGACCTAAGCAACTGGCCAGCTGAATCCACTATCAGATATGGCTCAGCATATGGTAACAGGTTTATTGAAGTGGGTTTCACTGGCACCTTAGGGACCAGTGTATTTGTTATGGCATAAGCTTTCACGGCGTGCAGTCTAGCGAGGAATGGGGACGAGAGAACACAGACGTTTCTGCCATAATATGTTTGTCAATTGTTAAGGCGGGGTGCCACATCTCAGACCGGCAGGCCAGTCCCAGCCTAGCCGGAGCCTCAATCCAACCTTCTGAGACAACCTTGTACAACCTTTCCTTGAACACTTATTTTCTGATGATTTCCTGATTTTAATGTAGTTTTTTGACAGTTCTGAGAGATGGACATTCCTATCTACTCCCCTCCTCTCTACTCCTCTCTTTTTTACCAGGTTGCACAAGGATGGTAGAAAGCCACATACAATCAAATTAACCATTCGCCAGATTTCTGCTGCCAATGGATGGCTTAATCGGGAGAGCCGGCAGTGCCCGATTCCATCTCATGTGGTCCAGAGGATTGGAACTGGTAAGCTCTCCACATGGTGCTTGGCCTTTGCTCTAAGAGGGACAGCTGACAAACACCCCCATTCTCATCTGCCCCCCTTTATTTATTTTTTCAACATTTATATTTTTTCCTCTCCACATCTAAACAGATTCCAGAGCAATAAAAAGAATAAAGCACTATATAAAAAGTGGAATATAAACTGTGGCAGGTCAATCAAAAAAGCTTCTAGAATAATGGTGTTTCCAGGAGGTACCAGAAGCTACGCAGTGTTGGAACCTGCCTGGCCTCCAGAGAAAGGGGGCTCCACAGAAGGTTCTTCTTCAGGTGGACTCCAGAATGTCCATGTAGAACCACCAGGAGCATCCCATCGGATCACCTCAGTGACCAGAGAGGATGATAATGAAGAAAGAGTTCCCTGGGGTAGCTTGGTCCCACCTTGTTTAAGGGCTTTCTGCAGTAGTACATGAACCTTAAACCTGATTCAGTAGCGAATAAACAACCAGTGAGAAGGACGCAACTGGGTAGCACTGCATTTATTCAACAGGCAAACTACTCCCCAATATGCTTGGTGCTTGTGCGCCCATTGGAGAAATCTACAATCGATTGCAACAAATTCAAAGTTCCATGAATCTGGCCTGCAGCTTCAGCAGTGGACCAGCTTACTCTGAATCACAAAGATTCCAGACACTTGCAAAATAACAGAGATGTGAGCAAAATCGTGCACTTGTGCATTAGCACAAGTGTGCCTTAACACTGATGCGCATTCTGCAAAACATGTGCTAGTCTGCATGAGTTAATGTGCTAATTCGCATCAAGTACTGCGAATTTGTAGGTGTGTACATTAGCATTAATGTCAAGAAGCACAAATAGAAATAGATTCTGGTTAAAAAATAATAATTCCACCAGTGAGAGAACAACAGAACAAAAGAGGTCTGAAGATCTGCAAAACAATCTTCAAAACAAATGAATTGGGTTTAATAAAATGCATACATCCCTGGCAGGTCTAAGACTTCTTGCCCCAAAGTGGAATGAATGGAATTCTTGTCAAAGTTCCCTCTTTTCTCCAGGCCTGGCTTTTTACTCTGCTGTAAATGAGGCGCTACATCTCAGCCAACCTGAGGATTTTCCATTCCTTCCCAAAAGCTGGGCTGCCAAAACTTCTCTGAGCAATTGAACATTCAATGCCGTCTTGCCAGCTCAAGACCAAAACACACATTGTTTTAAATCCCTATCTAACAGTGGTGTCATTTTTTTAAAAAAATTATTATGCAGTTGGTGCTGGGGCAGGGGCTGGGAGCAACCCAGGTCAGGACCCTGGTGTGAGGATGTGTAGATTCTTGAGATCTAGACTGGGGGCCCTGCACCTACTGCAGAATAAACATGGGGGAAGCAGCCATGTAGCTGTTACTTCTGGCTGTAAATTAATACCTGTTTTGGTCCTGATTCGTACTGGGAAGGCTCACCCGCAAAAGCACAATGCAGGATCCATGTTGGAATTTTGGTCCAGGTTTTGTGTGGTACAGTATAGGAAGCAACTGCATTGATGGTTTTCCATGTTCAATTTCCATGTTTGTCTCCAGATGACTCCAGTGTTATGCCACACCTGGTTGGTCTCCTTATGCAACTGTTATACAAGATGATCAACGTGAAAGGTCCGTTTTATTTGACTCTTTTGAATGTCTGCTTCTTCAACCTCAAGGACCCTCCTGCCTCTGCCAAGCACTCTATTGGGTTTTATCTAACCAGGCCATCACCTTCTTCAAGCAGTGAGAAACTTGTTCGTGTAAGTTCAAAACTTTTTCCTTTCCTTTCCTTTTTTCTTTTAGAGCCCTCTGCATCTCCACCACTTAAGGTACTTTATGGTCCAAAGGAACTCACAAGAGCAGAATAATGTTTACACAAAATTGTCTGAAAAAGACAAGAACTTGCTTTTAAAAAAAGGTAGCTGCAATTTTTTGCAGATTAATTTTCCTTTATCCCAGGTTTTAGGAACAGTGTTGCAAAACCAAGTGCTTCACTGTATTTTTGTCTTGTCCTTACAATGTTCATGTTTTTATAGAGTAGCCAATTCCCCATAATTACTTTTAAATGTAAACATATAGCAGCAGTGCAGAGAATAAAAATTACAATACCAGATTTAATACAGAAACTGCAAAACTAAAGCGCCTGGCAAAATAAAAAGCTTTCACTTGGCATTGGAAAGAGCACAATGTAGGCACCTGGTGAGCCTCTCTGGGCAGCTCATTCCACAACTGGGGAGCCACAGCAGAAAAGGCCCTCTTCTTAGTAGCCACCCACTTCGCTTCCTTTGGCAGGGGCTCCTAGAGGCAAACTGCTGAAAATATGTAGGAGAAAGACTCTGATCCATCAGTTTTCTCAGGGGTACAGATTAGGTTGGCTTGCTTATAAATGGGAACCGAACAAAACCCTTGAGTATTCCTACCCTGGAAGTCGCTCTTCAAGGTTTCAGGCAGAAGGAGATCGTCATTATCTGCTACCTGATCCTTTGAGTGGCAGCTTCTGTAGAAACAGACAGTTCAGGAGCTGAATCCCAGGGGAGAAATCCTGCAGAAATTGATAATTGTGGCAGTGGTACTGTAGCAGATTTGCTTGAATGACTGGAGGAAACCTTTGAAGAAACCCACACTTGGGATGGGGCTAAAAATTCCGAGATATAGCCCTGCATTGACAAGGGCCACAGGGCAGGTTTAGCAATAGCCATTCAAAATCTTAAGTAAACGTTCCTCTGCTACTGCAGATGATTGCAGATGCCAGAGATCTAACCTGTTTCTTATTATTTATCAGTATCATCATCATTATCATCATTATATACTGCCACTTCCTTTGCAAGGGACACGAGATGGCATGCAAGGTCTTTCTCCTATTCTCCATTTTATCCTCAGAACAATCCTACGAGGTAGGTTAGACTGTGAGTCCATGACTGGCTCACGCTCACCCTGTGAGCTTCATGGCCAGGTGGGACTAGAACCCAGTTCTCCCAGGTCCCAGGCTAACACTCACCACTGCTCCATGCTGGCGGTCTTCTCGAAGCCAAGGGCATGCTATATCACCAACAGCATTGTGGGACTTGGCTGGAGTAGAGGCCCGGGGCATCTGAAATGCCTCTGACTCCAGGCCCAGACAGAGTGACTAGGCAGTAGGACCTACTGAAGTCAGCCTTTTTTGGTTGCGTTGTACTTGGCTTTAACATAAGCTGAGCTCTACTGGAATGGACCAGAGGTTCTGGGAAGCCCACAGGGAGACCATGCTTTTCCCTGTTGTTTCTCCCATCACTTGCGTTGAGACATATACCGTCCCTGAACCTGGAGATGTCCTAATGCCCATTAATAGCCTATCCTCTCTGAATCTGTCAAAACCCCCTTCAAAAGCCGCATTTACCTAGTGGTTCTCACCATAATTGCTTTCAACAATTGTCAGTTAATATTGGATCCAAGTGAAAGTCATCAGGACGCCATTCATAGTACTAAGTTTGCAGATGAGAAGGCTCTAAAGGAGCTGATTGCCCGGTCACCTATGGTGCACAAGAAGCTTGTCCAGGCAACCAGACAGCAGAGCATTTGCAGATCAGTAACAATGTTTATGGACTAACAGATCTTGGACTTATTCAAGCATGGTCCTAAATTACTGTCACATGGAGAAAGAGTAACTGCAGGGATGGGTCAGCCGTTTGCTGCAATCATCTTTTTCACTATCTGAAATGTTTTGCATCCTTTGTATTTCAGAAAATGGAAAATATGAATGTACAACATGCAACTCCAGCAGGTCAGGTGGATCTTTGTGAAGTCTTACCAGAGGCCAGAAATGCAAGAAGTGTAAAAGCTTCACTGGAGACCACAAGCCTCCCAAAAGAAACCAACATTCCTGAATTCCCGGCTCACTTGCTTCCTGCTGGCATTGACTATGATGTGTTTAATCAGCTTCCAAAGGACATTAAGGAAGAAATCTTATCTAGCCAAAAAGAGGAAAGAGATACTGCAGCAACCCATTTGCATCAGACATTACCTGCCTGGAGGGAGGAATTGTCAGACAGGGCACAGGACAAAACCAGCTGTGCTCCTTCGCATTCTGGAAGAACCCGTCAAAACTTTAGTGCTTTGGCAATTGAACCCACCAATGAGAAGCTGCCACAGACTATGGATGGTTATGCTTCCAGGCACTTCGTTCCTCAACACAGCCCTCTCGAGACTGCTGGAGAGCTCACTGAACATGCAGATCCTGTGGATGATAACGATCTGTCCCCAGCTCTATCGCCACCTTCTCTTCTCTGGACTGGTACCCCAGAGGGGCGGGAGCACCCGGAAAAGCTGCAGCCGGATGATGGGCCCTCACATTGTGCCAGTTGGAAAGAAAGTCCCAAGCTGGACCTGCCGTCTTCTGTTGATCCCAAAACCTTTTCTGAGTTACCTGCAGAGCTACAGAAGGAGCTGTTGGTGGAATGGAAAGGTCAGGAGCCCATTTCCAAAATCCAAGCCAGCAAAACCCCTGAGAAGCTCAAAAAGCACAAGAAAGGATTGCCTGCGACCCCTCAGTCAAACAGCTTATTGCGATATTTTAAACCACAGTGATTACATCGATGCTGGATGTCGGTGCCATGTGCCTCAACTCAGTGGGTTGGCCAGCTCATTCAGCAGAGCCTGACTGGCGAGTTCTAGGATGGTGCCATTTCAAAAAGCAAGATGTGAAAAAGCCGCCGTGTTTCAATGCTGTTAAGAATTAGAAAAACCTCACGGTCCAAGTAACGGTCACAACAGTGATAGGAGTGCGCGACTAGCTGATGCGCCGTTTCTACGGGGCAGGGTTTTGCTTCACTTGAGGGCACATTCAAAAATGCAACTTCCTTCATCTGTCAGCTGAATTACTACAGTCCCCAGAGAAGTCAACCACCAAATTTGACTTTCCTTCTAAAAATTAAGCCTGTTAAACTTTCAGGGGGTATAATTAATGGGAAGGGTGGCAAGATACAAACTGCCACAGCAAATACTTCACCCTCTACTCCCATAACCGCAGATATGGTAGCAGTTGGTTTTCTGACCCATGGAAAGGTGGGCAGGAGGAAGAGATAGGAGGAAGGACATATTGCAGCAGCATAAATCAGAGGAAATAAAAGATGGCATACGTCCTCTCTTTCTCACTGCAGTCCATGGCACTGCTTACAATTTCATGCTGCTGCAGAAAGGAGAAAAATGACAAGCAGACATGTTCATGTACAACTAATCGCAGAGTGCAGAAGCTAGAGTGGCCATTCAGAATGGTGCTCTAGGAATTGCACTTTGTGGTTTGGCCTCCCAGCTGACCACCTCCTGATGGCATTCTGACTCTTCTCTTTTTCTGGCAGCAGAAGCAGAGTAGACTGACTTGTAGTGCATGTGTGCTTGTGTAATCAGTGTGTGTGTGTGTGTGTGTGTGTGTGAGCAGACAGAGAAATTTTTGGAGCAGGGCACTCTCACGAAAGAAAAAAAAGGAAAACTCGAGGCTTCAGCTTTCATCCTTAAATTGGACATTGTTAACTGTACGAATGAAAATTCCTGTTTGCACTAAACATATATAATAAGAGTGTAAAGTCATATAACAAATAATGCTCCTTCCCATTAAAATCTGGAATAAAGCGAAACTGATTAGATCCTCATCCTAGAATTAACCTTCTTTAAAAAAAAAAAACCTTTGAAACAGAGATATTTTTAGTTATAACTATTCCTGTGTGGGTGCTTTAGTCATAGAAAAAGTTCAAATGCCAGGTATGTGAGTACCATATGTGATTAAAAAGATAAAAGTGGCCCAGGATGGCACATGATAACCTGTAAGTTAGGCCTCTTGGTTCTTCCCTTTTGTAAGTTCGTCCGCTGTTATTAGCTGTAATGAGAACTTTCAGCCCAAGTGGAGTGGTGCTGTTATCTACCTAACCCTTAAGTATGCCCGATGGGAATATAACGTGGGGAACACTGCAAATTATTAATACTTTTAATTGCTGGTGTCAATATTTGCTGGAAGAAATGAACAGAAGGGGTTCTAATGCATTGGAAACAGTACTCCCTTGGTCTTCAGAAGAAGATAAAGGGGAGAATTGTGTTCAATTTTCATTTTAATGAGAACAAATTCACTCTTCCAAAATCAGTGTTTGGAACAAAGTACAGTTATTTTTTGGTGTTTGCACTTCTCAGCCAAAAAAAAAAGTGCCAATCAAAGACTCCAGTATACACAAAATATATACATGGGTACATATTTGCATACAAAAGGGGAAAAGAATATAAAAAGTATTATAAAAGGGGAAACTGCTTGCAAAAATGTTTTAAGCAAACTTGTGTGCAAAAATGTATGAGAAATAATATACATAATAATGTCTCCAAAGGCTCCTATTTTTATTTTTCATTTTGTTTTGTTGAAGTTGTGAATTGATGCGGAGATGGAATAAACTGAGGACTCACACAATGTACAACTGAGAGAAACTGAAATTAACAGGTTTGCCCAGCTGAATTCAGAAGCGAAGTTCTAGAGGTATATTTGGTCTCTGTTCCCGCCTGCAATACATTCAGCCTTCTGCAGCCAAATACTCCGTTTATGTCAGTGACAGTATTTAGACCTTCCCTCACAGAGGTTAAAATGTTGATTTCACAGTGACATTTAACAGAATGGAAACACTCCTTTGATTGGTCTATTCTTCTTGCCTCTTCACAGCATTCCCTCACTCTCATACACACATACCCCAAAAGAGAAAGGAGGGTGAAACAGGTAGGGCCAGTCCATCTCCTTCAGCTGGCACCATCAGCAGCTATTCCAGAAGGCCAGCTTCTTTTTCCTCTTCCCTCCCCAACTCTATTTCCTTATGTGCTAAGACTTTTAACAATTCTTTTATCTGTAGTAGGAACCATCTTATTTACTGTTTGTCAGCCCCTCCAGGAGCCTTTTCAGCTGAAATGCAGAATAAAAATACCTGCCCATCCCTATCACATTAAAAAGTGTGAAACGGCACTATTTCAACATTTCTAGCCCTAAGAACTGCAGAGAAAAACCTGAAGCAGCATCTTTATTTTTTCTTCTTTGTGGTGGCTTCCCCTTAACAAGAAAGAAAAGCTGGTGACCAGTTGGGCCCCAGATTTGTGGCAGGGTGAACAATCTGTGTTACACAAACTCAAAGTATTTTATCTTGAGAGAGGAAGGTCCCAGAAGATGAAGTCAGGCATTCACGGGTCTTGGTTTCACTTGGTAGCTGGCCAAAATATTTTCTTGCCAGGATCCTCTACTTCCCCTCGGAAAGAAACACCTTCTTCTGGTATCGCACTGGGTGCAAGGCTTTGTGCAATTATGGGGGCTGCCCCCAGGCGCTCCCACACCGCTGAGGAACATGTGGGAAGCATTCGCCATGGGCTGCCTTTGCTGCTGCCGTCTTGGCCATGCAGGTGTGGGGGCAGGCAGGGGGAGATGGGGTGACACCAGATCTAGAGGTGGTCAGGTTGGGAAGGTCCCCTTGCTTTGTCTCCAGTGGAGATGAAGTTGCCAGCCAAGGAGACTGCAATTCTAAGTGTTCACCCAGGAGAGAGATGCTACATTTCAGGGGTTCTGACCTCTATGGAAGCATGCATTGGATTTCAACTTTAGTTACACAGTTTTCTGTATAAGTATAAAGGTAAAGGTTTCCCCTTGACATTAAGTCCAGTCATGCCTGACTCTAGGGGCGGTGCTCATCTCCGTTTCCTAGCCAAGGGAGCCAGGGTTTGTCCGCAGACAGTCTCCGTGGTCATGTGGCCGGCATGACTAAACACCGAAGTGCACGGAATAGTTACCTGCCCACCGAAGTGGCACCTTTTTATCTACTTGCATTTGCATGCTTTTGAACTGCAAGGTTGACAAGTTGGCACTCACCCCATTATGCAGATTCGAACCAGTGACCTTTCGATCTACCAGCCCAGCAGCACAGCGGTTGAAACCACTGCGCCACCTGCAGTCCCTGTATAAGTATGGATGCTTGCAAATTTAAATCTTTTGGAGGCTTACAGTTAAGGCAGGATTTTGTTGCCTTTTTATATTAGTGCCTCCTGAATTTGAGTGTCATCATAAGAACATGAGAAAAGGCCTGCTGGATCAGACCAAAGGTCCATTCGGTCCAACACTCCATGAACATGGAGGCAAACCAGCTGCCCTCAGGATCCCTCCAGCAAGACGGGTGCAAGACCTCCTCCTGCCCAGCTGCTCGGCAACTGCTGTATGCAGGAAGGCCCCCTCTGGTGAAGGAGATGGCATATAGCCAGCAAGGCTAGTAGCCATGGATAGCTTCATGGATCTGTTCAGGCCCCTTTTAAAGCCATTCAAATTGGTGGCCACCACCATTTCCTGTGGCAGCAAATCCCACAGTGTAATTACCCACTGTGTGAGGAAGTACTTGCGCTATGTTCATAGGTTTCACCACAGTGAGTATACTTAAGTTCCTTTAATCAGCTAATTTGTTTTCTGTTAGTTCATAGTTCAGAAGCTCAGCCGTGTAACTTGAACGCACAGTTAAATGCTCTTTCCCTTGAGGGCAAAACATGGAATGAGAAAAAGTGGTTTGAAACACTTCATAAGGGACTACCTCTGTTTTATTCCTGACTTAACAAGAACCATTTTCAGCCTGGTTCTGGCTCAGAGGTGGACAACACGTTGGTCAACCTGTCTAAGGACCACAACTGCCATCAGCCTTGTCCACTGGCCATGCGGCTTCTGGCTAGTGGGATTTCTTGGCCACAATAGCTGGAGAGCTACAGACCCACAGTTTAGATAAAGGCTTTGCAAAGTGGCAGTTACCTAAAATATAACTCTGAGCATTAAAAGGGTTGACAAATGTGTGAATCTCCCAGATATGTATACGCAGAAAATGTTGGTGGAGATGGGATGTAAGACAGCTTGATTAGATATCTGTGTTCTTCCTCTAACACAAAGGGTGGTTATCTCTATCACACGCCCTCTGTCACCTTCGTTAAAGCACTCTCAGACACTTGGGTGCAGAATAGTGAACGAGAGAGACCTCTGGTTAGACTAGGGATGTTGTAGAAATACACGATGCAGCCAAAGCAGGGGATGTGTGAAGAACGTGTGAGGAATGGGGATCCACTGGATTCTCGGCTTGGCTTCCTGGACTCTGGTGTGCTTTGCAGCAGCCCTGCATCCAGGTTCCAGGTGAGCATGCCCAGAATTCACAGGGTGCCTGCCGGGAATTAAGCCCCGTGTGCTGCAGAAGCAGCACCCGCTCTGTGCCCAGTGCAGCCTTCGCTTGAGTGGCTGCAACTGATACCAAAGAAGGCTGGTCATGAGGGGCTCACCAGGAAAGAAGACCCCCTCCATAATTGCCTTTTGGAAGCAGAAGGTTGCCAGCTGTTCAGTTGGGGGTCTGTGAGCATTCATGGACTTCCTCTCAGCTCAGCTTGCTTTGCAAGAGCAGGAAGGCCACGAAAGCTTGGAGGGCTGGATTCCAAGAGGGTTCATCCCAAGCCTATTCAAAGGCGGTCACATTTCGATGAATCTGAGGAGACCAGCTTTTCTGCAGTCATGTGGATGGGTGCACCATTTCTTAAAACTTTTTTGCAAGGAGAATTGGTGCTAATGCACATTTGTGCAAGAGGAACAAGATTCCTGCACATCAAAAAAAAATCCAATTCTATCTGTGTGTGGACAGCAGAATGAAAGATGCCCAGAAATTGGCAAAACAGAGACAGAAGGGGCTAAGTAACATCCCTAGGTTTGCTTCAGCATGGCAATATTTGCATATTTCAGGCAAACCCTGCTGACTGTACTCCCTTTGCCCCTTTACCTCCAGGGTGTTAAATCTCCTTTGGCCTGAGAGCCAATTGACAGGTGCTCTCAGGGGCCCTATTCCATGGGCTGGAGCTGAAGGCAGAAGAGGACAGCGCCAAATGACCAATGATGCCAATCCATTTGAACTTGAATTTCTTGCTGCCTGTAACTAAGTCTTAGAAGAGGCCTTTCAAACTTTTAGAATGGTAAAGAAACCAGCTCAGGAAGGCTGGATTTTGCCAGTGAACCTGAGACTCTCCACCTGTGTTTCTGCATTAAGCCAAATTTCAGCAACAACTGCATACTGCAAACAACCTTCGGGCAAGCTTTTATGGGATCGTTCCCTTTAGTGACTTAAATCCAGATTTGCAATCAGTGACTAGGTTTATGAGGGTCATAGGCATAACTGAATCTACCAGCGAAGGCATTAACACGCCTCCCAAGTCCACCTGGATAATCGCCACCAGTTTGGAGTGGTCTGGATTCCTGAAAGAGAGAATTGGTTTGCTTTGATCAATGCAGGTTCCAAGAGCACACCGTAAATCTTTCAAACAAATGTGATACTGCAACATTTCCAACAGGGCGCCTGTGAAAAGGGGCTGGCTGCAGCAAAGGAGAGCAAACTCCCCACTCCTGTTTCTCTACAATGTGTGTTAGGTGCATAGATTGCGCAGAATCTGTGGTGGAAAGTCCCACCATGCGCTTTGTTTCGAGCAGGGTTGACGGAAACTGTCTGCTCTGGGTTTTCAGTGAGTCTGTCAGCTCCCCAAAAGGGTTCTTGCTCATCTTTCTCACCACTGGTACCTCTTCCCTGCTGGACAAAGAGAGTGGCTGGGAAATGAGGCAGCATCCCTCTGATGTTTCCTTCTCCCCACCAGCGTGGCCTTGGTCTGACCAAAGCCAGCGGGAGAAGCAGCTTGGGCTGGCAAAAAGAAGGAGCAAATAGGACCTTTCTGGGGTGCGGGTCCTTGGCAGCTGCTCCTCCTCCCTGACCCAAAGCAGTTGGCCTCAGTGCCCAACCTCTTTTAGCCCAAGGGCTGGCTTCCATTTTGGAGAAGCTGCCAGGAGCTGCATCCAGAGGTGAGCAAAATGCCACAGACACCTACTTATTTCAGCTTCAATCTTTTGCTGCCAGTCACTAAACCTTGTTTGTCTGTAATTTTTGTATGCTGTCCCATTCGCATAAGCTTCCAACATTATAAACAAACAGTAATACAGACAAAAACATATAAAATCTGGATTCATCCTGGCTAAAAGATTTTAAAACCAATAAATAATATTGATAATTATTAAAATATCATTTAAATAAAAAGGTCTTGGCCTGGCGCCGAAAAACAAATAACGACGGCGCCAGGCGGACCTCTCTGGGGAGCGCATTGCATAAGTGGGGCGCCACCACAGAGAAAGACATACCTTGAGATACCTCAAGGTATCCCAGAGATACCTTGGGAAAGGCATCTCAGTTTTTCAGAATGGGAGGAAAAAACTGCACCAAAGGCAGGGGACTGCTCGAGGATTGGTGAACGGGGAAAGGAGGAACCCTAAAGCAGCCTTCTCCAAGCTTCTGGCTTGCAGACATGTTTGGACTGCAACACCCAGAATTCCTAGTCAATGGTCCTGCAGGATGGGAATTCTGGGAGTTGTGGTCCAAATGCCTCTGAAGGCCATCCGTTTGGGGATGGCTGTCCTAGAGCACCAGATTGAGATGCTGGGGGGACAGGTTTGATCCACGAGCCTTAAGTTCAACACTCCTCCTTCAGATATATTATCCTTCCCAGGCTGAAAGGTCAAAATCCATATGAAATGTCTGCAAACTACTCAG
>JAIXND010000762.1:10141358-10168798 GCA_023646645.1 Varanus salvator macromaculatus
CTCTCTCTCTCTCTCTCTCTCTCTCTCTCTCTCTCTCTCTCTCTCTCAAGCAGAAGCAGCTTTGAGCTAGGGCCAATCCGGATTACAACCACAGTGCTTGTGACAAGGATTCTTTTTTTCCCTCACATGCTCAGCACAAGTCCACCCTCACAGTCTGATTCGCATTAGCTGAAGATTAAGACTTCTTTAAGCCATGGTATGTTGTGGTGTATGTAGACTGCCATTTTGAACATTTGTCGCCAAACTGGAGGGGGGGGGGAGGTCTCCAATGGGCTGTTTTGTCACCTGAATCCAGGGGACAAATGCCGTATGATGTTTTAGGGTTAAACAACCCCCCAAATAACTGTACAACAGATTGTGGGCTATTTGAGGGATGCTTAATCCTCAAAAAAACCATTGCTCATTATTGGACAACAATAAACCAGGTCTGGCGATGGGTGCCTGGAAGTGCTGTGGCTAATCATGGATTAAATAAGCCACAGTGAGTGGTGGCAATTGTGCAAACCCAGTCAGTGCCTTTGATTAATACCATGAGAGGCCCTTTTACCTAGATGCACCTTGGGAGGGCAAATGGCAATTAAATTTTGCTTTCCGGAGCTTGCGTAGACCACGGTTTTACCTGTTTGGTGGTGTGGCAAATTAAGATGTCTGTGAAAGGGAAACTAATTCATTAGCCCTGAGCATGAAGAACAAGGGAACGTGGTTACTTCAAGGCTCATTCATGTAATACTGAACCATCATTTGGCCATACGTGTGAAGTTGCCCATTCAGGTTATAAAGAGCTCTTCTGGCTTCCAGGGCAGAAAGCGCCACGAGGATTCAATAATTTTCTCCAATACGAAACGCTTACTCTGGATGGGGCGAACATGCATAACCAGAAGGAAAGTTGCTACCACGGACGTATCTTGGAGTTGGGAGATAACCTGGATGATCCACACTGACAGCTTAAGGGAAAGAACAAAAAAAAATCAAAACCAATTCATACAAGAATTCACGCATTGACCACTATGTCACAGTGTACATAACAACACAGTGTAAAATAATGTGTGGCTAGGCTTCCTGGGGATGATGGGTGTTATAGTGGGGAGAGGACAGCTTGGGGGATGGCTGCATAGATTAGCATACTTGGCCCACAGAGATCCGGGTTTAAATACTTGCTCAGTCGCGCGTTTGCAAGGTGACCTTGGGCAAGTCGGTCCTCTCCCGTCTACCTGACCCTGCAACTTCACTGCCTGGGACAAAAGAAGGATGCGACTGCCCTAACCGCCACAGATCAATACAAAGGTGAACTTTGCAGGACGGGGGGAAGATGTACTATTTGTCTCCTGGGCTACTGTCTCTCAGGGAGCAATCCTAAAGTGGGGAATCCCCCTCCAAAACTGGAGACAGTGCTCTGGCCTCTGAAGAGGAAGTCAAAGGTCCAGCCACCTTCCCCGTTACTGGACACACCAGCTGCCCTCCAGAGTCGGAAAAGTAACCTTGGAGAGGGAGAAAAAGTGGCATTTTGATGGGAGGAGACCAAAGAGACCAAGATAAAGGCTACCTTAAGGCTTCTCCAGTCTTCTTTCCTCACCCCCAAAGCACTGTTGCTAGATAGGCAAAAAATAATTGTCACTAGCAAACGATGCAGGCTGGAAGGACAGGAAGACAAAGGTCACTCTTGTCTCTCATTGTGCCTTGCACTGGATGATGAAACGCCTCCAAGTCTGGGGGCATCCAGTCCTCAAGGGCACCAACCCATAGGACTGAGCCATTACACTTCTATCTAACCATCCTTCCAAAGAGCTCCACATCACTTACACGGAGGTAAGTGATGTGGTTGTCCTACTGGAGTATTCCACTGCAGGCGACTCCTAGAATTTTCACTAGCAACGTACATCTCATTCACACGCACGACACACCATCCATCAACTACTTTCCAATGAATGATGACTTACAGTTTGTTGTCATTAAATTTCCATCATATTTTTTAATGTGCAGAATGAACACAAAGTCTCTTGGCGAAATCAATCCAAAGCCGTAACTGTGTGTAATACTGTGAAAAATGAAAGTGTCCTATAATTTAATAATAAAAAGATTAAATCAGAAATGAAAGTGTTCTACAACAAAGCAAAGCAGTTAGGATGTCAGTCCTAACATTTTTGCCTCCATCTGAAACTTGCTTAAAACTAGTTTAAGATTCTGATGTTAAACATAATCAGCAAAACGATTATTGGATGTCAGATTGCAATGCAAGAGGCTAGTCTTTTATTTATGAAGCCATTATCAAGCACTGGGTTTAAGAATCAATACAGAATGTCTAGATGTTGTGCAAGGTTGAGAAACATGTACCCCTCTGGATGATAGATGACAACTCCATCAAACCTCAGTATTGGCCTTGCTGGATAGGGCTGATGGGAGTTGCAATCCAACAACTTCGGAAGAGCTACATGCTCCCCACTATTGCTGTCATGGAAAGGTGGAAAAATAATCTTTTGAAACAACTTAATGCTAAATGGAATTGACAGAGAAGGATTATACTCTGTCATTAAGGTGTGGGTCCCATGGTAGAGGTAGGATAGAGAGAATTAAGTTTCCACCTCTTGCCTGCCCTTTCTAATCATTCCCCTCCCTAATGATGTTTTGCAGAAGAAAAACACAGTTTGGTCTTTCAAACATCGCTTGGTGTTCCTTGGAACATGCAGTTCTGGCCAGAAATCTGCCTCCTAAAAACATATTGGTTTCTTTAGCCGAGAGGTTCCAGGCTTACTCTTGTACCTCCAAAAATGGTTCTCTGTTTGTGAGGTGATGTATGCCATTCGTGTTGTGTATCTGATTTTTGTTCAACCAGCAAGAGGAGGTGGAACATAGTAATTATGTGCATTGTAGCACAACACAGCTCAAGGACACCAGGTTGGGAAAAGCTAAGATGATGGAAAAGAAGGCATGCGTGTCAAAATCCTAAATAGCAACTAAGAGCAAATTTTGGCCCCCAGATCTGCTCCACTAGAAATCCAAAATAATATCTAGGCTGAGAAAAAGATACACTCAAATTCCAGCATTCAGAAGGAAGCTTTCCATAAACTTACTGAATCACCTGGTCAACTGTTTCTACAAGTTCATATGACTGTATCGCCTTGTCCCATTTACTGCGGTACTCGGGAAGGTAAATGAAGGGAAAGAGTTTATTAACAGGTATTTCCACTAGGGCTTCAGCACGGTATCTAGAAACAAAGATCTCCATGTTAGTTGGCTTGTATTTTGCACTGATGTCTGTGCCAGAAATGTAGGCGAATGAGGAAGAAGTGACAAAATTCCAATTGCAGAAAAAAAGAAAGAAAGACATTAATGCAGGAAGAAGAGAGAATGTTAAAGTGTAAGGAATTCTGATGGATTAAATCCAACATATTTGCAATCGTCGCTAAGCCACTTAAAGATTACTTGGCGTTTTGTTTCTGTCCTGTCTACATAAAGGAGCTGTAGAAGGTATCTTATGGCACTGCAGATTATTCAATTGCACTTCCCATCCTTCCCCTGCACCAATGGCATGATGGGCATTGTAGTCTGTCACACCTGAAAGGCTGTGCTAGGGCCACGCTACACAGGATCTTAATCATAATTCTGCCTTGAATTTGGGGTTAGTTTTTCATAACTTTCTGGCATCAGCGCCCCTATCTTGACCCTAAATAGGACATCCTTAATGCTGTGCCCTAACCCTAAGCCTCTACTGAGTCGTCAATCTAGATCAAAAGCCTATATAATACATTTACATTGTACAATAAGGTCCCATGCACGCCCACGATAGCCAGATGGTAATGGGTGAAGATCTGCTATTCTGTTATGCTTGCTCCCAAATGCTGGACACTTGTGCCAGTTCTGATAAATGAAGGGCACCTTCATGATTTTTTTTTAAGAAAATCAAACTTCCACTTCTATGGTAATACACCTAGGTCCTAGAAATATTTGACTGGCCAACTGACTAGCACAATACTAGCTCAGGGCTTCCTGCAATGAATGAGTGACTGCTAACCCAGTGTAAGGAAGCAATCTTATTCTTGTTTAAACAGATTTTAAAAAGCCTACAACTCCCAGCATGCCACAGGCAGCATAGGATAGCTGGGGGGAGGGTGCAGGTATTTTTTTTCTCCTGTCTAAACTTGCGTAGTTTTATGCTTTAAGTCTGCAACTCTTCTCCAATTTTGTACCCTCTAGATGTGTTGGGCTGCATTTCCACAAGGCCCCCAACCAGCCGAGTTACGTTGGCTCTGTGGGCTTATGGGAATTGTAGTCTGATACATCTGGAGAACAACAGGTTGGGGAAGGCAGGGATATGAACTGTTATGGAAACAAAGAAGAATCTTGTGATATCAGCTGACACTATTTTTCAGCAGAAGAGCTGCAACAGCGGCCCTCCTCCGGTAACCCTCAGTGAGGGAGATTAAGTGGGTAAGCACCGGGAGAAGGGCTTTTTCGGCGGTGGCGCCCCAATTATGGAATGCGCTCCCTGGAGAGGTTCACCTGGCGTCGTTATTTGTTTTTCGTTGCCAGGCGAAGACCTTTTTATTCAAGTCGTATTTTAATTGTTTGTCTTTGGTTTATAGTTTATTATTATGTATTTATGTTTTTGTGTATTGTTTACTTAGGGTTGTATATGTTTAGGTAAATTGTGGTGATTTATTTAAATTGTGTGGTTTATGTTTTTGTACTTAAGTTGGGTATATATTAAATTTGCCGAGATGCACCGGGGGAGCAGGGGGAGGGATAAATAGTGAGGGCTAATGATTTACTGTTATTTTAATATGTTGTAAGCCGCCCCGAGGCTTTGTTGCGATGGGGCGGCATATAAATGTTTTAATAAATAAATAAATAAATACACCAAAAGCAAAACTGTAGGTACTTACACATTTCCTTCGAAGCATGGTGAAGGTTTTGATGACACTTCAATATATTTCTCAGGATAACAATAAAGGAAAGAAAACAAGTACTGAAATATCAATACTTCCTTTATTCTCAAAAACTCTTTACTTGTTATTCCACTTCTAACAGTGCAAAGCTATACAAATGAGCACCATTGAGTGTCATGGGATTTACTCCCAGGTGAGTGACACATAATTTCAGTTTACTCTTCTCATTGCCTCTGAGAAATAAGTGTTTTCTCCAAGTGAATAGGCCAACTTCTCTAGCTTATTATGTTTATATACCATCCAGTATCTCATATTATCTGGGAAGTTCACAAAGATCAACATTTCAACATTACATTATAAAAACAATGAACACACGAACATGTAAAAACATACCCCACAGGGAGACCCACACACACACACACTCTTAAAAACAATTTTAAAGCATCAACAACATGAAGACATTCAAACCCTGATCAAAAACATCATCAATTACCACTGAATGCCTCAGGGAAGAAGGTCTGACACTGAAACAAGAATATGGGCAGCAGGCATAATGATGCCTAATTGGATTTCTTGTTCTAATATGCAATTAACTGAGTCCTAGATGGCCTAGAGCCCCATCAAACCTTGACATGGGCTACAAAATTATCTGGCCTTATTTACAGGGGACAAATAGTTCTAACAAGATGAACTGCAAGGTTCTTACTGTACGTTTTACCACTTTCCAATCTGCTGAATCTTGGAAGTACGCAAAAAGTGTCGTGGAAACATCCTCCGTGATCTTCTTGTAATCCATCTATCTGCTGAAACAGCAAAGCGACACACAGCTAAGCACGGCACAGCACTTCACAAAAGAATGCCATCTTTCCCATGTTGCACAAAAGCATCTGGACTACACGGTGTGTCGTAATATGAGAGATTTTGAAGTACGAAAAGTTGGGTCCTGACGTTTCACCTCTCCAACACTCCCACTGGCACGATTTAGGGAGTGTTGGAGGAGAGACATAGAAATAGGCCAGAATGGGGTCAATGCAGTTAACATCACGCTTGCTTTTCAAAATCGGATGCCGTCAGAGGCAGAGAGCAAATTTTGCTTGCATCCAAATGATGTCCATGAATGCAGCCTCCAGTTTTCTATGCAAGGGAAACATTTCTGTTTGACCAGGAAATGCAGCACCCTAAAACAGTTCTTGATCTACTCCCAAATCGCTCTTACCTCTGCTATGAGAGACTATGTTTATTTACTTGCATCCTGTTTTTTTCCCTCTGCAAGAAACCCAAGACAAGTTACATGATCCTTCTCCGCCTCTCTTTTATTGCCACAGCAACCCTGTGAGGTAGGTCAGGCTAAGCATCCTTGATTGGCCCAAAGTCACCCAGAGAGCTTCATGACTAGAACCCAGATCTCCCAAGTGCTGGTCCAACACTCTTAACCATGGCATCACACTGGTTCTCTCTCTCCAGTCTGTCTGCTAGCAGACAAAAATACTTTTATTCAAGCAGACCTTCGACGTATATGCAGGTCTATTGTGTTGAGTTCTGGGGGGGTTTTGCCTGTTCATGCTGTGTTTTTCATGGTGTTTTAAATGCATTTGTCTTCTTGTCCAGTGTACAATCTTAGACAGGAAAAAGTCTACAACTTCCAGCATTGCCACAAGCTATTTGTGCTCAGTGTTTGCTGCCTAAAGGTGATTTTGGGGTACACAGATAGTTAAAAGCTGCAGACTTTGAAATGTGGTTGAAAAGGTGCCTTCCAGCACCACCTTCTCCCCACAGAAAATTTCTCTGCTATTCACGTTCATTTCAAGTACATTCTTCAGGACTTGAAAAGAAGTGATATGGTCTTTTCAGTTGCGGCACCCTGATTTTTGAACCCTCCCTACAGATCTTTTCTTGATACTAAGCCTGATGTCTTTCGGCAAGAGGGAAAACCCTTTATTTGTTAAGGTCCTTTGGAGGCAAGAATTTTTTACACGGTGTTTTAAGCTACTTTCTCAGGTATTTGCTGCTTCATGCAGTTTTCCAAGTATTTAATATTGTTTTACAATGCAATGAGATTCTAGTCCCTTGAGGGACAATGGAGTTTACTCCAGGTAAGTGTGCACAGGATTGCAACCTTGCGGCACCATCTCACATCTGTTTGCTCTGCAGCGTTCCTCTTTCTAAGGAGTGGCACCGAAATTCCACAAACAAACAACAACTCTGGAGACCTGGGTAGCCCCAGAGTACAACAATCTCTCTGTGTACCATATTTCAGGAATTGTTCAAGCATCATATTCCCGTCTCTGGTTCTGCTGCAAAGGACAGAGTCACACCACCCGAGAATGTGTTTTGCAGACATGAACTTCCCATGTGTGCAACACTATATTGCAGCATATTTTAGGATACAGAGATGCTCCGATCACTCCCTTTTTTATATTTGTGCTTTTCATGGGAGAGAAAAGTTCAAACTTTTACTTTATGGAGTGCCTTACTCCATATATTCTTGCCCGTTGTCTAAGATCTTTGACTGGAGCCGTCCTATGAGTTCCTCTTCCTAAGGAGGTTAAGACAGGGGCTGCAAGGAGGAGGGCCTTTTCTGTGGTAGCACCCCTACTGTGGAACACTACTGCTGGAAATTTCCCAGGTGCCTACCTTACTGAGTTTCAGGTACCTAGCAAAAAGTTTTTTGGCGCACCTTTGGCACCATCTAGACTATTACTATCAAAGCACTATTAATTTATGCCTTATTTCATTTAATTATTTTATTGTGATTTTTATGCCATTTATTTATTTATTTGGATATCTTAATTGTATTATTTTATCAATGTTATTTGCTGATTTTTTATTTTAATGGCCACCCAGAAAGCATGAAACTAACAGGTGGCTTTTAAAGAAACCTGATAGATAAATAAATAAATAACTGAACCCTGGAAAAAGCTATCTGGAACTCGGAAGCATCCGGTTGGAGTCAAATCGCCCTTAGTGGTTAAAGGGGGGGAAGTGTCAGAGTATTGCCCAAGTGTAGGAGGAGAGGGAGTAGGTCATGACGTCATGGTAAGCCGTCATAGCCACTCGGAGAGGACCAAGTGCTTGGATCAATAGCTGCACACGGCCGGTGGGGACACTGTGCTTAAGTGTTTCTTTGCAAATGCCAGAAGCCTTAGGGCCCAAATAGGAGGGCCGGAGGACCTGATGATAAAGGAGAAGCGAGATCTAGTAGCACTACAGAAACTGGTGGAGTAGAGCTAATCAATGGGATGCAGTCAGTCCGGAAGGTAAACTTTGTAGGAAAGACAGGGACGGGTACAATAGAGGAGGTGTTGCCCTCTATGTTAAAGAGGGCATAATAGTCCAGCAAAATTGACAATCCAACGTGTGAAGACTCCCCGCAAAAAGCGCTACGGGTGAACATTTCTGGCTCCAAAACTAACCTGGCTATAGGATCTGCTACCGTCCCCCAGAACAGAATGCTTAGGGTGGTCTTGAGATGGGAAATCAAATCAGGGAGACCTTCCACAAAGGCAGTACTGTAATAATGGGAGACTTCAACTGCCCATGCATTCACTAAATACCTAGATGCAGGTTCCAGTTCTGACAGCGAGGTTAAATTTCTCGATGTCCTAAATGACCATCCTAGAGCAGTTGTGGAACCAACCAGAGGGGAGGCAATCTTGGATTTAGTCCCCGGTAGGTTGCCCAGGACATAGAGTAGGATGTAAATGTTGTTCAGCTATTAGGTACCAGTGACTACACTGCCATTAGATTTTATAGGAAGATGGAAGACTGCCAAAGAGGTCGAACACAGTTGGATTTAACTTCAAAAGAGGAAACTTCTCCAATTGAGAGAATGGCTAAAGAAGAATCTAAAGAGGGGAATCAAGAGTTTAAATCACTTCAAAGTGTTTGGAGATCAAACAACCCTATAATAGAGGCACAAATAATATGCATACCACGAGTAAGGAAAGGTAGCACAAAGTCCAGGATGGTTAACCAGCATGGTTAACGGACAGAGTCAAAGAAGCTATTAAGGTGAACAAAGCTTCTTTCAAAAAATGAGAACAGACAGGGCCACGAGCTCGCACAAGGAAAATGCAAGCAGACCATCAGAGAAGGAAGAAACAGTTTGAAGAGCATATCACTAATGACATCAAAGAATTCTGTAAATAACTCAAAAGAAAGCAAACAGCTAAGAAAGCAGCTGGACTATTGGACGGTCATGGAATTAAAGGAGCACTAAGGGGGGACGAAAATGAATGAATTCTTTTTGTCAAGCTTCTCAGCAAAGGCTAAAGAGCAGATACCTGTCCCTGAGCTTATGTATTTTGGAAGGGAGTTGGAGGAATTAGGGCAGATAATAGTGACAAAAGATGAAATTCCCAATGTTATTGACAAATTGAAAGCCAGTAAGTCACCCAATCCAGATGGTATCCAACCTGGCATTATCAAAGAACTCAAGCATGAAATTGCTGAGCTTCTTACCAAAATTTTATTTCTTTATTTTTCAATTTATAACCTGCCTTTTTCCTACAAAGGGCTCAGTGCAGCTTACATCATTCTCCTCCTCCATCTTATCCCCACAACAACAACCCTGTGAGGTAGGTTGAGCTGAGAGTCTGTGACTGGCCCAAAGTCACCCAGTTAGCTCCATGGCCGAGCAGGGACTAGAACCCAGATCATCTGAGTCCCAGTCCCATGCTCTTAACCACTACGCCACACTGGCTCTCAGAAAATATTCAACATGTTCCCAAAATTAGTCTTTGCCATCACAGGATAGGAGAATGGCCAATATAACACCAATTTTTAAAAGGGGATCCAGAGGGAACCCAGGAAATTATAGGTCAGTTAGCTTGACATCTGTTCTGAGTAAACTGGTGAAAGGATTATTAAAGATAGCATCAGAGGGACAAGCACTGCTGAAAAGAAATATCAGCATGGCTTCCACAAGGGGAAGTCTTGGCTCCCAGGGAACTCACTGGAGCTCTTTGAGAGTTTCAATAAGAACGCAGACACTGGTAAACCAGGAGACATTGTTTACTTGGACTTCCAAAATGCTTTTGACAAAGTCCCTTTGGCAAAACTAAGTAGTCATGAAATCCTCTTATGGATCACTAACTGACCTCTGACATAGAGAGTGGGAATAAATGGCAACTTCTCCCAGTGATGTCACCCCTGGAGCTGTGCCTGGTTCTGCATTAGGACCAATGCTTTTCAACCTATTGATCTGGAATTAGGACCAAGTAGTGAGGTGGCCAAGTTTACTGAGGACATTAAACTTTTTAGGGATGAGAAATGATTGTGAGATGCTCCAAAAGGATCTCTCCAAGCTGGAAGAATGAGCATCAACATGGCAAATGCAGCTCAATAGAAGTAAGTGTAAAGTAATGCATGTTGGGGCAAAAAATATATATCCCAAATTCATGTATACACTGATGGGATCTGAACTGGCAGTGACTGAGCAAAAAAGGGATCTTGGCGTAGTGGTGGCCGGCTTGATGAACATGTTGGCCCAGTGCTCAGCTGCTGTGAGAAGACAAATTTCATGCAAGGCATAATCAGGAACTGAATAGAAAATAGAGCTCCCAAAATCATACTTGCCTCATACAAATCTTTGGTGCAACTGCACTTGGAATAACTGAAAAAGAAGATTATTGAGTTGGAAAAAGTAAAGAGGAGGGAAACAAAGAAAGATCAAAGGACTGGAGCAGCTCTTCTATGAGGAGCAGCTACAAGAACTGGGATGTTCAGCTTAGGAAAAAGGGTAAAGGGAGGCACGATAGAGGTGTTTAAAATAAAGTACTATGTGGAGAAAGTACAGAGGGAGATATTTTTCTCCCTCTTCCATACACTTGAGCCTGAGGGCATTCAATGAAGCAGATCGGTGGGAGGTTTAGGACAGATAAAAGGAAGCGTACACACAGTTTACAGTTAAACTATGGGATTTCCTGCCTTGAGAAGTGGGGATGGCTGCCAGTCTGGTTGGCTTTAAAAACAGATGGGAGTGATTCATGAGGGAGGAGTGGCTACTAGCCTTGCTGGCTATGTGCCACCTCCTTTGCCTGCTTGGGCAGGAGGAGGTCTTGCGCCCATCTTGCTTGGGGGATTCTGTGGGAGCTGGCCTGCCACTGTGTGAACAGCGTGCTGGGCTAGAGAGATCTTTGGTCGGATTCAGCATGGCTTTTCTTATGTTCTTAAAGGGCAACCCACATGCAACTATATGAACTGTTTTATTATATTCATTTTGCAATAGCTGCTGCAGAATAGAGCCCGTAGAAGACACCAGCAAGCCCTGAGATGTCAGAGTTTGGGGGAAAGTCTTTCCAGGATGAAACACCATGGTCTCCAGGGAAGCCTTAAGAAACACACAGAAGTTCTCTAGTTGCAGCAATTCAGCTTCACAGTTATCAAAATCTGTATCAGTGGAATACCTCGACTGGGCCAGCCAAAAGGTCACAAACGTGTGCAAGCTTTTTGGGTTAGACTAGATGTCCTGGGAGGCCCCTTCTGACTCACTCTGTTTCTATGTTTCTATGCAATCTTCAGACCATTCCTTTGGTCACTTAGGAGGGAAAGGGAACCGTGTCTGCTTGATTACATTGTGATGGAATGGGACAAGGGGGTTTGCAGACTTTCAGCATCAAATCAGCATGTTCCCTTTGCTCCTGCTTTTTTTTTTTTAATGCTTTGCCTGATTAAGAGATCTGAATAGCTCAAAAGCTTGCACATCTGGGACCTTTCTGTTGAGCCAGTAATGGTATTTATTGCACTACGGCAGTGGCAGGTAGTCTTCTTATGGCCAAAATTGCAACCATGACTTTTTGGTGTGTAAGTACAGAACCGGAAGTGGGGCTTGTGGATTGTTCTCTCTCAGCCTTCCCAAACCTTGCACCTTCCAGATACGTTTGGACTGCAACACCCAGATTTCCCAGTCAATGGCCTTCTGGACGGGTGCTCTAGGAGTCGTACTCCAAATGAATCCGAAGGCCACCAGGTAGGAGAAGGCTGCCAATTCCTAGGTCTAACATAGGTACCTTCTTCTGTTACGCTTTATCCATACAGATGGCTCCATCTAATCCAGAGGAGGATTATTGGAGTCTGTGCTGCAGATAGGCAGCAGCAGTACTGTGTACGGAGAAAATTCAAGACTCAGGCCACAGAAGACAAAGAATGAAAACAATGCATGTCTGTGCATGGACTAATTTATGTATAACCTAGCATCTCTTTGTCTCTGTGCATGCACTTTTGTAGGACCATGTCTCCTAATGACACCCATGTGTTAACAGAGGCATGTAGGAAGAGGAAAATTCTGGAAAAACCTGTGGCAGAAAGTTCAAGGCTGGAGGTGAAGCACACATGGGCCAAAAGCCAGTGAGATTCACTTCAGCAAGTGACCAGTCACTCTGGGGCCTTCCGGAGATTTGGGGCTCCAGTCCTCCAGTTAGGCTGCCCCCTAACATCACCTCTGCAGCTAGGTAATTTTAGACCCAGGGCAGAATGGTCTTAGAAGGGCTCATTAGTACATATTATTTGAGCTAAAAGCACTTCATTTGTCAGCATTGCACTCTCAACTGCCATTCCATGATTTACAACTGCTTCTAGATGCCTTTGTCTTAGAGTAGTTGCCAACCACGATTTAAATCTCAATACTACTCTGAGCATGTGCAGATTTGCATTTCAAGCTCACTTCAAGCACAGCCCCATCATGATCCCAGGACTAAAACAAGGGCTGGGTGGACCTTTCGGGGAGCGAGGCCCTAAGAGGCAGGGCCTCCTGGATTTGGGCCCCAGGTCCAGCCCCAGTCGCACCACGGGGTGGGATGCCGCAATAAGGAACAGCATCCACACGCAGCTCAGTCCTAGCTCACGACATCCACTCCCACCTGGTCCTCCAGCGGCTTCTCCTGCTGGATTAACTCCTTTATCTCAACAGAGGGGGCGGTGTGGCTCAGGAGCATTGTGATGCCTTCGCCGCGGGGCGTACCGGGAGTTGTGGTCCAGGGAGCGCCGCTCTAGAATGCTGACGTCTCCCCGGCGAGGAGCGGGGTCGACCGTGCCTGTGGGGGCTGGGCGTGCGGCAGAGCATGCGCAGAGAGCCCGTCGGCGCCATTTTTGAAGGCGGAGGCGTTGCGGGTTCAAACCGCTGGGCGGGCCGAGGAGGAAGAGGAGGAGAGGCTGTCGGCGACGGAGGTAGGCATGGCGAGCGGTCGGGGGCTCCTCGCCGTGAGGCGAAAGTTGGAGGTGCGGGGACCCATAATGCCCATGAGGGTTTTCTCTGGAATGCAGTATTTCCTTTCAGTTGTTTACTTGTTTATTATTTACTAGATTTATATCGCGCCTTTTCCCCTTTTTAATGAACTCAAAGCGGCTTGCTTTGTTCTCCTCCTCCTCGAAGTCATTTTGTCACAACGGCCCTGTGAGGTTGGTTGGGTTGAGAGGCTTTGACTGGCCCAAAGTGATAATGTGTAATCATATTATAGTATTACCTGGTGTAATGCAAAATATTTAGTCTTGAATGAACAGTTAGTACCGCGGAGTTTTACAAGAGACCTGCTCCCTGGTGGAGATACAATGAGTGGAACTGGTTTGTTGATCTGGTTCCACAGAGCTGTCCACATTTTGGGACTCTTCGTGTGGGTGCACTTATGGGGACTGTCACATTGACCACCCATCCTACTAAATTTACCACTGTAGCATTGTACATGACAGTTTAGCCAGCCAACAATTCAATAGGAACTGGTGTACTTAAGGATATTTGTTCACTATATTTATATTCTAGCTTTTTTTCCTTTCAAGGAACGTAAGGGAGCTCACAGAAGTCCTTTTTTCCTCTCAGTCCTAACCTCAGAACAACAACCCTATGAGGTAGGTTGGGCTGAGACTCAGTGACTGGTCCAAAGCCATCCAGTGAGCTCCATGGCTGAGCAGGACGAAGGCCTGCACTCTTAACCACTCCACCACACTGGCTCTCAATGATTCTCACAACAAACCTGTAAGGCAGAAAATCAAATGGCACCTCAAGGGCTAACAAATTTATCTGCACTTATTGTCATTCTTTTAGCATTTGAGAGCCAGTGTGGTGTAGTGGTAAAGAGTGTGGGACTGGGACTCAGACGATCTAGGTTCTAGTCCCCACTCAGCCATGGAGCCAACTGGGTGACTTTGGGCCAGTCACAGACTCTCAGCCCAGCCTACCTCACAGGGTTGTCGTTGTGGGGATAAGATGGAGGAGGAGATGTAAGCTGCCTTGAGCCCTTTGTGGGAAAAAGGCAGGATATAAATCGAAAAATAAATAAAATAAATAAATAAATTTCATCCCCCACCACTCCATCTCACAATGTACCATCCCTTCCTTAGCCTGTAATGTATACATATCTATAGCTTAGGATGACACCACGTATCTAAGTCCACAATGGCTTATGCTGTGATAAATTTGTTAGTCTTTACATTGCTATAAGACTTTGCTACAGCAGACTCACAAGACTACTCTTCTGGAAGTTTTTTTAATGACATAAGCTCTTTTTAGGTCCCCAGATGCATGAATTTGCATTCATTTGGGGTAGACAGGCATGTGGTAAGGGCAATGGAAAGACAGTGTGGATGAAGTCCAAGGGAATTAAAACACCAGAAGACTCTTTGTTGTTGCAAATCTGTCCCTCTGAATCCTGTAAGGTGGGTGAGAATTGTTTTCATTTTGTAGGTGGAACACTTAATTGGGTATAAGACCCATTGAACACAGTAAGATTTACCTGGCTCCCCTAAAATATAAAATAAAATGCTTAGAACCACTTGTCCAAGGATTTCCTGTTTTATAACTCAGTATCTTAGATTGTACTCCTGTTCACAGGATTGAGTCCCATTCTACTATGTAGGGTTTGCTTCTAAGGGAACATGCATCAGCTTGGACTGTTAGACATTAAATAGCATCAGATCTCTTTGCCAGCTGTGGATTCCAGGTCTACATCCAGCATATGATGAATTGAGTGTACTTGATTAGGTGCATAAATGCTTTGGCAGAATTGCACAGTCTCCTGCCACCCTGAATTTGTTACTACTGCCCTTAATGCTACAGAAGGTTTTGTGGCACCTCAGAGGTGTAATTGCTTCAAATGCACGAAGTGTTATCCTATGATCCAAATGCACATACATACGTGTGGGTGGAAGTGATGGGAATTTTAGATTCTGAGGTCAAAGGAAACTGAAATGCAGGATATACAATGATAATTATCTTCGCAGTGATCATTCACAAAACTGCTACTGGGTGATAGCACCTATATCCTTGCACTGGAGAGCTGCTTAACATATGTAGTATGATTTTGAAAAATGTTCAAGTTGCAGAAGGCTGAGTAAGCCTTTTGATGAGTTGTTCAAATCTAGGGGAGAAAATCTACAGCTGGGCAATACTTTTATTAAGACCAGTTAAAAAAGTTAGTGCAAGTATTTGAGTTCTTCAGAACACTTCATTACTCTACATGATAAAAATAAGAGGCAAGGTATGATGGAAGTAACAGAAAAGTTTGAAAAAAAGGCCTGACCTTGTGACTATGAAATCTGAAGTCTAGGTTTAGCTTCAGAATGGGCACTGCAGACTGAACAAGGCATTGGTAGGTGTTGCAGATATCCAATTACAGCTGGTGTTCAGAGAAGAAGGAACAATGGCTGATCCTTATTTCTGAAAACATGAAGGTGCACTATAGCCCAAATCTGTCCCTTCCTGTGGATGGCTAAAATTAATCTTCAACTCTGCTAATATAAAAACTCATATTCCTCTTAGTTTCTGTTGATTGCCCACTCAGGACTCTTGTCAGTTAAACCTAGGTTATACCAGTTGTGTTATTAAAAGTTAAGTGGTAAATATTAACTTTTGAGCAAAATGATCAAACTAGAAGATAGCATTCATTTTGTAAAGTGTGAAAAATACGGTAAATTGGATTGGGGTGAAAGAATCCTGTATGCATTGAATCTCAGACTGATTAACTCATCTTTCTTGCTTTCTGTCTTACTGTCAGATTTCAGAAACTTGTACAGAGTTTAGGAGGCCATTTGATGGAAGGTGATGTCGTGCTTGATTAAAAACAGCAATGTCTACTCTCCAGAATCAACAGTATCTTCTCTTCTGGCAAGTTGTAGTCTCAACAGTAGCAGTGACTCCAATTCATTCCAGTACAAAGACAAGTTGTATAGGTCTGCATCTCAAGCTTTGGAGGCATATATTGAGGATTTTGATCTCAGTCTTGCATCTCCCAATTTAAGGCCTGGAAAAATCAGTATTACCCAGAGTACCCCTAAAGACTTCAGTTCCTCAAGGGACAGTTTCAGCCACAAATATGGTATGTGTGAGTGTGTTTTTCTCTCTGTCTAATGTGTGACAGGTAGAGCTATTGACTAGATTAAGTAGTGCTGCAGTGAGCGCACAGTTCTTTTGGCACTGCTTGTTTCATTTTGCATTCCTTTTGTGGTGTTGCTTATGAGATGTTAAGAATGAGCTGTGTAGTAGGTTTAAGTTTGTATGTAGGATGTAAGTGAAACCTGTGTTAAGTGATAACTAACATAATAAACTTAATCACAGCATAAGATTTGGGGTTAATCTTGCAGCAACTAATGACAGCATTTTCACACATCCATGTCAAATGATTAGCATGATGTGCATAATAAGAGTGCAAATAACTAGTTTGCATACATTTTGTATGTTTTGGCTCAAGCAATGGAAGTTTTTGAGCACATTACATGCTAATACTTAGAGAATGTGGCTTTTGTTTTTTAGGATCATTCTGCACACAGGAAGATGGCGCTAGTGTAGATGTTCTATCAGAATGGCTGAGTTGTGTAAATAACTGGTCACACAAGTGACTGAGCCACATGATCAGTATAAAAAGAAAGTTCTGAAAAGAAAGACATGGACAGTGTCCACCAAAGTTACTGGCAGAATAAATTTGGTTGTCTGTAATATGTCAGGTGATTCTTTGTTGTTTTTTGCTGCAACAATTAACTAACATGGAAAATGAGCAATGTAAGGTCTGATGAGAATGAATTCAGTACACAGATTGACTAAACGTAGAGATGAAGATGCTTGCTTCTCCTGCGCATGTGTTCCTCACAGAGGTAGCTTTCCGAAGTTGTGTGACTATTTTTATTGAACATTACCGTGCTTGCCAAGCAGGCAGATCATGTGAATGTGTATTTGTGAGGGTTTGTAAGCGCAATGGAACACCTGAGGCAGCTGACAAAAAGTCTAAACCAGCTCTGAGATGTTTCCTCCTGTTTTTATTAAATTATCTGGGGTACCCAAGAGTACAGGTACCTGTACATTCTATATAATACGATTTGTAAATCTAAGGTCTACCAGGTCACTGTTATTCACGTCCCACAGTCAAACAGTGAATGTAGTTTGCTAGTTCTTAAAACAGTATCTGCAGTTGTTACCTTGATTATATGAAATAATTTCATATTATAATTGGTTTCATTATACTTACTTACTTCTTGATGAAGGCTGAAATATTCAGGAATCCGCAAGGTTTTAGGCCAGTGGAAATGTCTCACAAGCCCGACGGCTCCCTAAATTTATGCTTTTAGTTACTTATTTTCTATACCACCCAATGGCTGAGGCTGTCTGTAAACCTTCTATAACACTATTTAGGGTTGGAAAAATCCAGAGTGACTGTGGCTATGCACACATACCTTGGAGTAAGCCCCACTAAAGTTAGACTCCTATCACAATAAATTTGTATGGGATTGTGTTTTGAGAGACTGAGGGTAAAGTTATTTGTGTATATACTTACAATTATTCTAGTTGAATGTAATGGGTTTCACTCCATTCATTCATTCATTCATTCATTCATTCATGAAATTTGTATGCCGTCCAATTACCGACGTCTCTGGATGGCTAACAGCATAAATAAATTGACAACCCACTCTGGCTGCAAATACAATATTAAAATTCAATATTAAAACATATTAAAATATTAATTAAATAAAAAGGTCTTAACCTGGTGCCGAAAAACATATAATGATGACACCAGGCGGACCTCTCTGGGGAGTGCATTCCACAGTTGGGGCGCCACCACAGAGAAGGCCCTCCTCCTGGTACTGTCTCCTAACTTCTTTCACAGATAGTTCCTGGAGGAGGGCTTCTGCTGCCAATCTTGGGGGGCAGGAGGGCAAATAGGGAAAAAGGCGTTCCTTAAGGTATCCTGGTCCCAAGCCATTTAGGACTTTATAGGTAATAACAAGCAACTTGAATTGAGCCCGGACTTCAATGGGAAGCCAGTGAAGCTGGTAGAGGACTGGAGGTATGTGAGAATAACGCCCAGTCCCCAACAGCATCCTGGCAGCTCTATTTTGAACCATCTGAAGTATCCGGACTGTCTTCAAGGGCAGCCCCACGTAAAGCACGTTACAGAAGTCCAACCGGGAAGTAACCAATGCATGTGTTACTGTTGCTAGGCAATCCTCCTCCAGGTAGGGACGCAGCTGATAGATTAGCCAAAGCTGAAGGAAAGTGCTCCTCGCCACTGCTGTCACTTGGGCTTCCAAGGACAGCTCCGGGTTGAGGAGCACTCCCAAGCTGTGGACCCTGTCTTTTAGAGGGAGTGCAACCCCATTCAGGGCAAGGCCCAAGTCACCTACTCAGGAGCTCGAATCACCGACCAACAGAACCTCCGTTTTATCTGGATTGAGCTTCAGTTTATTGGCCCTCATCTAGCCCATTAGCTTGGCCAGGCACTGGTTCAGTACAGCCACTGCCTCACCTGGATTAGTTGAAAAAGAGAGGTAGAGCTGGGTGTCATCAGCGTACTGATGACTCCGCAGCCCAAACCTCCTTATGACCTCTCCCAGTGGTTTCATGTAGATATTAAATAGCAAGGGGGACAGACTGGACCCCTGCGGAACTCCATGGCATAGTTGCCATGGCGCAGAACCAAAGTCCCCCAGCACCACCTTCTGGAATCGGCCGTCAAGGTAGGAGCAGAACCACTGCCAAGCAGTGCCTCCTACTCCCAACCCCACCAGCATATCCAGGAGGATACCATGGTCGACTGTATTGAAATCCACTGAAAGGTCCAGGAGAACCAACAGGGATGCACTTCCCCCATCTCTGTCCCTGCACAGGTCATCATACAGGGCGACCAAGGCAGATTCAGTACTGTACCTGGGTCTGAAGCCAGACTGAAATGGGTCCAGATAATCAGTTTCATCCAAGAGTACCTGGAGTTGTCCCGCCACTACCTGTTCCAACACCTTGCCCAAAAACGGGATGTTGGCCACCGGTCTATAATTGGCGGCCATCTCTGGATCCAGAGACGCCTTCTTTAGGACAGGCCTGATTACCGCCTCCTTTAAATGAGCGGGCACTCAGCCATCCCTCAGAGAGGTATTAATAACCTCCGGGATCCAGGAACCAATCCTGTGCTTGGCTTTGGTGAGCAGCCACGAAGGGCAAGGGTTGAGTAAACAGGTGGTAGCACCTTGTCCACATCATCGGGCCGCATTAACTGCAATTCATCATCCACTTATTGGGATGTGCTCCCATTTTGATCATAAGATTACAGCATTAACTTCCCTGTTGATGCCTAGGAATTTCAGCTCTGCCTTCAATCTTTTTTTTAAATAAGTTTTATTATTATTATTTTCGACAAAAAAACTAAAAACATCAATCATCAAAGACATCAGATCTACTGAGTCAGCCCCCCCTTTTTAATAACAATCCATAGACCTATTCAAATCTACGCAAACTCCCGTTTCTCTAGCCCATAATAAAAAGAGTACCAAGTTTGATAGTAATATGTTCCCTCTTTCTCCTTCAGAGACAAAGTCAGCCTGTCCATTTCAGTGCAATCCAGAATCTTTTTTAAAATCAGTTCATCAGTAGGTGGTTCTTCACTCCTCCAATGTTGGGCAAATACAATCCTTGCCACAGTAATTACATATAGAATCAGATACGTTGCTTGTTTGTCAATATCATGATATATGATATTGAGCTCTGCCTTCAATCTTAAAGCTGCATGGAGTGGTAATGAGAACTTTGTGATTCTTGAAAGAAAAGCATGAAAAATGTTGGTCATCTCTGTATACACATACATGATTTAAAGCTATTCAAACATGAACAACCCAGAACAGCTCTTTTTTGTTACCAAATGATACAGTTTGTGTAAAAATGTAATTTAAATATGCTTTGTATCTTGCAAAATCCCTTATTTTAATTGCTTGTATCCAAAATGCATACTAATAAACAAAGCAGTCCCACCACATATGTCTAAAGTCCATCTTATGTATTCCAGATTTCTAAGAGCAAGTTTTGTATTGTCTTTAGCTTTCCTTTGGTATAGTACCATTCATTAAGGTATTTTGTAATGGTTTATTTAATGTTATACACAGTCAGGCAGCTGGACCAGAAACAAATACAAATCCAATTACAAGTAACATTCAGTAAATGCCTTCTAAACAGCTTTTTCATTTTGTTTTCAATTGACTTCCCACATGTCTGTGTGTAAACCATTTTTTCTATTGTATAGCATATGGGTCTTATGAGTTCATGTCTTGGCAACCTGAAGGCAAGTATAAAACTTACCAGCTGTCTACAGGCACACATTTGTGCCTGTGGTAATGGGTGTGGCACATTGCTTGCATGGAATAATTTTATTCTTTGGGCACATGTTTAACTGCAGCACAATCCTATACATGCATATTCAGAAGTAAGTCCTGGTGAGCTCAATGAGACCTGCTTCCAGCTAAGTGTGTATAGTATTGTAACTTCAGTGCATTTAGTGCAAATGTTAGAACTTTTCAGGTGAGTGGTGGTTGTTTTGCTTAATTTTGGAAAGTGAAGATTATGCAAAATCACTTCTTGCTTTCCAGCTTTGGAGAACCGTAAATGGCAGGCGTTACTTGGTTCAGTTGGTCCACATTTGAGAAGAAAGATTGCTTATGAGCCAGATAATCTCAGCCTTACAACGGATGATCTTCTAGCCTTCCCTCCTGATGGTTCTGGATCTTTTACCCGCACTGCTGCCTTAAGGCCAGCAGCTTGGAGTAACAACACGACCAGGAAGTCACTGACTGCATCCTCTGTTCCTCGCTGGACTTCATCATTTGGCAATAAAGAAGAATTGCATGTCCCAGACCATGCTGCCATTTCCTCCTCATCCAAGTACACTAGAAGAACAGTGTGCACACAAGATTCATTTCACAATTCTGGTCTTCCTGTAAAAGACCAGGTCACTGAACAAGAGGACCTGGGGTCTGTTTTTCATAAGAACTATCCAAGGTGGCTTACAAGTCAGAAATCTGACTTGAGCATTTCAGGAATAAGTAGCATTCCTGATTTCAAGTATCCAGTGTGGCTGACAAACCATGGACTCTTGTCAGGTTCAAGTACTGTTGGTTCTACCCAGGCATCAGCTGGGGACAGTGCTCCTTCCTCTTTCCAAGGAAGCAGTGTGCTGATAGGGGATCAAAATGTACATAGATCAAACACCTTTGGATCTTCTGGACATACTGGTGTGTTGGACCTGCAACATAAGCATAATGCTCAAGCAAATTGCCAGTATGAAATTCCAAAGGTCTGCTTAGCCTCTGAGGGTTTGAGAGAGCAGAAGCATCTATTTAGAGGTAATTGCTAGTGACATTTCAGTTGGTCGTCTATGCGTCTCTGGTATGTGAAAAGAGAACGGATCCTTATAGCATATTTCTTATAAGAAAACTACTTTCTGCCCCTGTTACGCCTAGAATGTCCTTTATTCATGCGTAATGCCACATCCCTTCAGTGACCACACCACTGCAGTACACACACAAATACACACACTGTGTGTATGTCTTTATCATGCCAGCGGAAGGGACAGTGATGATCAGAGGAGGGAGGGGGAAGATCCACACAACTCTGGTCTACTATTTTGAAACTGAAGGAGCAGCGAGACTTGTCCTACCTGACAGCAATGTATATTTTAGTAGCAGTAACTAGACGTACTTCTAGTTCAGTCTCAATGGCAAAGTAATTTAATTCTGTAGTCTTCTGTATGTCTACTCAGAAGCAATCCACACTGAATTGAATGCAGATTATTTTCAGGTAAGTAGATTGCAGCCTGAGTTAACCAAATAGCTCAGATGAGGTTTGAAGCCTGACATTCCTGTGCAGAGGTGGGGTGGGTACAAATTAAGAGCCTGTTGCGACCATGCACAAGAGCATTGCTGCTAATTACTGCTGTTCCAAATGGTGAATGCACTTATATGGATTTGAACTTTTCACAGAAATAATGGCGGCCTAGTGGACCTCTCTTATTTCATGGTGTTTTGGTCCAGCTGTTTTTACTTTTTCTCTGTGTGCCTTTTCTATCTGCTATCTACTACAGACGGCTCATGCATTTGATAAAGTTAGCTGTAGTCCACAAAAAAACCTATGCCACACTAAAATCATTAAAGTGCTACAACATTGTTTGTTTTTAGGCAAACAAAACTCTTTAGACTGGTGTTTCCAAGTTTAAATACAAGGAAATGGGGTTGTAACTTCAGATATTCTTATTTCAAATAATTTGTGGTTTGCTGGAATGTGTTGAAAATGACTTGTTTTTGATCATGACATAAATTATTTTAGATGATGACAAGGTACTGCTTCCAAAGGTGAGGAAAGCTCTTGACTCTTCTGTTGAGGAATTAACCAGTGTCCTAAAAAATGATAGCAGCCCTTGTACAGTGGATGTCCTAGAAGCAGAAAGATCATGGGATAACGTTCCAATTGGCTTGTGAGTAAAAGATCCGTATTACTTGGATATGAAACCAGCAGTCGGGATTTCTGTGTTTGGTGCAGAATATCACCATGACTGCACCATTTTTGTTTTTACCACAAACCTCCAATCTCCCTGAACTTGAACAAACAATAGTGACACTTTTCTCCAATTAGATGTATGTATATGCCCTCCTTACATTTTGAGAAAATATGCATCATATGAAGGCCATACTCTCCTTTCATTCTTGTTTCCCATCATCTAGTACCAAGAGACATGACCAGTAGACATAGATGGCATTGTACATCACGGATTTACCTAATAGGCTTTTCTGGCTGTCTAAATTAGTGGGCATCACCATGCCTTGTGGTATTTGGCCTGAATTGAATTTCCTCCTATTTAGCTTCATTACTTGACTCCAGGTTCTAGTATTCTGAGAGAACAGTCACCATATTCTGTTCAGACATAAAGATAAGCAGCAGCCAAAGTAAGGATTTTGTAATTATTACATTCCATTTATACGCACCATTTTTCTTCTTGCAAGGAACCCAAGGTGGCTTCTTCTCCACTTCTCCACTTGATCCTCACGAGAACTGTCTTTGAGGTACATTTGGCAGAAGGCTCAGAGTCACCCAGTAAACTTTATTACTGAGTGGGGACTTGAACCCAGATCTCTGGAGTTCCAGTCTAATATTCTAGCCACCATGCCGCACTAGAATCCTAAGTCAACAACAAACCATGGCTCCCACTTTGGGCTTGTTGTCTGAGGTGGTTTTGAACATTCCACAACTGGAATAAGCAGGTCTGGGGTTATTTTTTGAGAGAAACAACTATTCCTTATTAAATTCCAAATGCTTATCTGCAGGAAATCACCAGTTCCTGTGCGTTGCATGGAGGAGGAGGAGGAGGAGGAGGAAGAGAACTCTCTGCAAAGCCCCAAAGCAAGCATTGTTAATGAATTTTTGGAAGATTGTTTAAGGAATGGCAGATCAGTAAGTTAAAAGTAAAGCTTTAGAGCAATGGTTTTTGAATGGCTTGTTAGGAACCCTGGAACTCCACTTTGAGTCGGAGAACATTAAGGATGTTCTAGGGCAAGGATCCCCAATATAATGCCTACACATTTTTCCAATGGTGCCTCTGAAGGGTTTTCCAATGTGGGACCCATGGGTTCCATTTTTTAAAAAAAGATTCCTCTTTGATATGTGTAAACAATGTCTAGGAAATGCATCCAGCTTCCTAGCAATTCCACATTGCCTTCAACAAAAGCAGAACAGATTTCCAAATACATATCTATTCGAAGGTGGTGCTAATATACCACCTGTTCATAGATGCAAAGCACTATTGGGTGCTCTGCCATCGCGATATAGGAGGTGAATGTTTATCCTTCCAATTTTGTAGTACCCATCTTTTGTCAAAAGGGTGCAGAGAATCAATTTCTTCTTCCATTTGTTAACCATCACAAAACAGATAATTTAAAAGTTTGCGTCCATGAATATTGAAAAGTGTCCCTGTACAAAATTTATTTGTATAATAACCTCCTCCCAAAAGAAGCAACTACTGGACAGAATGCCAGAATGCATCTCTGAAAGCAGCATTAGCTGTATTGCACTGCCAGCAATGAGCAGAGTTAGACGCTCCCTTATTAAAGAGACATTGCAGAGTCCAGTGGGCATGAATCAGAAGGGTAGATATTGGATGGAATACTTTCTGATGTCTAAGTGTAAATGTACAAATGTTTGTAGTGTAACTGTCTACTGGTTCTCTGTTTCCATGTCAGCACACAATGTTGTTGTTAGTCGTGAAGTCGCGTCTGACCCATCGCGACCCCATGGACAACATTCCTCCAGGCCTTCCTGTCCTCCACCATTCCCCGGAGTCCACTCAAGCTCACACCAACTGCCTCTGTGCAGCACACAATACACAACACTAAAATAGATCCACACCTTTCCTGGTGCATAAACCTAATAGCGCTTTTGAATACACTATATATAGGTGGGGCTAAAGATGGAATATCCACTTCTAGCTCACATTTGTTGGCATTCATTTGCAAGCAGAACTTTTTCGGCTGTCACATTAAGCCCCGTCTCCTTTGATTGCGATGTCTTTCTTTGGTTCCAGGAGAGTACATTTTCCGGAGGGAATCACCATGGGCCAGTGGAAGCTTTGAAGCTGATGCTATTTAATCTTCAAGCAGTTCAGCACAGCTTTAACCAGAACAAAACTACTGGACAAAAGGAGGAGTTTAAAAAAGTGAGCAATTCCATTCTGAATGAGGCTCCCCTTGGTGTTTAATGATTTTCTGTTCTTTTTTCCTACTCCATGCTTGAAACAGCTTATTGAAAAAGTGACTTCTAACAATGTGGGCATAGGTACCTTTAAAGGTAAAGTGCTTCAAAATAACAAAGGTATTATGTGCATAAATACTGAGGGAACAAAACTCTTTGAAGACTGGTGGTTCTATTTAAATTGAGGTGGAAAGCTGTAAGGGAAGACTTGATCTCCTTGCCAATTGACAAGGATTCTAAAGCACTCAGTATGCTAAAAGTGCTGTAGAAAATAGTTTAGCAAGTAAGTGCTTACAGACTGTACAAAACCCCCCATTGATGTGGCTGTGGACATGATCCTGGGCAGTTCAGATAGTGAAAAACTATTAGCTGTCTCTGGCAAGTGTCTACTAACATCCCTATTAGCATGTATATGCATAACGGCTGCACTGCACATACACTACTTCAGTTATCTACGCAACACCTCCCTATATGGGTCAGTGTTGCTGTCCTCATCAAGAACCTTCAGAAGCCCTATATGTCCTAATTGTTTTGTTTCTTTCATGTTGCTCTGTCAAAGTGAGGTTTGAGCCACAGACTTCATGGCTCACATTCCCTGCTGCATTACACCAGTTCTGCAATCTGTTGCTCTCTTATTTCAGCTGCAAAGCTGATACTGTATTTTTTTCTTATGATTATACCAGCTTTTCTACCTGATATTGAAAATGGCATGTATGTAATATATCATGGATGTTTAATATCTTTTAATGTTATTGTAGATGATCCTAATATTGTATTGTAATTTTTACCTATTCTAAATTTAAATTTTATATTCTGTATTGTATTTTGTTGTTGTTGTTGTTAGTCGTGAAGTTGTGTCTTACCCATTGCGACCCCATGGACAACACTCCTCCAGGCCTTTCTGTCCTCCACCATCCCCCGGAGTCCATTCAAGCTCACACCAACCGCCTCAGTGACTCCATCCAGCCACCTCATCCTTTGCCGTCCCCTTCTTCTTTTGCCATCTATTGTTCCCAGCATTAGGCTCTTCTCCAGGGAGTCCTTCCTTCTCATTAGGTGGCCAAAGTATTTGAGTTTCATCTTCAGGATCTGGCCTTCTAAAGAGCAGTCAGGGTTGATCTCGTCTAGGACTGACCGGTTTGAACGCCTTGCGGTCCAAGGGACTCGCAGGAGTCTTCTCCAGCACCACAACTCAAAGGCCTCAATCCTTCGACACTCAGCCTTCTGTATGGTCCAGCTTTCACAGCCTTACATTGCAACTGGGAAAACCATAGCCTTGACTATATGCACTTTTGCTGGCAGGGTGATGTCTCTGCTTTTTAGTATGCTGTCTAGATTTGCCATAGCTTTCCTCCCCAGGAGCAAGCATCTTTTAATTTCTTGGCTGCAGTCCCCGTCTGCGGTGATCTTGGAGCCCAGGAAAATAAAATCTGCCACTACCTCCATTTCTTCCCCATCTATTTGCCAGAATTTGAGAGGACTGGATGCCATGATCTTAGTTTTCTTAATGTTGAGTTTCAAGCCAACTTTTGCACTCTCCTCCTTCACCCGCATCAAGAGGCTCTTTAGTTCTTCTTCACTTTCTGCCATGAGAGTGGTATCATCTGCATATTTGAGGTTGTTGATCTTTCTCCCAGCAATCTTAATTCCAACTGGTGATTCATCTAGCCCTGCCTTTCTCATGATGTGCTCTGCATATAAGTTAAATAGGCAGGGTGACAGTATACAGCCTTGCCGAACTCCTTTCTCAATTTTGAACCAATCAGTGGTTCTGTGTCCAGTTTTCACTGTTGCTTCTTGACCCACATATAGGTTTCTCAAGAGACAAATAAGATGGTCTGGTACTCCCATCTCTTTAAGAACTTGCCACAATTTGTTGTGATCCACACAATCAAAGGTTTTAGCGTAGTCAATGAAGCAGAAGTAGATGTTTTTCTGGAACTCCCTAGCTTTCTCCATGATCCAGCGTATGTTGGCAATTTGATCTCTAGTTCCTCTCCCTCTTCGAAATCCTGCCTGTACTTCTGGTAGTTCTCGGTCCACATACTGCAGGAGCCTAGCTTGTAGGATTTTGAGCATCACTTTGCTAGCATGTGAAATGAGTGCAATGGTTTGGTAGTTTGAACATTCTTTGGCATTGCCTTTCTTTGGGATTGGAATGTAAACTGACCTTTTCCAATCCTGTGGCCACTGTTGAGTTTTCCAAATTTGCTGGCATATTGAGTGTAGCACTTTTACTGCATTGTCTTTTAGGATTTTGAATAGCTCAGCTGGAATACTGCTGCCTCCACTAGCTTTGTTGTTGCTCAGACTTCCTAACGCCCGTTTGACTTCACATTCCAGGATGTCTGGCTCGAGGTCAGTGACCACCCCATCGTGGTTATCAGGGACGTTAAGCTCTTTCTTGTATAGTTCTTCTGTGTAATCTTGCCACCTCTTCTTAATCTCTTCTGCCTCTGTTAGGTCCCTGCCATGTTGGTCCTTTATCATGCCCATCTTTGCATGAAATGTTCCCTTCATATCTCCAATTTTCTTGAAGGGATCTCTGGTCCTCCCTATTCCATTGTTTTCTTCTATTT
>JAIXND010000762.1:10169198-10193450 GCA_023646645.1 Varanus salvator macromaculatus
ACCGCCTCAGTGACTCCATCCAGCCACCTCATCCTCTGCCGCCCCCTTCTTTTGCCATCTATTGTTCCCAGCATTAGACTCTTCTCCAGGGAGTCCTTCCTTCTCATTAGGTGGCCAAAGTATTTGAGTTTCATCTTCAGGATCTGGCCTTCTAAAGAGCAGTCAGGGTTGATCTCCTCTAGGACTGACCGGTTTGAACGCCTTGCGGTCCAAGGGACTCGCAGGAGTCTCCTCCAGCACCACAACTCAAAGGCCTCAATCCTTCGACACACAGCCTTCTGTATGGTCCAGCTTTCACAGCCTTACATTGCAACTGGGAAAACCATAGCCTTGACTATATGCACTTTTGCTGGCAGGGTGTTGTCTCTGCTTTTTAGTATGCTGTCTAGATTTGCCATAGCTTTCCTCCCCAGGAGCAAGCGTCTTTTAATTTCTTGGCTGCAGTCCCCATCTGCGGTGATCTTGGAGGCCAGGAAAATAAAATCTGTTACTACCTCCATTTCTTCCCCAACTATTTGCCAGGATTTGAGAGGACTGGATGCCATGATCTTAGTTTTCTTAATGTTGAGTTTCAAGCCATCTTTTGCACTCTCCTCCTTCACCCGCATCAAGAGGCTCTTTAGTTCTTCTTCACTTTCTGCCATGAGAGTGGTATCATCTGCATATTTGAGGTTGTTGATCTTTCTCCCAGCAATCTTAATTCCAACTGGTGATTCATCTAGCCCCGCCTTTCTCATGATGTGCTCTGCATATAAGTTAAATAGGCAGGGTGACAGTATACAGCCTTGCCGAACTCCTTTCTCAATTTTGAACCAATCAGTGGTTCTGTGTCCAGTTTTCACTGTTGCTTCTTGACCCACATATAGGTTTCTCAAGAGACAAATAAGATGGTCTGGTACTCCCATCTCTTTAAGAACTTGCCACAGTTTGTTGTGATCCACACAATCAAAGGCTTTAGCGTAGTCAATGAAGCAGAAGTAGATGTTTTTCTGGAACTCCCTAGCTTTCTCCATGATCCAGCGTATGTTGGCAATTTGATCTCTAGTTCCTCTCCCTCTTCGAAATCTTGCCTGTACTTCTGGTAGTTCTCGGTCCACATACTGCTGGAGCCTAGCTTGTAGGATTTTGAGCATCACTTTGCTAGCATGTGAAATGAGTGCAGTGGTTTGGTAGTTTGAACATTCTTTGGCATTGCCTTTCTTTGGGATTGGAATGTAAACTGACCTTTTCCAATCCTGTGGCCACTGTTGAGTTGTCCAAATTTGCTGGCATATTGAGTGTAGCACTTTTACTGCCTTGTCTTTTAGGATTTTGAATAGCTCAGCTGGAATACTGCTGCCTCCACTAGCTTTGTTGTTGCTCAGACTTCCTAACGCCCGTTTGACTTCACATTCCAGGATGTCTGGCTCGAGGTCAGTGACCACCCCATCGTGGTTATCAGGGATGTTAAGCTCTTTCTTGTATAGTTCTTCTGTGTAATCTTGCCACCTCTTCTTAATCTCTTCTGCCTCTGTTAGGTCCCTGCCATGTTGGTCCTTTATCATGCCCATCTTTGCATGAAATGTTCCCTTCATATCTCCAATTTTCTTGAAGGGATCTCTGGTCCTCCCTATTCCATTGTTTTCTTCTATTTGTTTCCACTGTTCATTTAAGAAGGCATTCTTATCTCTTCTAGCTATTCTCTGGACTTCTGCATTCAATTGTTTGTATCTTTCTCTTTCTCCCTTGCCTTTCGTTTCACTTCTTTCCTCAGCTATTTGTAAAGCTTCCTCAGACAGCCATTTTGCTTTCTTGCATTTCTTTTTCTTTGGGATGGTTTTAGTTGCTGCCTCTTGTACAATGTTGCGAAGCTCCATCCATAGTTCTTCAGGCACTCTGTCTATCAGATCTAATTCCTTAAATCTATTTGTCACCTCCACTGTATATTCATCAGGGATATGATTTAGGTCATACCTGAGTGGCCTAGTGCTTTTCCCTACTTTCTTCAATTTAAGCCTAAATTTTGCAATGAGAAGCTCATGATCTGAGCCACAGTCAGCTCCTGGTCTAGTTTTTACTGACTGTATAGAGCTTCTCCATCTTTGGCTGCAGAGCACATAGTCAGTCTGATTTCTGTGTTGACCGTCTGGTGATGTCCATGTGTAGAGTCATCTCTTGGGTTGTTGGAAAAGAGTGTTTGCTATGACCATCGTATTCTCTTGACAAAATTCTACCAGCCTGTGCCCTGCTTCATTTTGTACTCCAAGGCCAAACTTGCCTGTTATTCCAGTTATCTTTTGGCTTCCTACTTTAGCATTTCAATCCCCTATGATGATAAGGACATCATTTTTTTGGTGTTAATTCTAGAAGGTGTTGTAGGCCTTCATAGAACTGGTCAACTTCAGCCTCTTCAGCACCAGTGGTTGGGGCATGGACTTGGACTATTGTGATGTTGAATGGTTTGCCTTGGATTCGGACTGAGATCATTCTGTCATTTTGGAGATTGTATCCCAGTACTGCTTTTCCTACTCTTTTATTGACTATGAAGGCTACTCCATTTCTTCTGAGGGATTCTTGCCCACAGTAGTATACCTGATGGTCATCTGAACTAAATTCACCCATGCCTGTCCATTTTAGTTCACTGATTCCTAAGATGTCGATGTTCAGTCTTGTCATCTCTTGTTTGACCACATCCAGCTTGCCTTGATTCATGGATCTGACATTCCAGGTTCCTATGGAGTATAGATCTTTGCAGCATCGGACTTTCCTTTCACCACCAGATACATCAGCAACTGAGTGTCCTTTCGGCTTTGACCCAGTCGCTTCATTCTTTCCAGTGCTACTAGTACTAGCCCTCTGCTCTTCCCCAGTAGCATATTGGACACCTTCTGACCTGAGGGGCTCATCTTCTGGCATCATATCTTTTTGCCTTTTGGTACTGTCCATGGGGTTTTCATGGCAAAGATACTGGAGTGGGTTGCCATTTCCTTCTCCAGTGGATCACGTTTTGTCAGAGCTCTCTGCTATGACCTGTCCGTCTTGGGTGGCCCTGCACGGCATAGCTCATAGCTTCATTGAGCTACGCAAGCCCCTTCGCCACGACAAGACAGTGATCCATGAAGGAGATTGTATTTTAATGATGTTTTAATACGGTGATTTTTATTGTATTTTAAATGTGCTGTTGGAAACTGCCCTGAGAGATTAGGCTTTTGGCTGATAAAGAAATTAAATAACTAATTAATAATGCCGTATTTGTTAGAAAGGGTTAGTCCTTTTTAAATAAGAGGTTAATTCACACTTGAAGACAGGAGTAAAGCTGTATTTTAGTAAAACAGGAATGTGCCTGCTAGCTAATGCAGAGGACATGTAAATGGCCTTTGAAATGTTCTCTCTGTAGTTTCCCAGCGGGGTGAGTTAAGGATATTTTAAAGCAGCAGATATGTACCCTTGAGCTTTGCTTCTTTTTCAGGCTTTAGAGGAAGATGTGAAATTTAAGCTGTCTGATCGCGATGTGATCCCTGTAAGAAGGTCCCTTCAGAGGTGAGCATGGTATTTTTTTCTGAGGCTGAAATCCCTCAACAAGTTTAACTTGGACTAGTTCGGTGCACTCAGGTCTCGGTCTCCTCACCCTGCTGAATCACCCCATTTGCTGCAGCCACTTGTGGAAGCATAACATCTGGATCATATCATATAATATGTAAATGTAATATAATAACATTATGTAGTTGTGATCATCATCATCTACACCAGTGTCCAGTCCCAGGAGGCCCTGTTCACTTTATTTTCTTCTCCTGTTCCCTTAATGAGAAGAAAAACTATGTGAATGGGACTTCTCAGGATTGAACTTTTGGTTAGGATGCCCTGCTTTATGTTATTTCCTTCACTGCAGCAACATGCAGGAAATTCTGGGGAATTATAATAGTTATATCCAGGAGCAGTATCTCCTTAAATCAATTTGGCTTTCCCATTTTCTGGACTATGCTGTCCATTGATACAACTGGTTGTTTTTCAGCCAAATAATCCTAAACAAGTGAGATTTTAAAATAAACTTACCAGTTGAGAACATAGTTACCTGTGATTGTGGTGCTATTCATGTGATCTTTAATGATCTCCATCCTGGAAGAAGAGAGTACATTGGGGTTTGTTAGAGTTCAGCTGCGGTGTAGCATTCTTGGAAGCATCTGGGTGCCCTTGGCTGGAAGCAGGATGCTGGACTAGATTAATTATGGGACTGATCTAGCAGGGCTGCTTTTATGTCCCTAAGAAGGCGAATCACTTGAGTGCTCAGACCTTTTTGCAGTATGGGAGTAAGATGCACCTCTGCTGTGCCCTGATGTACCCCAATAATAGCGCATAAATGTGCATGGAAATATGAAGATGATAGCATTTGCTTACCTCTTTTATTGCCATTGGTCATTTCTCTAAGAGTGCTGAACATGCGGTGTGAGGAGACCCTGAGGCTGACTCAGAATTAGTTGTATCACTAGCCGGCCAATAAGTATTCATATAAGCAAGCGATACAGCCTTTTGTTTTTGCCTCGTTTACAGGGCTTTACACCATTTATCCCGGCTTAAAGGTCTGGTTGAAGATACGGGTGGCAAAGAAGAATCAAAAGAATTTACTAAGACATGAACTGTCATAAATTTGTTTCAGTGCAGCATCTCACCTGTCACTGAGTATACTGAGAAAATTCCTTGGGCAGTGTGATAACGACCTGGGCACTCCTCAGATCCCTTCGAAGGAGTCACAATAGTGCTATAATTTTCTGGTATTTGAGTCAAATTTAATAAATCACAGATGGGTGTGTGCACACATTACTCCAGTTCACTAGAGTAATTGTGAATGTTCCTCCGTGGGAACCTTTTAGGTTTTTAAAAACTTGAGCCTGCACTCAAATCACTGAAGGCTCTGAGAAAAGGCTTGCACTAGTCCAGTGGCAATTGGAGTGGTTGTCGCCCATTAAAAACCAAGTCTAAAGCCCCATTAGGGCTGAGGGGAAGCAGCTGCATGGTGTTTTTATTACCATGGCAACAGATGCTTGGATTGAGGAAAAAGGTGTGCCATGAAAACTAATAGATTATCCACACCCATTCTAGGGAAACAGTACTGGGAAATCAGATCATGAAATGGAAGTTTTACAACTGCGTTGCAGAAGTTGGTTTGTGAGAGTCAGGCCGATACGATTGTATGAGGTGATCGAGAATGAAATGCATGGCTGATCTGCGAGTGCAAGAAATACCAGTTCAGTTCTGTTGGAATTTAGCTTCTAATTGTTCTTTGCATCATCAGATTATATTTCAATGTAACAGAACTGTGTTAGAGACATGTAGAACGACCCATCACAGTTCATTGTGAGTCAAGCTATGATGTCTAACAGTTACTGCCTAGAAGTGCCATTCTATGTATGGTTTGACATTTATTTATTTATTTGGAATTTTTGTATGCCATCCCATTCACATAAGCCTTGGGACGGCTTCCAACATCATAAATAAACAAACATACAGATATGTACATATAAAATCTGGATTCATCCTGGCTAAAAATTTAAAACCAATCAATAATATTAATAATTATTAAAATACTGCTTAAATAAAAAGGTCTTGGCCTGGCGCCGAAAAACAAATAACGACGGCGCCAGGCGGACCTCTCTGGGGAGCGCATTCCATAGGTGGGGCACCACTGCAGAGAAAGCCCTCTGGGTACTCACCCTCCTAATATCCTTCACGGGGATTCCCGGAGGAGGGCCTCTGCCACCAATCTCAAAGGTCAGGAGGACAAATATGGAAGCAGCCGTTCCTTTAGATATCAGTCAGTTTTCATACAAAAGTGGTTTCCAAAGGAAATTCTTATGAATGTGTGCAGTTAAAAATATTAAGGCCAAATGCATTCATTATTAAGATTTGAAAAGAAATCCATATGAAATGAGCTGAAAAATATAAAAGTATTCAGTATCTTCATGAAAATCCTTTATTGTGCCAAGATTATTGGATTTTTAAAAATGACTACTGGTGTTGGGTATTTGGTTATACTCTACATGCACAAGTTAAAGCTTCTATTTGGTTTGAATAAGAATGCTAACACTTTTCAGTATAAGAATAAGCATGTCTACTGAAAAGTAACTCTAACAGAGTTTGCAGGGGTTTGTGTTGCCATCCTGAGTGCACTGATTATGCTCAGAGTTCCATGGACTCCGTGGGAAATTTGGAATTGAAATGGATTGAATAGGTATTGTTACCACTTGATATACGCAAGATTTTTAACATTGTGAAGGTACAAAATATCTCTATTGTGGCATGAAGGTTCAGTAAACCAGAACAAACTGGCAGTTGTTGGTTGCTTAAGTATTTACTTTCCCTGGGAAAAGCGTCACCTGAACACTTCACAAAGCTGGGCTCTATGGAAGAGTGGTGAGAAGAAAGCCATTGCTAAAACAAAGCCCATTTGGAATTTGCAAGAATGCATGTAGGAGACACAGCGAACACGGAAATGTTTTTCCTGTCTGACAAGACCAGCAATGAACTTGCTGGCCTTGCTTCAAAGTGTGGTGCAAAGCCAACAGCATTTGTTGTGTTGAGAACACCATCCCACGGGGAAGCATGGTGGTGGCAGCATGATATGGTGGGGATGCCTTACCTCAGCCAGGAGTGGGAAACTGGTCAAGAGTGACGATGTGATGGATGGTGCCAAATACAGGATGCTTCTACAGGAAAACTTGTATCAGGCGACCTGGGGCAAGGGTTCACCTTCCAACAGTACGGTGGTCCTGGACACACAGCCAGAGCAACACTGGAATGGCTTAGAAAGAAGAGCCTGAATATCTTAGCGTGACCCAGTCAAAGCCCAGACCTGAATCCACTTGAGCATCAGTGGCGAGACATGGAACTTGCCATTCTGCCCACTTGTAAATCTGATTTAGTGGTATCAGTGCAGTGTTGAATGGCATGCCTCCATTTTTGGTTTAAGGGCAATTCTGGCAATTGGATGAAAAGCTCGTGATTGTGCAAGCTCTTCATACCTTTATGCTTGTTTTTCCAGGCAAGTCTGGTACTGCAGCACTTTAAAGCAGCTAGCACCTTTCCATGGGTAAGTGTATAGAAAGGTACAGTTGGCCAAGAAATCTGGACACTAGGAGAAAGTGACTGGAAAAGTATTACAGAATATTCACCAAGTGCTGAAGCATAATTTTTTTTGGGTAGCTTTTATTTCTTGCTGGAATTTTTTGAAATGGGTTAGTTCTAAGTCTGAATGTTTTGGATTGGACAAGGAAATATATTTTTAATTGCCCTTGTATGCAGGAGGTGGGCAAGAAACTTGACAGAAATGAGTGCAGAATTGCATGATCCAGGTGATGGATGGTTTTGGAATGATGGGTGGAGTTGATTGACTGATTGATTGATGTATTTGATTTGTACTTTAGCAAAAAGTAGTATTCAAGGTGGCTTACAGGGACAGTTAAAACTATTTTAAATAATATATTAAGATGGGGTAAAAACAATAGTTAAAGAATGAAAACAGCCCTCTCTCTAACAGGCCCACTTACATAGGCCTTCTTGAATCAAGCAGTATTTGCCTGCCTGCCAGCAGAAGGTGAGGGAACAAACCTGGCCTCCCTTGGAAGCCTTCGCTAGTCTGGAAGTAGCTACGAAAAAGGCCGTTTCATATAACCACCGAACTTGCCTGTGATTGTAGACCTGAAAGAAGGGCCTCTGCAAAAGATCTTAAGAACTGGGGACAGGGTCATATGGGAGAAGATGGAATTCCAGGAATTCTGGTCCCAAGCTTTATAGGGTGTTATTGTTCATAACTTGCACTTTGAATTCTACCCAGAAATAGACTAGTAGCCTATAAAACCCAAGTCTCTATAGCACTTGGGTTATTTGCTCCCTGTAACTGACCCTGATCAACAAGTTGGCTCCAGCATTCTGAAGCAGCTTCAGTTTCTGACCAGATTTCAAAGGCAGTCCCATGTACAGTGTGAATGTACATGAAATGGGAAGTGACTAAGGAGTGTGTGGTCATGGGTGCAGTTGACATACTAACCTCAGTGTGCAGGTGGGCTCCTGGCCACCAGCAGGGCCTGGGCTGAGTCCAGGAGTAGACCCAAACTGCAGTTCTGAATCTTCAGTCGTGTAACCCCAAGGTTGCATCTCCGTTCTCTGATCTGCTGTTCGACAGGTTGCTTCCTGCTCCTGTCAATACTGACCTTTATCTTTCTCAACAACGCTGTGTCTCTGCATTTCTGCATCATTAAGATTCTGTCATGTAGAGAATCACAAACAGGCAGCCTCTAAGATCTTCCTTCCCTTCCACATCCCAGGACCAACCTAAGATATGTTGCTGCTTGAGGGGAAGGAGAAGCCGCCTGCCCCCTCCCTGTTCCATCCACAGAAACCAAGCTGATTAGTATTTGAATCTCACTTTAACCATCATGACAGGAGCTCTTAAGGTGGTGTGGCGTACAGCTCTCTGTCCTCCAGCAAAGGGAAAGAGCTAGGGAGAAGCCAATGAGAAGGGGTCTCGGTGCTGCTGTCTCCCATCTGATCATCAGAATGACCCTGTATCTCTTGCACAAAATCCTGAAATGAAGGTTTGCTGTCTTCTGACTCAAGGCAATCAAACCTAGCAAAGCCAGGCCAAACATCTGAATATTTTCATTTTTCATGACCTTGCTTAAACGCATTTGAAAAGTAAAATTATGGCAACATATTTAAGTATGTTTCTGTTCTAAAGTGTTCATCGAACATTTCTCAAGGAACTTCAAGTCTTCTGCACTATAGTTGCTACTTCTGCACCAGGTCAAACGTTTGCTGCAGTTGTCCTGCACTGCAGTTTGCAGTCAGTGGTGTGAAAAAGTAGTCTGTTAACTTAGTCTGATGGGAATATGTAATTTGGCCCATGTTAATATTTTGATGCCGAAATATTTATCTGGTAGTTGGTCCCATGAATAAAGGACAAATTGTTCTTCAAGTTAACTTTTGAGTCTTTTGCAGGGTGGAATGGAATTTTGGAGACTGCATTTGGGAATGCAACAATCTACTAGGTACTTTCCAAACAAAAACTAATAATGTTACATTTCCTTAAAGAAAGCAAGCAAGCAAGCAAGCCTGTTTATTTGCTTGTTTTGTTCTTTGGTACATGGAAATTTTATCTGTATTTTCCTTAAAGTTCACCTCGGAGGAGGCACCTGGGCACCACCTCAGCAATCTTTCATGCATTGTTTCAGAAGTAGTGTTGACTGCCTTTGAGAACACAGGGAGCCAAGGACAAGCTGTCTTTTGGGAACTGGATAGAAGAAAGGTCCGCTTCTGCGCAACCAAGCTTGGCCTAGAAAATTTGCCACAAGAGTAGCATTGTTCACAACCAGTGCCCTAGTGAATATTTGACAAGGACATTAGTGGGCAAATGGCAAGGAAATGCTTTGCTTTCGTGCCGTGCTTTTGGGCTTCCCCAAAGTCCACTTGGCTCCTTAAGCTCTACTTAAACAAAACCCTGTTTTGACCTAGAGTGTCAAGGGAGGCGTGAAGAGGATGTGTTCACAAAATCCACTGGAACAATGACATCCAGCAAATGCCATCATATCTATTATTCATTTAAAGTGTTTTTACTGACTCTCAGCCAAAAAGCCCACCAGAGCAGCTCTCTTATGATTAATAAAAAGAAGACAATCTGATTATAATCTTTTGTAATCTAAAAGACATAACACAAAAGGAAGGAAGAGGAAAGCAAGCAAACTCAGCCATCAATTTCTAAAGTTTCATAATTTATATAGCGACTAGTTACAGTGGAAATAGTTCAGGGAGAGGAGAAGCCAAACTAACAGAGGAAGTCTGCCAGTGGCACCAGTGGCGTGACCTTGTTTTCCATCTCTCTTTAATAAGCAAGGGACCTGCACAATGTGGCTGCAGTTTGGGTAAGCTGAAATATTGTTATTTTTTTATTATTGAAGCTAGTGGGGTTAATGGGTTGCACTGAGATGAAATAGGCAGAGTTTTACTGGTTTTGAATTTGGGGAAGTGATCCATTTGTCAACTGTACCAGGCCTGCTCATAAAATAATCAGTCATGTACAGCATAGTGTGAGTTCTAATGTGTCTAAAGTCGGGGGGAGGGGAATAGGTGATGTTGCACTACCTCTCAGCCCTAGCCACCAAAGCCAGTGGTAAAGGATGATGGGAAAGCCACGTGTCCCCTATCCCCATAGTCTGCAGAAGAGCAGTTTCCATTTTGGTTGTGCATAAAAGGTGTTCTAGGGCAGTGATGGCGAACCTTTTAGAGACGTGGCTAATGAGTCGCGGCTCGTGACATCGCCTGGCGCCACCACTCCTTTCCAAGCATGCGCATGGCCCCTGTGTGTGCTGTTATCTGATGCTCGGCTGCTGGGGCGACTTGGCTCGCATGCCTGCTGCGGCATGAGTGCCATAGGTTCGCCACCACTGTTCTAGGGCAACTGTATGCATTTTCCCCCATCCTGCAAATGAAGCCTCCCATCTCTTTGTTTTGTTTTAAATTAGACCTGACAACTAAGTTGAGTATTTTCAGTTGCTGAATGGGCCAGGGGAGGGATCCTATGGCCACCCACGCGATGTTCACCTTTGCAGAAGCAGAGCTCCAACATTGGTGCTTGGGTTGCATGCTCAGACCCCCTTGCCCCAACAGCTGGTGCAGAAAGAACCATTCTACCTGCTTCTCTGAGCCTGGGAACTTGGCCTTAGAGAAGGGTGAAGGAAGCATTCAGGGAGGTGGGGAACAGACCGGCAGCGCTCCAACCTCCCTCCCTCCCTGTCTGAAGCACCTCAGCCAGATTGCCAAAATCAGCCATCCAGTTGATGTGAAAAGCAGAAGCAGTGGGCAGTTGGAGATCGCGTCCATCACTTCCCCTGTTCTGCAGAAGACACAAACCAGTAAGAAGGCTTAGGGGAACCCAGGGTGCAATACACCAGATTACATCCAAAAAGTCAGGCGTTGAATTAATTCAATTTAATTAATGTTTGGTTTATTTATTAAATTTGTTTAAAGGTTTGTTTACTCAACCTTCAACAGTTTTGAGATAATGGACAGTTTCATAAGCCACAGCTACTCTCCTAATTATAGAATATCATATCAGTGTAAATTAAGAATAAACAACCAGGCCCTTGACTTGCACCTTTCTTGATTAAAAAATTACTGTCAACCATTAGTAAGCTAAATCTTTAAATAACCTGTAGGAGTTTGCAGCCCTTCCTAAAATCATCACTCTTGAATGGCATCTTCCATAAAATAGTGTAGAGTACTTCTAACAGAATTGAAGTTCTTTGGGACAGAAACTAACAGCAGGACCATAGAATGCTGGTTTCTTTCCTGGGTTGCACTGTCTCCAAAACTGGCTTTGTGATAGAAATGCAGTTCATAAGAAAGGAATAAGTCAGCGTGTGCCTGATGTAGTGCTCTCCTTGCTCAAACTCAAAATCGGTTTGGGAGGGGACAAGACTACATCATGCAGGAAAACCCATGGAAGTTGGGCGCTGAACCTCTTTCAGAATGAGGTCTGAACTCAACTTCAGAATCCAGAAGTTGCAGTCCAGTGGTGGATGGAGCCAAAATACCAAACATCCCAGCCTATTTTAGCGTACAGTTCTTCTTGCTAGTAATTAAGTCACAGGAGAGGCATTTCAACCATTTAGACAGGTGAAAAATAGACACAAAAGGAAGCACCGATCAGTAGATGATTGGAGGATAGGAGCCCAGTCTGGGGGAGAGGGCGTGATCTTTGATGGAAAACCAGAGGCCCGGGTTTGACTCCTAGGGCTAAGCTTCTACACCCCTACAATAGAAAGATCTGTCCTGCCCAGTCATACGATGAGGAACTTCCTTCCTACATGTGTTCACTGTGGTATGCAGAAGCCAGCCCTGCTAAGGAAGGTGAGACTCAACACGCCTAGCCAGCGAACAGGGGACATCTTCTTTCCATTCTTACTGGCCCTCGAGATGATGCTGGACTACAGCTCCCATCATTCCTTAATAGGAAAAGCAGCTAGGTTTCATAGCAGTTGTTTTCAGGAATTGTCTTCACATTCCCTATTACTGCCTTAAATTGAGGAGTCCTTTCATCTCTGCCCAAATACAAGACTGGGGTGAGTAGAGGCAATTCAGCTGATGATTAATCCCCAAGAAAAATTAGCCATGTGTTAGACAATTCAAACAATGATGGATGAAAGGAGGGAGTGGTGATACCAAAGTTTTAAATGATGCTGATACAATCATTTGGGCCACTGGATGAGTTTTACCAAACTGAGGGACAGTTCCAGCAACAAAGGCAGTAAGAGAGGAAGCTGATGGAGAAAGAAAGTTGTATTCCAAGTGAAAAGAGGAAGACAGTATTCTCAACATCTTCAAAATAAAAATTCTTGAATGGGCAACATCGATTTTTCTACTGGGCAAAAGAATTGCATGATGTACGTAGCCATTTTCAGTTCTTTTAAGTCACATGCACAGTCTTTGTTTGACCATGAGGGATTTGGTGAGATACGAATCATACCAAATCCTAAACAGCTCAGGTATTTTTTTATTGCTGGGTGTAATTAAATTGCAGAAGTGTTACCAATAATTTATCAACCAACTTTTGCAATGTTTATTCAAGCTAATGAGCCATCACTGACTAGTAAATGAACTCAGACTTAAATTATGATAGATTTCATTCCTGAGTTGGAAAGAGTTTTTCTGGGGGAAGGGGTTTCCCAGGCCCTTCACATCTCCTGGAAAGAACCAGCAACCAACTGCTAAGTACCTTGTGTTGTTTTGCTCATTAACATTAAAGTTTGCACAGCATCTCTGCAGGTCAATTTCTTGTTGGGCAGTATATCTCCCATAAGCGCAAGTGAACAGGTTGGTGTACCAGGCTGACACCAGGAAGGGCTGAGTTCAGCTGTTACTTAGCTTTGGGTCGCCTTTGACTAGTCCCTGTTTCTCAAGTGAACCCACCTGTCAGCTTTACTGGGGGGATGAAATGGAGTGGCACCTGGAAAAGCTATCTATGAACTTCTTGGAGGAAGAGCAAGATGACATCTTCTCAAACAGGATGGAGGTAACTAGTGGCATGTCACAGGATTCAGTCCTAGGCCCAGTGCTCTTTATTTATGACTTAGATGAGGAAGTGCCAGGAAAGATAATCAGATTTGCAGACAATACAAAGCTGGGTGAAACAGTGAACACCCTCGAAGACAGACTGAAACAACAGAATGAGATTCAATAGGGTCAAGTGCCAAGTTTTCCACCTAGGAAAAAGAAACCAAATACATTGATACAAGATGGGGAATACATGTGTGGTTCAACAGAACTGTTACTTTCAAATCTGGAAAAGTAGTAGTTCCCCTATACTCAGTAGTCAGATCTTATCTGGAATAATATGTCTAGTTCTGGGTACCAAGATTTAAGAAAGAAGCAGGTAAATTAGAAAGGGTCCAGTGGAGGGCAACAAAAATGATCCAGGGTTTGGAAACACTGCCGTGTGAGCAGAGACAGAGAACTGGGCATGTTCAGCCTGGAGAAGAGAAGACTGAGTGGGGACATGATATCCCTCTAGAAGTACCTCAAAAACTGTCACAAAGAGGAAGGTCAAGATCTCTTCTTGCTGATGCCAGAGTGTAGAACACGAAATCAGTTCAAGTTGCAACAACCCAGATTCAGGCTGGACATCAGGAAAAGCTTCCTCACTGTCAGAGCAATGCAACAGTGGAACCAGTTACCTAGAGAGGTGGTGGGCTCTCTCACACTGGAGACATTCAAAAAGAACCTGGACCATCATCTGACTGGGGTGCTGTAAACTGGTGCCCTGCAACAGGAGCATGGATTTGGACTCAATGGCCTTCATGACCCAACTCTACTATTGTATGATTCTATAATGTATGTTGTGAGCCGCCCTATGTTGTGAGCCACCCCGAGGCTTTGTTGCGATGGGGGCAGCATAGAAATGTTTTAAATAAATAAATATAAAAATACACTGCAAATGTCAAGTTCTGCATTGAGAATAAAGAAACCAGATGTGTAGTAAAAGGGAATACTTGACTCTACAATTCTTTGAGTGAGAAAATGATACTGGAATTGTAGATCACAAGTTAAATATGAGTCAACAATGTGATGTGCCTTTAAAAAAGGTAAATTCTATTTTGGGTTATGTTAATAGAAGTATCACTTCCTAATCTTGTGAAGTACTAGTTCCCCTTTCCTCCTCTGGAATATTGCATCTAATTGCAGGAACCACAGTTTAAGAAGGATGAAGACAAACTGAAAAGGTTCAAAGAAGGGCAACAAAGATGGTCAGTGACTGGAAACCATGAGAAAGACTGAAAGAACTGGTCATGTTTAGCTTTGAGAAGAGACGACTTAGGAGAGAAATTATGGTACTCTTTATGTTCTTTGAAAAGTTGCCACACGGAGGAGGACTGGGACCTCTTCTCAATTATTCCAGAATGCAGGACATGGAAAAACATGGTCAGGCTACAGGAAGCCAGATTCCAGCTAGATAGCAGAAAAAAATTCCTGACTGTTAAAGCAGTATAACAATGGAAACAATGACCTAGGGAGGTGGTGGGCTCTCCCACACTATAAGCATGCAAGATGCAACTGGACAGCAGGTTAGATCTGCTGCCCCTCTGGCTCCTTTCAACTCTACTATTCTATGAGTTCTCCCAAACATTCCAGATTGGAGGACACAGAATAACAGATTTATAAATTACAGGAAGCCAGATTCCTGCTGAACATCAGAAATAACTTTGTGACTGTTAGAGTATTATTGCAATGGAACCAATGACCTAGGGAGGTGTTGGGCTGTCCCACACTGGAGACATTCAAGAAGCAGCCATCTGTTGGGGATGCTTTAACCTGAAGTCCTGCACTAAGCAGGGGGTGGGATCTGATGGCCTTGGTGGTCTCTTCCTATTCTTCTATCATTCCATGTAATATGCAACCCATGAAAGGGCTATATCTTATTGACAGAGTGCATGTTTTACATGTGCATCATCTCAGGTCCATGCCTCTCCCAGGCATTTCCAGGTAGGGCTGGGAAATTTCTTCTCCAAAATACTAGATTTGTTTGTTGTTGTTGTTAGTTGCGAAGTCATGTCCGACCCATTGCGACCCCATGGACAATATTCCTCCAGACCTTCCTGTCCTCCACCATCATCCGGAGTCCACTTAAGTTCACGTTGACTGACCCAGTGACCCCATCTAGCCACCTCATCCTCTGCCGTCCCATTCTTCTTTTGCCATCTATTGTTCCCAGCATTAGACTCTTTTCCAGGGAGTCCTTCCTTCTCATTAGGTGGACAAAGTATTTGAGTTTCATCTTCAGGATCTGGCCTTCTAAAGAGCAGTCAGGGTTGATCTCCTCTAGGACTGACTGGTTTGATCTTGCTGTCCAAGGGACTCACAGGAGTCTCCTCCAGCACCACAATTCAAAGGCCTCAATTCTTTGGGGCTCAACCTTCCTTATGGTCCAGCTTTCACAGCCTTACATTGCAACTGGGAAAACCATAGCCTTAACTATACACACTTTTGTTGGCAGGGTGATGCCTCTGCTTTTTAGTATGCTGTCTAGATTTGCCATAGCTTTCCTCCCCAGGAGCAAGCGTCTTTTAATTTCTTGGCTGCAGTCCCCGTCTGCTGTGATCTTGGAGCCCAGGAAAATAAAATCTGTCACCACCTCCATTTCTTCTTCATCTATTTGCCAGGAAGTGAGAGGACCGGATGCCATGATCTTAGTTTTCTTAATGTTGAGTTTCAAGCCAACTTTTGCACTCTCCTTCTTCACCTGCATCAAGAGGCTCTTTAGTTCCTCTTCACTTTCTACCATTAGAGTGGTATCATCTGTACTGGATAACAACTACCAAAGATTGCTGAGAATGCTAAGCTGGGGAGGTCTGCTGGCAGTTGTAGGCCAAACCATCCAGAGAACCACAAGTAGCCCATTGCTGAACAAGATGGAACAAAGGCAGCTTCCTATGTTCTTAATAATAGGTTCAAGAGTAGACCTATTAAAGGGGTAAAGTGTCCAGCACCCTTGACAACTACATCACATTAGCTCTTGTGTGCTTTACTGGATGCTCAAAACATAACTAAGTGTGAACTTGATGGACCTGTGTCCAGGTTGAGAAGTGCCTTTGGTATACTGGTATCCTGATATTCGGAGAGCTGACTTCTCCCATGGACCAGTAACTGGGATAGTGACAGCCCAGCATCTTTAACTGTGGCTCAACCTGTGCCAGGAACCATCTCCTCCTGGTTGCCCCGTGAGGCTGTGCCTTCTGAGAAATGCTCTAAGTTGAGGTCAGAAATATCCCAGCATGGTGTGGTGGTGTAGGAGGTGTCTGAGTGCACAGAATGCAACCTTATTGCCCAGGAATGCTGTCTAAGTGCAAACTGGCAATCATACTGTGCTGAGCACAGGGAGGGGAAAACTCTGGGTCACCTTGACACCAAAGCATTCCTTTAAAATGTATCACAATGGCTCCGTTCAGTCATGAGCAAGGCTGCAGCAGCATCTGTGGGCGTGTGCCGCTCTGCTCGGTTATTCATCTCGTCAGTGTGGTCACTCATCTTGACAGCACAATTTTCCCTTTCCAAACAATTGCAAAGTCCATATGGAGAAGGCTGAGATAGGCATGGAGTCCATACAGCAGTGAGCATGTCACAGAGGAAAAGAGGCTCTCGGTTTGCGCTGCAAGGAATCACTAACCCACTAAACACCTGAACCAGGCTAGATTATGGCAGCTAATCAAGGCCAGAATAAGAGAGAAAACTATTTGAGCCCCAATAGTTATGCTCTTGTTTGTCTGCAGGAACAAGTCACGAGAACCCACCGTGCAGACTTCTCCGACCTGGTGCCTTCTAGATGGGGTGGAATTCCCATCCAGCATGGCCAGTGGCCGTGGAATTCAGCACATCCGGAAGGCCCCAGATTGGAGAGGTCGAAGTTACAAGCTGCATTTTAAAACAGCATGGAATATGTTGGCAAAGAGAGGGAGAACAGCCTAGTTTCTGTTGCTAGAGCCATAGAAGCAACATGTGGAATGGTTGGGAAGGACAAACACAAGCCACAGAGGCATTCAGAGTGAGCTGGTCTCCGGACTGGAAGGTCTTGAGTCCTCTGAGACCATCACCCTCTTCATGCAACAGCCACTAGGTGGGGCCATGCACTCGTGATTCTGCCTCCAGGGCCAGACATGTTACTGCCCTGACTCTGTTCAGTGGTGCGGACAACAGACCTGTTAAAGCTTTTCGTGAGCAGCTGCCCATGTGTTGACTTCTATATTCTTCTATAATCCAGCTTCCCGGCTGGATTATTGTAACACGCTCTACGTGGGGCTGCCCTTGAAAACGGTCCAGATACTCCAATTGGTTCAAAACGAGCTGACAGACTGCTGACGGGGTCCGGTTGTTATACCCACATAACGCTGGTTTCTGTCAGCCTCACTGGCTCCCGATTGAAGTCCGGGCCAAATTAAAGTGCTGGTATTAACCTATAAAGCCCTAAATGGCTTGGGACCAGGATACCTGAAGGAATGCCTCCTTCCCTATATGCCCCCCAGCCCCTTAAGATCAGAGGCAGAGGCTCTCTTCTGGGAACCCTCCTTGAAGGAGGTTAGGAGAGTGCAAACCCAGAGGGCCTTTTCCATGGTGGCACCCCGTCTGTGGAATGCGCTCCCCAGATAGGTTCGCCTGGCACTGATGCTATGTTCTTTTCGGCACCAGGTAAAAACCTTTTTATTTGCCCGACATTTTAATATTTAAATTTTTAAACTCTTTTTACTCTCATGCTTAGTCACATTTCACCTCATTTTATTTTATTATGTTGGTCCCACCTCTTCTGTTTATTTATTGTTTGTTCGATTATGTTGTAAGCCGTCCTGAGACACTGTTAAGGACAGGGTAGAAATACTATGAATGAATGAATGAATGATCAGGACTTTTGCACACTGAGGTGCCCCAGTCACATGGAACCCTACACACAAGAGCTGCTTACTCCTAGGCGTTGTCAGTACATATTTTCACATCAATATGTGAACATATGGAGTAGAACCAGCAGTATGTCTGACATTGCAGGTGAGACAAGCCCACGCCATGGTAATTGTGTAAAGCAATTTTAACATACGAATTGCTCATTCAAGTTTGCTTGTGAGAATTGGTTGTGAGATGTATTTGCTGTGATGTACGGAAGAAGGGGAAAATGCCTTGAAATTGTGAAATGCGAGCAAATAGATCCCACAGTTAAGCATATCTTATGTTTTCATTCCTTTTAATGCAGTATACTTATAATTTAAAAATATCAAACCCCCGGACCATAGCCTTTGTCTTGGCTTTTATATGCGTAGGTAATGAAGACTGAAGGAAATCAAAGTGTTGCAATTTCAGGACAGAAGCTTTCATCAGTAGATCCTAATAAGGGAAATCCAGTGTCTGAATGGTAACTTCATTTTTTTTCTGCTCAGATGCCCTGTGGTTTCCTGTGTGGAGTTTTGTTTTGTTCGTTTCTGGTTTGTTGTCATGCTAGGTTGTACAATGGATAATCCTTGGCTGAATGTAGAAATAGATCTGTCACCATGAGATCCTTCCTGGCAAAAACCAGTTTTGCTTAAGAAAGGGGACTTCCTTGATTGCAGCCTATTTCAATTCAAGCTTCTTGAAGATGCTCCTCACTGTGATATATTCTGAGACCATCAGAAAGCTCCTTCAGCTTATGAAGAATTAGTCACAAATCCAGGAGCATTTTGGATTTTGCTTTTGGGGCACATTAAGTCTACCTTGCATTGCTAACTTAACATGCATAATCCAGGATTTGAAATGCAGGAAGAAATGCCTCAGAGTTTGCCAACCAAAACAGAGAGGATTTCCATACAGCACCCCGTAAGTTGCTATCTTGGTTTTATACGCAGTGCTCAGAAGAGAAATAGCTGGGAGAAAGAGTGAAAAGGAAAGAATGCTTTCTGGCCACTCCCATCCAGTCAGAACTTTCCCCTTGGTTCTCTCTCTGCTCCCAACCTCGGGTCTTGGCGTTTCTCTCACCCTGCCCCTTTCCTTGCTCTTTGCACTCTTCCCTGCCACTCACCCCTTCAGCTCGCTGTTTCTCTCCATTCTCAGCCTCTAGCTTGCCATCTCGCTCCTATGCACCCCTTTGTCTTGCTTTCTCTTCCTGCCCACTGCACAGCTGATCAGCAGCAGGTTCTGGAACAGGAATGGACAAGCTAACAGCCTATCCATTTTCAATTATTATATCGCAAAGATGATGGAAAGAGCATAATGGATACCATTGAGGGTGTCTGCAGGCACTCAGTGGGGGCTCCTGCACTAGAACATGGCGAAGGAAGAAATACTTGGGGATCAACTTTTTAACGATGATGCTAATACATGTACGTATCATGCTGTACTGAGAAGTAATGGACTGATTTCAGCATAATTCTAAACCCTAGCTTAATATGATCGGAACCTCTAGGCTCACATGTTCCACCTCTTCCAATGCTGCAAAGAGCACCTAGGAAGTGCTTTCTTTTTAAATTAACTACAACTTGCCACATCAAGCTTAGAGTATAAAAAGGTAAATTTAGCATTTATTGCTGAGTTCAAAATGGCAAAACGAATGCACATAGTGCGCATTCCCAAAGGTTGCTCCGCAATTTAGAAATGTGATGTTCTTCACATTTGCTTAAGGCATGTCGGGGGCAGGAGAGAGGAAAAACTGTTTTTACCGCTTGCATATCTTTAGCATCATTATTTTTGGAAGCATTCGTACTTTCAGAAGGGATGCTGCGGGGAGAGAGAGCTTGTCAACCGCACTATATGGATCATCTCTTCAAATACACTGTTGAGGCCAATTCACCCACTGTTAGGGATATGCACAAACTGATGTTGATCCGCTTTATCTCACCCCCCCCGCCCCCTATCTAAGAGAAGGCATGCCAGTTGCCACGCAGTCTCACTGAGAATGCTGCCTGCTCACGACCGCAAGCTCCCATTCACGTTCCCTTGGGATGGGCCCACTAGACTGTGACAGCATCATGGGGATTCCGTTTTTTAGGTATTCAAGAGGGTACCTGCATCAAATGTTGCAGCCCAGCCCCAGCCCCAGCAGTGTGCTCCCATTCAAGTGCCTCGTTGATGAAATGTTTCTGTGTAATGCATGCAATACATACATGGCTATCATCCAAACCACAATCCACTGAACGCTTAACTGTGAGTGTGAGCAGGCCAATTCCTTGCTGTCCTTTAATTTCTCTCCATTTTCCTTCTATATTTTCCCTCCATGTTCCACAATACTCCATAGACCCTGAAGTTCATAGGTTTTTATCTGGGTGGCAAAAGGTGTTTAAAGGCTTATAACTGGGTTTAAAAGCACGGCAGAGGTAGGAACATTGAGCAAGACTGTAACAGGATTGTTTTGCTTTCCAATAGTGTAGCAATGAATATTGATTCTTCCTTTTCATTTGTTTATTGATGAAGGAGAAGAGGAGCCACTGGTCCATGCTCAACATCTTTCTGGTTTGCCTCTTGGCTTGCACCTTAACTACCATAGTGGGGGTGCTTATTGTGTCTCTGGTCTGCCTTAACAACAGTGCCTTTAAAGCAGAACCAAAACATGAAGGGAACACAGAACATGGAGTACCTTCTCAAGAAATCCCACGCCCAACCCAGGTGGACCCCAGGTTCCAGTTTCTGCACCAACACACGAAATCCAAGGTAAAAGTTTAACCGTTCCCTAAAACTTGTGTCACCCAGGACAAATGCTTAGAGACCTGCATTTTTGTTTTACCTTCACCGCATAAGAAAAGAAGGAGCTGCATGGATTTGTACAAGCTCAATAATTGACCATAAGGTCTCATAAGACATTTAGACATGTGCAACATAGCCGAGTCCTATCAATAGATGGATGTTCTGCTGCATATAGCAATGTCAGTAGGGAATTTAGCACGATTCATGCTGAAATCAGTATAATAAGTAAACCATTTATCACATCTTAAACTGCTGTGAGCTTTTGCACATGTCTGACAAAGTCAACAGTTGCTTTTTTGTTGACTTCACCCCCAGAGGTCCAGTGGTGATGTGGCTCCATGCCTGACTCCACCCATACAGTCTGTATCCTTTGAAATCGAAAGTTAGCAGCTCTCTTCAGAATGGGGCTGACACAGGCCACAAATTACTAGATCTTTAAAAACGTTTAGCTAGGACTTGAAATCATAATTACGACAGTGCTTATATGGCTTTTATCCAGAAACACGAATTCCCAGGTGGTACTATCCAGTGGTCCAGATATCGGAAAAATCCCAGCGAATACCAGAACAAGGAAGAGATGGCCTTTGGAAGAAGCATCAATGCTCAGCGCTCCAAGATGATGTTTGGAACTTTACTGATAAAAAGTAAAGGGCTGCGTGCCCCACACTGGCATTTTAATGCCAATGAACATGGGTACCTCTTAAAGGTAAAGTTTGGGTTGATTATTTATGTAAATTATGTTTAATTGATCTTTCTGATGGAAAGAACCCCAAAGCAGCTAAGAACAACAGTAAGAAAAGAAACACACACACACACACACAATTAACGAGAATACGTTTGTGTGTATGTGTCCATCCATCATTGCCATAGTGCCAGAACCATAAATCCTAGGCAGCTACGTGTTGGCCGAGGTACTAGGGGGACTGTAAAGGCATGCAGCTCTAGGTTATGTCCTTTTAAAAACACATGGGTTAATTTTAAATGTGTCCATCTTGGAAACCTGCAGTACTATCTTCGGTCGCCAGATGGCAAACTTCCTCATCCAACACACAGCTTTCCTGTTCCAACCCAGGGGAAAAAATGCTAGTCCTCATCATAGGCCTGTCCCAGAACCCTGGGGAGAATGGAGTGGGATGACTTCTCCCTCAGGCATCTATAGGGGTGCCCCATAGGAAAAGCCTTGCTTATGGGCCTCAGTAGCATGTTTGCCCTCATGTATGTCCAGCTTTGAGAGCTGCATGCATTATTGATTTCAGTGGTCGCTGTATCAATCGAGCTGTGGGCTATTCCCTCCCGTGTGAAACTGGGTTGGTTCACTACTTAAAAAACAGGAGGGAAGAGACTCAAGGGCAGTAGAGGCTGCAGTGAATTAGGTAGTATTTCCCCCAGACACTCTGAGAAATAGTTTGCCAGGCAAACAGTGATGGCGCTGGCTGGCTCTCCCCACCCGCCCCACTGGGAGTGAAGCCCACAGCTGGGGAGACATAACAAAAGGGGTCACTTTCTAATATCCACATTTGCTGCACAAGAACGGGAGAGTACAGGACAGTAAAGCTATGGAATTTCCCAGCACAGGAAGTGGTGATGGGCTCCAATGTGCATGGCTTTGAAAGGGGATTGGACAGATTCATGGAGGAGGAAACTATCCATGGTGGCTACTAGCTTTGCTGGCTATTTGCCATCTCCTTCCCCAAAAGTGACCTTCCTGCATACACTGGTTACTGAGGAGCTGGGCACGAGGTGGTCTTGCACCCGTCTTGCTGGAGGGATCCTGAGGGCAGCTGGTTTGCTACCATGGGCATGGAGTGCTGGACTGAATGGACCATTGGCCTGATCCAGCAGGGCTTTTCTCATGTTCTTAACAAGGCACTGACTGTTGCTCTCTCCATATCTGGACCTTCCTTGTGAAGAGACCATGTTAAGTCACTTGCCAGGCTTTGAGCATCACAGCAGAGATAAACAAGGTAGAAATATGTACATGTAAAGGGGGAATGTGCTGGACAGGAGAGGAACATAAGAACACAAGAAAATCCATGATGGATCCAGATGTAAGGAAGGCGGTTTAGAAAACGCAAGACCAGCAGCGGTAGTTTTGGCAGGCACATGACAAATCCACACATCATTTGTGGAAGTTTCACTCCTGACTGTCTTATGTGGATTCCAACATACTTCCTTAGATTGGAATAAACACTGAAGAAGAAAGGATGCTGAGGTGGAAAGGGGGGATGAGGGTTATAAGAGAAGGCTGGAATAGATGAATTAAAGGTCAAGATGAAGCTTTAGGTTAGCCTTTCCCAAAGTGTCTTGAGCCTCAACTCCTATCAGCCCTCATTATTGTGGCCGGTGGTTAGGAATTTTGGGAGTCCGAAAGATCTGGCGGTCCCATGTTGGGGAAGGTGCCTCTAGATTCTCAACACCTAAATTCACATGATGACTTTTTCAACTCTTTCTATCCACATTGTAACTTCTTTGCTTCGATTCACATTTTGATTTTTTCGGCTATTCAAAATATATATCCCACAAACTGCACTGAATCAAGAGTGTTGGTGCAGAAGACTGTTCCGTGCACTACATTTCGAAACTGCATGCTGGACGGACGGCTGGGTGCGGTCCATGACTGCATCACAGCAGGGCTGTAGGAAGGGCACCAACTTGCATTTTCAGTTCGATACGCAAACCCCAGTTCTCTCTCTGCTTCTGTTTTTCAGGGAACCGCTTGGATTGGGGTTGTTGATGCTGGTGGAAATACAGTGACCACATACAATGTCACAGCGGGCCAGATCATTTTCTTCCCTCGAAACACCTTGCATTGGATCAAGAACGTCGGTGCGGAAGATTGCTTCTTCTTGCTGTTTTTTACCACCCACGAGGAACTTCAGACTCTAGATGTAGATGATACATTTTTCTCAACACCTGAGGACATTGCCGCAAGGTCATTAAAGGTCTGTACAGCAAGTGAAGTCCGTTGTTAGTCAGCATAGCAACACATGCCATAATTTTCATTATAGATATATGTCCATCAGAGAGCCATGATTGGCTATAGATCCTTGTTGGTCACGTACACTTTGCCAAACCCAGGTTTCCACCTGGGTAATACATGGAATACCAAGCAGTCTTCAGCAGAAACTGACATGTTTATCCAGGGCTTTTTTTGTCATAGAAAGCACCGGAAAGGGGTTCCGGCACCATTTTTTGACGGATTTCTCCTAGTGATTGTGAATCGCCCTGTTGGGCGTAGCAGGTCCACAGCAAAAATCATTAACATAGTGCCTGCGGGCTGCTTGTGTGTCGGCGCTGCTTGTGAGGGCGCTGCTCGGCTTGGGACGCTGCTTGGCTTGGGATTGGTTGTGTGGTTGCACGCTGAGTGCTTACTGCCGGCAGCGACCATTATGTCTATGTGTGTGTAGAGTGACTGGCCATGTGCAAAAGGTAAGTAAGTTCTTTATTTCAAAAAAAGTTGGTGAATTGAAAATCTTTTTTAGTGTAAAAATATGACCCCAAGACTTGAGTTCCGGCACTTTTTTTTTTTTTTTTTTT